>WBNH01009035.1:55714-88258 GCA_013401255.1 Urocolius indicus
CCTTCTTGCCCTTTTTGAAGACTGGAGAGACATTCACTTCCCTCTAGTCCTCAGGCACCTCTCCTGTTCTCCATGACTTACTGAAGATGATGGAGAGGGGTTTAGCAATAACTTCCACCACCTCCCTCAGCACCTGCGGGTGCATCCTATTGGGACCCATGGGAATATGCTGGGATAAGTTGGTGTGGGCAGCAGTCTGTCCAGTGCCATACAGACTTATGGTTGCAGTTCTTGGGCTAACCCCAGGACTGGAGAATGATGGTACACATACCCTCTTTATCTAACCTCTTCTTAGGTACAAAGAGCACCATGTTTAGTTCCCTTAAGGAACAAATTATTTTGTTTTCAATGTTCTATCACATGCTGGATCTTCTTAGGAGATGCTCTTGAAATAATCTGGATCTTTTCAAGACAGACATACAAATGTCAAAGCAGCATAAGCACTAGGCACCATTTGGTTTGTAATTTTAATATGCTGTATTTTTTTAAATGCAGCTAGGTATTTCTTACACTGGCTCAGTCTTCTGGTTATGCAGAGAGATTGAGTCTAAACAAAAGCCTGCATAAGTATATAGCACTCTTTCCGTGGACTTTGGTGGGATGCCAGAAACGTTGCTGCCTGAGACAGACTGCTGCTATGTAGGAAAAAGCCAGTGCTTTAACTTCAAGGGCTTGCATACACAGTGAAACTTTACAAGGCTTTATTTGCATGATAAGCTAAATGGTGTCAGCAAACTGTCAGGATAAACTTCTGCCTGTCTCACAGAAAGTTCTTACTAAGGCTGAGTTGGAAAATTTACCTGTAAGGAGAAACATTATCGTAAAATGCTGATCTATTGAAAAGGAAATTTCCTCGAGAAATGTCAGCTCTATGGAAGCTATGTCTAGGAAAGGCTTCTCACAGAGGACTGGTACTCCAGTAGTGGGTGCCAGAGAAAAGGAGGAGGGTGAAATGAGGGAGCACATACATCTGACTCTGTTGGATCAGGGCAAAGATCCTATTTTCTGCCAGGTTGGAACTAGATGTTCCATGGAAATAATTTAACAAGGAAAGCTGTATATGGCAATCCTTTGCTTGCTCTTCATTGACAAGCTTCCCACTCGGAAGAGACAGAAGTTGAGCACATTAAAATCAGACAGCAGCCCAGTGGTTAGGCTCTCACCTGCAGGCCTGAGTCCTGCCTCAGATCAGATATAACAAAAGCTGCAGTCTTGGATTTCTAGTAGGGGAGTGCCTTGAAAGTGTCACTTGAAGTGTGTGTGAACAGCTCCAGCCTTTTGTCAAACATTCATTCTGATTTGAAGACAATTCCCAAAACCATGCATTTTCCCAGGAAGTACGATTTGCGTGCTATGGCCAGTTCTGGGTTTGGTCCACCACTGCTGTCACATGCTGTCTGTTGGAGTGAGAAGTATCTTTCCCACTCTGGTGGCAGAGAGCTTTGTACAGCAATGCTATCTCCACTATTTCCCTCTTTGCTCCTCTAATCAGATCATCAGATAAGTTTCTTCCTCATTACTTTTGGATGTGGTAAGACCATATAAAAAGAGACTGTTAGTGCCTTTGATACAAAGGCAGTGTAGCAGTGTGGTCTATCTGGACAAGAAAATAGTAGCTATTAATAATGGGCAAATGTTGAGAGCAACATGCCTCACAGTCTGGGAAAATGTAGACAGACATAGTCTGAGTTGCACTGCTCTTTGATAAGTGGAAACATACTAGGACTAGGAAATCGGGATTTTTCTTCCAAGCTTCGAGGTGAGTCCACTTGTGTTGCTACCTACCTCTCAGTGCTGGCCCATCATCTATCATCTGTTTCACATCTCAGAGTCTAGTTCCTTCCCCAGGGTTCAGGGAAGACATTGTATTGGTCTGGTGACACATGCTGGATGTGATGGGAAAAACTCAAAGATTTGGAACAAAAAATTTGTGTGAAATTATAGTGATGTCATTTTAGTATAGTGGGATGCTTTTCTGATATCTTTGAGCATATGTTTTCCTCATTAGTACTTTTATGCTATGTTTTATCTAACTGAAGGACACAGCAAGAAAAAATGTTTCCCTTGTTCCATCTTAAATAGCAATATTTTTTTTGCTAAAATCTGATATGTATTCATCAGTAGAAAAACAGTTTGGAGTGCAAAACTGAAAAGTGATGTGTTGCTAATCATGTGATAGCATGGATCAATTTGTCTTTGATTTCTAGCTGGCTTTAAAGTGACATTTTGACATACAATATTGATAGGCCTACAGTTAATGATTTGTAATTCCCAAGTGCAATTTTTTTTCTGATATCAAAATATACGATAAAAAATGGTAACGGGAAAGATTACAGTCAAAGGTATCCTTGACATGTTTCTGCACATGTTTCTCTTCTTCAGAAAATACTTCTGCTACCCAGGGGATTTCTTGCTCACTCCAGAAACGTAATACTCACATTTAATGTAAAGCGACAGGCAAAGTGTCACGAGGAAAACACAGGCTCGGCAATACAAGAAAAGCATGAGAAATGCACGTTCTTTCCTGAGAGATCTTACGTGTGATATACATGTTCACGCTGTATGGATGGATGACTTGTCAGTGCATTGCAGTCCTCGAGAGAGCAGGGAGGGTGTTAAAAGAGAATTGAGAGAGCTGATGCTTGGGTACGGCACTTTAGTGGTTTAATATGATGAGGTTAGGAATTTAACCCCAAGTTAAGTCCCACAAATTATATTTGCCACGTTGGGTCTAAATCAGAGTGGGAATAGAATACACATGGAAGGAAGTGATGCTGGGTAGGAGCAAAGGGAATTACTTGCCAAGGTCTCTGATCCATGGTTCCTGTCTGCTTTGGTTGCAGTGGCTAAGGAGATTATTGTCCCTGCCTTTCCAGACATCCCCTTGCCAAAGGGTACCAAATCACACAGCCCTGCTTACTAATATAAACTATTGTTCACTTGGGTTCAAGTTGTCTGTCAATCTGTGATTTTCTGCCTCTTCTAAAACGGTAAGAGTGAGGGCTTGCAGATAGTGTGGGTTTTAGCCTTTGTCAACTACTGCCATAGAAACCATCCAGAAATGCACCTAAAGCCTAACACCCTCAGGCTATCAAGAAAAAAAACCACAAAAAAATCACATCTCTTTTCTTATCAAAAAGATAAATAGAATTCTATCATTTTCCTCATGCCTTTGAGTAAGCAACATTGTCACACAGGAGGTCTGCACACTTCTGGACTGTCTATTTTGTTCTGCATGGGTAAACTTGAGAAATTCCAACCCAAATTACTTGCAGACTCACCTGCAAGACTGGCAATGTAGAGTCATCAGAAGTGCCTTTGAATGACAAACTATGTTTCTTGCTCTTGAGACATACCAATATATTACACAGCCCTCCCTTTCCTCCAAATCACCTGACATAGTTTATTATGCCTCCCTGAAAATTTATTTTAAGTGATGAAGACAGCACATTGTCATTATCAGTGGAATGCAGGAAGTGCATTGACTAATCTTTTAGTCAGTTATTCTTCTACAAATTCTTCCAACCTGTAACAATTTTCTATTATGTCATTCTAACTAAGACAGATATGACTGAAAGATAAGCCTCTGGAAAGAAGGTAAAACTGCAGAACAATCTCAAATGCACAGAGTAACCTATAGACATTGTCTCTTCCTCATTGATTTTCGGATTTATCATAATGGATCTTATGTATTAGATCCTATATCCTTAAGACACGAGGAATGAAATAAATGAAAATGTCATTTGTTTCATATGCTGGTGAGTTACATACTTTTAAGTGGGTTCTGCTGCTCTGTGAAACAAGTTTTCTTTGACAGATTGCTCTGCTACTGTATTTTATTTCAATTTCCCACTGAATAGCGCCAAATGAAATTTGTTATGCTTTATGTTGTCATATGACTTTCTCCAGCACCGTCCTCATATCAATCATTCCAAACATTTTACTCAGCTAGATGCTTAAAAATGAAATTATTACAGGGCCTATATTTCAATCAGTTGCAGGCCAAATGCTGGACAAGTACTCTTCTGTCCTTCACAAGCACCAAGGAGAAATGGAGACTAAGAATCAGAACAATTCCAACATAGCCTGTAATCATCATGTGACACAAGGCAAAGGAGTCTATCAAAAGCAGAAAGCCAAGGGGATGATATTTTCCAAAGCACAGATGAACTCTATTTGCTGCAGCTCACCAAGGCAATTCTGGGGAGGAACACCCCACAACCCACACGATTGCTCTCTGCTTGTTCTCTGACTTCTAGTGACCCACACTGTGTCCAGATTTGGCTTTGCCTCACTCTCCTGGGCTACGTAAGAAGTGGTTCAGTAGGCTCTCTTGCTCAGATTAGTCAATATTTGGCTTCCCTGAGAGGAGGAAGTATCTCTTAACAGGAATATACAAATGCACAAACAGCCACCAGAGATAGAGTTTTCTCATAATCAGAGTCAATATTATTACAGTTGGGTTAGTCAGAGTGGAATCAGAAGTTCTGTTTAATGATATTCATTCTTGTAAAATTTGCCAAATATTGCATACTGAAGAAAACGATTAAACATCTTTTTCTGTTCAGTAACAATCACATCAAAGCTCTTCGGTTTTCTTGTGGTAGAACATTTTATGATTTCAAAGTGTTTTCTTTTTAATGGCATTTTTGCTCCCTATTATTCCTCACCTTTTACCTGTGTCAGATTTTGCAGTTTTTTTAATGATATTTTTTAAAATGTTTCCTGTAAGTGGCTTCTCTGCTCAGCAGCCATTCTCTTTATCCATGTTTCTTTTTCTATACTGTTTCTATTATCATATACTTTTATTTTAGTATATCTTGCTCCTTCATTCTTAGTTTAAGAATTTATTACTTTGGAAAGGATGCCACTCTGTATTCAGAGTGAGTTAATATAGTACTTCTGTTCTGCAAGACCTTTGTTCTTCTTCTGGCTCAGTCACTTCCATGTCCATTGATGGAGATTATTTCCCTGATATTTGTTTTGTCTGCATGATTGCTTTCTCTGGAAACTTGCTTGGAAATCTTGTTTTGTCTACATTGTCTCCTACTATGTATTATTATTTAAACATCAGTATCTTCCTTTCTTGTATTGATCTAGTAAATGCTTTGTATCTTGATATAGTCTTTTTCTTGTTTGTGTGGTTTGATGTGTAAGCAGGCAGACTCGTTCATGAATCCCTAATAATCTTGGTTCTACAAAATGCTAATCAAGAGCCAAATGTTGGCATTTATACCACTATGCTATCTCAACTCCTTCTGAAGTCAAAGAAACTTCTTGGAATGTCCCCATCAATTCTTGACACAATATAGGGGTCAGGGTATTTTTACATAGTGGAGGATTGGGTTTTTTTGGTTTTTTTTTGGGTTTGGTTTGTTTTTTTTCAATGCAGCTTTTTGTACTTACAACATATTACCCTCTAGCAAACCCTAATGATAACTTTCTAATGACAATTATGTTCTGTTTTTCTGAAAAACAATCCTTTCACGTTTAAGGGTATAAGTTTTGTAGTGCATGGGTTATATGCAAAGAAAAACACACTGTTACTTTGAGAGTTATTTTGTCTTGAATGCTGTTCTCTTCAATTCTATTTTGTCTTTAGCTTGTCTGCCTCATAGATTTGGGTCACATAAATTTTGGTCAAAATTGTCTAAAGACGAGCAAATTGGTTTTGATGACTGGGTTACATTTGGACTCAGTTAGTATAAAAAGAAGTTTTTCCACTGATTCCCTGGAATTAGCTGATCTGTCTACTTAAGGAGGTAATGTGGTTGATTAAAACATAGCTCTTAACAATTCTGCCTAATGAAAAGAAAAAAAATCTTTGCATGCTTAAATGCACAGCACATCATATTTGCTAGAGGGCCAGTGCCTTCTGGATATACTACACAGTCTAGATATACAAACTACAGGTTCATATGGACCTTCCAGGATACTAGCTGAGTAAGACCTGCTGTTGTGGTGGAGCTGAAGAACATGCATGTGAACCTTGTTTTCAACCTGTTTTTGGTTATATTAGCCAATTCTTAATTAATCTGGAGCCCCTGAGTAAGTTTTGTTGTTACTGCATTTTTTTTTTGCACAGAACATAGCTAACGTATCACCTGAGTGTGACTTTACCGCACAGCTTGAAGATACATGTAAAAGCCGTTTGTCTCAAAAAGTCAGTGTTCCAACTACATATGTGGCAACAGTAGTCTGGGGAAAAAAGTATAATCTCCTCTTTTACCAACAGATTTCCTAAGAACTGATCTGATTTGAGGCCTCTAGCAGTAGTTAAACTGATTATTCTGCAATTTCCTACATATTTGTATAGCTATGCTGGCTCATGTTATGGATATAGGAGGGGTGATAATCAGCAGGAGGCCAGATATGAAAAATCTTTCCCACCAGAGGATGTTCTTCCAACAATAAAGTCAAATTGAGAAATCAATCTTCCTTCCTTCCTTCCTTCCTTCCTTCCTTCCTTCCTTCCTTCCTTCCTTCCTTCCTTCCTTCCTTCCTTCCTTCCTTCCTTCCTTCCTTCCTTCCTTNTCCTTTTCCTTTTCCTTCTCTTTTTCAGCCACCACCCTTTCTGTGGTGCTCACAGAAGTGCTTATGGGACATGCTGTAAAAAACATTGCAGACGGGAGTGCATAGCCTGAGACACACAGGGCTTTGGCATAGCAGAGAAATGTGCAACTCTTGGGAGAGATGAACCAGAACCTCTAAAACAGCTGTTATTCCTATATGGGGCTGCATAAGCTGTCATAAAACAGAGCAGAAATGAAGCGAGTTGCATATTGACTCTGAGAAGATGGTAAGGAAGAACACTGACTAGTCTTCTGTTTGTTTGGGATGGCTAGCATTTGGGATTTAGGTGAAAAAATATAGAAGAGTATTTGAGAGGACTGTGATGATTATTTGATTACTAGAAAACCATGTCTGGTGTCTTGTCTATACATACATGGCAGAAGGATTGAAAATAGCTAGTGAATTGGCATGGTTGGAGAGGTAAGAGAGCTGTTTTGCTTAATCAGACACCATTAACTAGTCTAATTTCTGTATGACTTACTGTATGACAAGACCATTGTGATCCCAAAATATTTGCACGGTAAGATGCAAGATCCAGTGTAGATGTGATGGTCGACAGAGAGCCTAGAAGATGAAAAGTTTAAAGAGAACTGAGCACGGATGCTTATCCCAGTAACAAAGTATTTACCCTAATGAATTCACTTTAAATGTGTCCTTTTCAGAGAGTTCATATGCAAACCTCTGAGGTGTGAGAGCACTCACTTCCCAGACTAGCTGTTAGAGGCTTATTGGGCAATAGCCTCTCCAGCTTACTCAGAGTTTGGCAGGTAACTCTTTTTCTCATGGGTACCTGAGCTATTTTTAGATAATGCAGCTGGCACCTTTCTAAAACCCAGATAATGACTTACAAATGCTCATCTCAAGCATGTGTATTTGTTCCCTCTTCAAGGCAAGCAGAACTGTCAGAGATCAACAGAGAGATTTACGAGCCTCCCTGGAAGCGGTGGGTTTCCCCTGCTATTGTTCTCAGCAGGGATGGTGTAGGAAGGGACACGCTCCCCTCCCCCTTCCCCCACCCCTTCTTGCCTGGGCCCTGAGGGGAAGACTTCCTGCAGATAGTGACTATGGGAACCATGCCTTTAGTACTTGCTTCTCAATGAAATATTCAATATCCCATCTGGATTGTGCCTGCAGACTGTTCCTGGGGATTTAGAAGTGCAGAAGATAATAACAGGAAATAAAAAAACCACCTCAATTTGGCAAGGGCAGCACAAATTCACCTCTGGGGAGATGAGGGGATTCCCTGCATGCTTTATGGAAAATTTTGAACCAAGACTTCTTCTCAACATTTGAAAAAAAATGACTCACTTCCTATCCTCACTGAAAGGCCTTTCTTCCCAGTAAACAATTTGCTCAAAGGAAGAGTAAACCCAGAGAAGGTATGATGGCAAAGCCTATCCTTTCTAATTTCAGGCACACCTATGTTTGTAAACGAAAGGTTTATTAAGACTTTATTGGATTGTTAACTATGACTGTGATCCTGAGTATGAGATCAGAATATCCCTGTGTTTGCTGCTGTGCAAGGGCAGGATGAAAAGGCAGTCCTTGCCCTGAAACAGGTTGTGCACTCTGTATGTTAGGCAGCCAATAGAGACGTACAGATGAACAACTAAGTACAATGGAGACCTTGTGGAAGCTCACTTAGAATGACAGAGAATTCAGCCTCTTTGCATCCTTATCTCAGCCTCTCTAGGTTGAGATTTTTATCTGCTTCTTGACAAGGAAGACTTTTATGAAGAGAAGAAGCAGCTCTGTGGCTGTGCATGGGACATCTTCTAAGAGCAAGGGCACCAGAGGAGAGCGGGGAGGTGCTAGTTGTAAGGCTGAAATCACGTTACAGTGGTGCTATGGATAGGCAATGTCATGGAAGATGGAGGTTGGCATCTGTTCTTTTCTTTGGGATCTGATCCCACTTTCACGCAAACAACTGGCAAAACTCCCAACAAGCTGAACAAGACCTGGCAGGACCAGCAGAGACCTGGGGACCAGACGCCATCCTTGAAGCCATTTGTTGGACCTGAAAGGCATCTGGTAGGCAGCATGTCACACTGTCTGTCTGAGGGGCAGCAGCTGGCAGGCTGGTTGGTGAACACCTTGCTCCCATTCCTGAATTCTTGGGTGGTTGGACCTATTGACGTGCATGTACCAGCTTGCGCCTGGGTGGCTCCACGTCAGCTATGCTGCTCCTTGGCAAATGTTGTGAAACTGAGGTGGGGGTTGGAGGTGTAGGAGCCTAGTGGGGAAGGATTGTGAAGATGCTGTAGGGAGCAAAGAGCAAGGCATAGCTGAGGCTGTCACTGCAGGAGGCAGGGGTTGTAGAGAGAAAGGAGAGGAATAGTATGGTGTAAGTAGCAAAGCTGAGGGTTACTGGAGTGCTGCAGTGGGGATGTAGGTGAGTGAAATGCTGAGGCCTGAAGAGTAGGTTCTGAAGTAGAGCTGGCCTCTAAATGAATCTCACAACCCAGAAACATATCTAGTGTGTATAATATTAATCACATATGTCTATTTTTATGCCAATTTATAAAAGTTTTGCTGTAACACTTATTGAGTAACAGTAATCAGTGAAATAATATAGACATCTGACTTTGGTTTATTCTGGTTTTGCCCACTTGTTTCTCAACAGTGTGGTCGGGACTGAAATGGAGAAGGGCAGTGAAACTAGACATCTAGTCCTGTTAAGACTCTCTTTAAAAATACAAAACCAGATATATAATCTACAAACAGAGAAACTCACCCTTGGTGCCTCCTTGAGCCCTGGCCAGGCTTTGGATGGAATCCAACATGAAGGGTGACACCAGATGTTTCCTCACTTGCAATTTCAAGGTATGTTCACTCAACTATATAAAAGCTGGACCCTCTTGCAGTGACTTTGGAGACTTCACCTATTAGTTGATGCACTGTGTATGACTTCCCACCTGCTACGAAGAGTTCTCCTGATTCTCACTACAGCTGAGGCTCTCCAGCGACTACAGATCTGTATGATGGTAAAGCATTAGGGCAATTGGTGAGTATCCTTGATCATCACTATTGCTATTCTCCTGTAGTATTTATTAGATGCATTACCTTACTTATACTCTTTGCTGCCTAAAGGTAGAGTGTAATAGGCTTACTGTTGTAACTGAATGCATTCTTATTTTATGTAGTATTTTAAAGCAGTTTCCATGTCACCTATATTTGAGATCTATGTTACTGTGAAAGAAAATTCAGTAAACAAAGGACATTACAACAAAGGAGGAAGTATGCGTATAAAAAGATGAGGAGGTGGTGATGAAGGATATGAGAGCATTGTGGAGTGTGGGAGATATGGTGGGAAAAGCATGTATTATGGAAAGAATTGTATGTTGAGATACTGCTTATCTTGAATTGAGGATTCTTTGAGCATTGTCCATATGGTTATATTCAGCCTTGCACAGGATGTTGCCTCTAGGATTTTTTTCTCCTTATTTTGTAGTAATAATACGCAGACTAATAGCCATGACACAGGCCACAGGCTTTCAGAGAATCGTTAAAGTATTCCATTCAGAATTAATTCAATTAGAATTTAATTTTCAAAAGTTTGTTTAATTTACTATAATTATGAAGGCCCTCACTCCCTGCTCCATCTTTTCCATTTGTGCTTTATTAGAACTGCTGAATTGCCATACTGGCATCAGGAAGTACTGGAACACTAGAAAGGACAGAGTCTATCTCTACAGACTTTCAGCTGCAGACATAACAGATTTCTGTGCCCATCTCCCTGAAAACACGAACACTAGAGTATTTTTAACAGTAATTTTAGTTATATTGGTGCTTTTTCCTTAAGAATGACTTGGGAGAGAGTTGCTTCTGCAATTGAGGAATTAGAGTGACTAGAAGACCACAGCAGAATAGTTTCTGGAGATATCTGCTTTGCCTGTCACTGTACTGTCTAAGCAACACATAGTGCAACAGCACTGCAAGGAATTTGAATACATTGCCACTGCCTTTGCATCTGGTTATGCCCTTGTTTACTGCTGACTTTGATCAGGAGTTTTACTCTGCATTGCCTACTCCAGGTATGAGATGCCAGTAATTAAAACTAAGGTTATGAAAAATGTTTGTCTACAAAGAAGCATCAGTACTGTTTAAGACAGAAAGTCCTTCAGAGAAGGGCAAGACTAAGGTCTGATTCAAGTGTGTGTTTGATGATGCACAGACCCCACACAAGGACTTTTTTCCCACAGCCTTTGTGAGTGACACTAAACTACTGTTTACTTTCTCTGAGCCTTAGTTTTCAGCCTCAAATTCCTACCTTTGTACATCTCCTGGAGGATGAAACTACTGAAGGCTGTGAGGTCCCTTACTATGCTACAGATAGCTGTAAAGCATATGATTCCCTTGGATTACTTTTTATGAAGCAGTGTAAATCAAGCACAGAAGCTGAAGATGAAGCATTGCTAACAGAAGCCATGTTTTTGGTCTCAAGCCCTGGACATGACTGAAATTCTCGGTAGAGAAATTTGGCAGAGCTGTAACAGCAGAAAACTTGTCTCAGTCTCTTCCTCTCCAGGTAATCATGTAATTTTAATTCCACTCCTTGCATGTTCATGCTGTAATATGAGCTGTGGGCTTCAAGCAGGTACCCTGAAGTGCCCAGGTGCGAACAAAACGTTGACTCTTTTGCAGACAGTTGCAAGGGGATGTTTATGTAAGACACAGAAGGGATCTGTTCTCCCAGCTAAGAACTGCCCTTTGAAACCAAAGGTGTTAAACTTTGGTTTGTTGTCCATCATAACAAGATTTTTACTCTTTTTTAACACCCAGACTCATCGCTAAACCTACACAATGCTGAAATATAACTTTTAAGTATGATTTATGACTATGATTAGATTTATTGTATCCAGTTGCTGTTGTAAAACCCCTTCTTTTTCTAGGAAGGTGGGGCTGTAAATACCCTGGGAACAGGAGAAGTTCCACGATATTGCATAGTTTGTTCTAAAAGCTTTTTCGTTTCAAAACAAATTAGAAGAAATAAAACCACTACCACTCCCCAAACAAAAACAAACAAACAAACAAAACCCCAAAACCAAAAACACAAACCCCAGAACTGTCAAGGAACAATGGAATCCAATGTAATATTTAGTTATCTAATGGCAGTAGATTAAAAAAGACCCCAGAGCCACAAAAAAAAAAAAAAAAAAAAAAAAAAAAGCTAAGCACAAAACAGGCCTTAGGAGCCAGGACAAGAAGGCACAGATTCAAGTTCTAACTCTGAGAACAAAAACATTTTCAGAGTGACTGTCAGCCTTCCCAGAGGTGAAACGCATAGGCTCTAAACCATAACATCACTGAGAAATCAGATCACTCACCTCTTCCCCTCATTCACAGGAGGCATTGTGATGAAAGGAGAATACTGTACATATTTCACAAAATAAATTTATCAGTGCCTCAGACCATGGCTTGCAGATGCCAAAGGTCTGGGTTGTATGCAACAGGCTGTAGGAATTAATGCAAAACAAACGTGGAAAAGAAACCCAAATGTTATTCCAACGTAAACCCTTGTAGTGGTGTTTTCATTTCAAGGCTGCTATCTTACTATAACCCTGGTAGAGAAGCTTGCAATTGGGAGTGCATGCATGTGTGTAGCAAGTTGCTAAAGATCTTACGGATAGAAAAGCATCGCTAAGCACTCCTGGTTTGGATATGTAGAGCATCAGAAGAGTGAGCTCCTTGCTTGTTGCCAAGGAACTAAAAGTGTTGCCTTTTCCCCAGACATGATCCTGTATATAGGACACCCTATTCCCATCAAGCTTGCGGGACACTGCTTCTTCTCTCACAATTGATATTCCCTTTCTGAATTCCCGTGCTTATAAGGCAGTTTGAAGCAGGTCACAATGACATGATTTCATCTACTCATCAACAAGCTTAGAAGAATTTTGCAAGGCGGAGAGCACCGTGGAGGCGTTGCACAGGCTGTCTACTGAGGGGAATATAGATCTATCTTGCTTCTCTAGGGGGGAGAGAGGAAGGGCAGCCCTTGGCTGGGGAAAGAAGGGATGTTCTCGGGGGGAGAGCCTCCTGCATTGTAGGGCTGGGAGAGAAGACAGGCCCTCTGCAAGGCAGCTCTTTGTAAGCACTCTCTGCAGGCATATACCTTGACAGCAGTCAAGATCTAGTGAATCTATAGCACTATCCACCGGGAGGAACAGGGAGTTCAGTCGGGGTTCAAGAGTCGTTCTCCATCAGACAGGGCTCTCCTAGTGTTTTCAGTAGGCCTTTTGAAATGTTTGACTGTGAAGTGCTCTAATCACAGGAAGAGGGCAACAGGAAATCTCACCTCGGGAGAGCTAGTGACTGGGAAGGGCCAGCCTAGCACAAGTAAACAAAAATGTTTCAATTTCCTGTGAGAATAGAGCGGAAAAGAGGGAGGGAGAGCTAGCTGGCAGTTAGCTCATCACAGACACTGCTGAAATGTCCCCAGGAAGTCAGAAGATCCAGATGGATGTTGATGTCCATTGCCATTTCCATGTTTATCTTTTGAGTAATCTTTTGTTGAACAGCAGACTCCTCTGAGGTCCAGGAATATGCAAGCTGAGCATTGAAATTACAGTTCTGTCTGGTCCTTTTGTCACTGCACTGAGAAACAGCCTCGAGGGCCTGACAAAATCAGCTCCAGTGTCTTCACTCAAGTATGTCACTTTTTTTTTGAGACAGAGATTGATATGATGTATCCGACTGTGACCATAATTCAGTGTAAAAGTAAAGGCCCTGTTTGTATAAGACAAAAAGCAAACAAGCCTAATTTTCCATTGGGTAATGCTGCAGACGTGTTTGCACAACAAGGGCTTAAAAGCACACCGTGTTCCATACAGACAAATAAAATACACAGCCCCGCCTCAAGGAGTAGGGACTGTAGGTTGATTTCCTGCTGGGAAGGTGTTTTCTGTCAGGGCTTTGTTACAAAAACAACCCATTTAACATTTACAAAAAAAAAAAAAAAAAAGAAGCTCTCAAAAATCCAACAGTTGAATCCAGAATGATGAGCCATTTTCATTACTTAGACTGTTCTGTTCAGTTTAGATTTCTTGGATTGCTGAGCAGGAGATGTTTCCAAAAATGAAACAGAATAATGCTCCTCCTCAGCTCTATGAAATCTCTGTCAGGGCCAAAGGTTTGAGTGAATGTGTTATATGAAGAAACAGCTTTCATCTTGTATAGAGGTTCTATTGTGTTTCAGAAAAAGTTCTGGAGTAACCTAAATTTTTGCTTCTTACCCATGAGCACACAGCCTCAGACAGCTTGTTGTGAAGCTAGCAGCCTCTAAGCACATCAGGTCGGGCCAGAACCGCCACTCCAACACTGGGTTTGCCCAAAATTGTAACCTGAGCTGAAAAACGAGAAGCCTGCCTAAAAGGTTATCAGATCTAATGCACTTTTACTGGGAGGAGGAGGAAATACAGCAGTGGTAAACAAATATAAGAACCTATTGTGACTGCGGCTTAGAATCACCAGGAGACCAATTAACACCTTTTTGTTAGGATTAACCATTATGATGTTTGCTGCAAGAGCCTTAAATTGGTACTTTCTTGTAGTTCAAAGTGTGACTACATTGCAGTTACAAGGGAAGTGGAGATCAAAGCTCCCAGAACAAATAATTACATGAAGGTAAATTCCATCTGATGTAGGAAGCAGCAGAAGCCTCCAAAGAATAGCAAACAGTCTGGCAGGGAGCAGCCCGTAGGAGTGTGAGCAACACAAAAGGCAAGCTTTCAAAGGGAGAAAGGCCTCTCCCCAAAATGATGGAGTGAATCGGCTGCTCAGAAACCATTTCGTTGTACGGGATTGCTCGTTGCTGTGTCAGCAGCTCCATTATGAAGCTTACATTTTCTGAGGTTCATCACTCAGCTGAACCGGTGCTAATATGTAGCATAGAGAGCCTGTGTGGGGTCCCTGTGTTCGGCTGGGAATTTTAAAGGTAATTAAGGAGGAAAAAGTCCATTGTGCTGTATTTGGTGACTGTTTAATTTTCTTAGTATTGGTCCTGTGCCCAGGAGAGGAGGTAGGTGGGTGGGAATAATGGAATTCCCCTCGTTGCCTCCAAGTTCATCATGAGGCCCTTCAGGTCTAGTTTGCCAGTGAGAAAATTGCATCTTAATAAACAATTGAAATTAATTGAAGTTTCAGTTTTGATGTAACATGCACTGATATGACACTGTGCCCGATTTAAACTTTGAGCCTAAAGTAGAGGAAACTTTCTTTTTCTTACCCAAAATACCAAAGGTTAAAAAAAAAATCTAAAAAATGCATGAGTGAATGGTTACAGTGTTTTAGTTTTCTGAACGAATCATTAGACTTTTTATTTAGTTAGTTTTTCTGAAAAGCATCAATGAAATGGGTAAGTGACAGATGAAGAAGTCACAAGTTTCCATGCTTCAAAGACTAACGGATTATGTAAGGAGAAAACAAACAAACAAACAAACAAACAAAAAAAATCAACCAAAAATGGAAGCAAAATTTAAAATAAAAATTTTTAATTTTTCAATTTGTCACTTTCAAAGCTTAACATTGCTTTGTATTTTCTCTTCCCCAGCTTGAAAGATGCCAAAATGCACCTTTAGATAAAGAGCTAAAGTGAAAGAAAATAAGTAGTCCAAACAAAAAACCACCAATGTCCTGTTTTGTTGGCATATGAATGAAAATTATACAGCAAAAATGTACCTGTCCTGAAAGTGAATTAAATTATTCAGATCTCTATAAATGACACTGCAATTACTTCCCTTCTAATTAGAAGCTGGGAACACTTAATTCCATAAGTGGCGTCCTCCTTTTTCCTCCTGGGTTATAAAAGATATATTCCTACAAAGACTGGCTGTCATGGAATAATAAGCTAACACTTCAGTGTGGAATTGACTCACCTGTTTTCTCTCAGCTTGCCCTCAGCTGACCACTTGTATTCCTTGTCAACCTCCTGAGGCAGATAAAATATTTGTCATAGAATTAAATATTCATGAGTTGATCTGCACTGGGTTAGGACAAAGCATGTTAGCTGAACTGGTCAAAAAACTGCACTAACAGCCTGAGGACAACGTGATTCAACCCCTTTTTAATTTAACTTAAACTGTCAGGAATTAGTATAAGTACAACAATGTACTGTGTGTTTTTAATGATAAGAGGTTTGAAGCCATTTAATTAACCTAGTTTAAATAAAGTACTACTTACAATCCTGGCCCCTTTTTTTCCCCCACATGTTGGTTAAAATAAAAAGATTTAGGCCAAGATATTTTTCCTCTCCTCTTAATGCAGGGCAATACAGGGATCAGCTGCCACCTTCTAGCTCTAGAAGTGTATACCGTAGCCTACTTATTTTACAGCTATAACATCCATATGAGATCAAGAAAAACTATTCCTAAAAAAAAGCAAAAGTATTTCTAGGTGAGTTCCCTCTTCCTTCCCATCTCCTCTCAGTTTGTCTTTTTGCCTATCAGGAAAACTGCTATAGTATTGACTTTCAAGGTAGTGTTTGTCAAAGTAATTTAACCTCAAGAGTGAAATGAATATTTTTTAAGCCTTTCATCCCTTTTCTGTGTCCTTGAGCTATGAGGACGCTGCTGGACTGTTGCAGGGCTGTGCAGGCCTCTGGCTGGCTGAGGACAGCCTTCCTAAGCCAGCAGGGATGCACAGGGCTTCTGCTGAGTGGAAGAGCTGTGCTGCAGTGTGCAGGATGGTGTGTGCCTACTGATAAGGGAAGAACAGGAGGTTTTGTCTCATGTGCGGCACTGGGGTGACTAAAGGATGTGTGGGTGCTGCAGGGTGATCCAGGCAGCCCTTCTGCCTCACCAACTCCCTTCACCCTTGGGCAGCACAGCAGCATGGTCGGTACATTCACTTCTTGCCCCAAAGAGCTTGTGATGCTCATGAGGTAAATATGAGGGGAATTTTGGCATGCCTGCAATGAAATGAAATTTTTATTCTTTTTTCTTTTCTGTATGGCCAAGCTGAGCCAAAAAGACCATTCACTATGCAGGGAGCACTGCTCAGTGTGTGCGCTGGGAGACATCCAACCCAAGAGGCAGCGGGGCACCGCTGGGACACGCTCCCCGTCCCTGGGAGCTAAGGCAAGGCATTGTGGCCATGCACTGTGCCTCTGAATCTGGGGAAGCCACAAGGGGAAGGTGGGTGCATCTTTCCCTCTTCCCTTCATGCGAGGCCGTTTTTAAACATAGCAAATCAGATGTTGAGGTTGGGTTGAAGTTTTGAGTTCATCTGACAAAAGCCAGGAAGCGCACACTTTGTGCTGACCATGAGCACCTTGCTAACTCCCACGTGTTTGTTTTCATAAGGGCACAAGCTGAGGGCAGCTTGTGTGAGTTTGCCTTACAGCCACAACATGGTTTGAATGTATTTCTTTCCATATTTAATATTAATGCTGGAAGTGCTATTTATAATAGCCGTCTTCTAATTGAGTGGGAAAGAGTATAAAGCCTTTCTGCAGGGGGAACATGAAGAGTTTGAAACTCGTAACGGGCATAAGGGCTCTTGGCAGAGGATCACTTATAATAAATGATCTTGTTTTTACTCATTAAGATGTTAGCTCTATATAAAAGAGCACTGATTTCTCTTTTAGATACTCTTATCAAAAAAGGGCTATTATTTTATTCGCTGCCTTTCAGAGGCCGAACAGGAATTATTTATATCAAAGAATGAATTATGAAACAAATCTGAAAAGACCATGTAAAAATAAAGAGCATGTTTGTCAGAACTGTGAAGGAGGAGCTCTTGGTTGGTTCACTTTGATGAATTTGATTGTAGCATCACTTGATGGCTCTTTTTTTCCTCTTTTTTTCCTCTGAGATCTGAGTACAAGAGCTTATGATCCCCTTGGAAGCTAATGAGAGGTTCCTTCTCATACGAGGTGGACAAAATTCATGCATCCCTTGAAACCTGCAACATTAAGCAATGGAGATGATTTCCCAGACATTTATTGTCACGGAACTCAAGCTGCATCTAGAACAACATTCTAAATGCAGAAATTGAGACGAATGTACCTCATTGCTCATTCTGTGACTGTTCTCTTCTATTGCAAATATGGTTGTCCAGGGATCAAAAATTTAAAATGAGCAGACAGGGAAAAAAAAAAAAGTCATAAGAAAAGACACGTAAAGAAGAACAAGTCAATGACTTTGAATTATTGTTTCTCAGAAGGATTCCTGAGGGCTTCTCTGGGGTTGTAATGCACTGTGCAAATTCAAGTCATGCTTTCATCTGGCACAGACCTTACATTATTTTACAATATAATGACTATTAGTGCAGCATGTTAAATTATAAACAGTGTCCACATGGCATGTCCTCATGCTCTTCTTCTGCCATTATTGGTACTTGATAGTTTCAATAGAGCTACAATTTGCCTCTATTTAGGCCATCATCCAGCCTCAGGGGTGCAGAGGGGTACCATGCTGAATGGCCCCTGCCAGGGAACATTGTGCCTGGGAGCTGTCCGAGTCAGTTTCCCAGAGGAAGGTTTTGTTCTCCCAGGCAGACATCCTGACCCATTGTGGAAGGCTGGCAGGGCAGCGAGCTGACACAAGGCTTGACACTGCCTGCAGAGCCTGTGCTTAGACCCTAGAGAAGCAGAATTTGTCATTTGCTTGTTAGCCTCCTGCTGGCAGAACCTCTATTTCCTTTTGTTTTGAGCTAAAGGCTCCCTTTCCCTCTCTCAGCTCTTAAACATTTCTCTGTAAGAACAAAATAAGGGGTTTCTCAATGGAAGAAAACAGATTTTGGACAAAGAGTAGTGTTACAAAAGAGTGAATGACAGGCTTCAGCTGCCTGACAAGCAGCTGGAGTAAGGAGCCTTTGAAGGTGCAAATAGAAATCATTGTGCTGGCTGTTTGTGAAGTTACTTATTCATTAGATCTCTTTTCACTAAGTTAATGAACTTATGCAGGCTGATCCTGCTTCTAATTTACCTAGTGTCAGTCACAGTTCTGCAGAGTTTAGGACAGATGAGTGGATTTTTAAACTAATCCTACTCAGGGCATTGAATTTTATTTGCATACTGGTGCTTGGCTGGAGTGAATGTATTTCAGAGTTCTCTTTAGAAAGGTGTTCAAAAGTGCTCCCATGCTTGATTCCAAAGCAAGGGGAAATGAGAAGCTACCCTTCCTTTGGTTGCTTGTTCCAGAGGTTAGCAAACCATGTTGTTGGACTATTTTGAGTACATCTGGCTTCACCTTTTACCTATTGTCTTGCTGTGCCTTTCCCAACTAGACAGAAAAAAGTGGTTTAGCATCCAGCACTGCTCACGCTGTTATAGTTGTTCACAATTGGGCTATTTTTTCATTATTGCTTTTGTGTTGCTTTGCTGCATGTCCTCCAGTTTTCTGACATCCTTTTAAAAACGGAGTAGAATATGAGTATTGCTCACAGAAGCACCTCATACTCAAAGAAAATTGCTTCTGTTAAAAAACTAAATTATTTACTAGCCTCTGTTTATAAGATTGCAATAATACTGTTAGGTCTTAAGGTAAGCAAAACTTATCTATTTCTGAATGTTTGTACATTAGGCACTTGATATTAAGTCAGTGCTGAGGGTTCCAGTGGGGGAACCCCCATGCTGGGGGTCAGAGAATGGTGAGTTAAGCAAAAATATCCAAACAAGACTGCTTTTCTCCAGATCCACAGAGAAATAAACTAGTTTTTGACATCCATTTTATAGTGTTGAAATGATGTGAGTACTTAGATACCTCTATTTGTGTGATTAGAAAGTGCGTTAGGTTTAAGAAGGCAAAATTTTTGTTACCCTTATTAGTCTATTTTTCCTTAGGGTTTGGGCACATTCACCTACAGGTTTCTACTTGGTGTCACAACAGAAACCTGTTAGAACAGCTTAGGCTTTGTACACACTAGGAAGTCTTACTGACTACACTGTGATGGTTAGATTTCTGTAGTTGTATGGGTTTAAGGAGTAATTCTCTCTGAATTTATTGAAGGGACATAAAATAATATAAAACTAGAAAAAATGTGTTTGTATGAGAATAGAAATGTTCAGGAGGAGACTGCATCAATCTGTATTAAAGTTCTTCTTATATTGTTGGAAATTTTCAGTATAGACAAGTCAACTGAGTTTTACAAAAGCTGCTGGGAAAAAATAGTCACCAGAGCTGATGATCAGTTCTTAATATTTAAAACATGGAGAAATATAGCAATATAATAATCTTGGATTTGGAGGAAACACAAAAAAGCTCTCTACAATAACGTAACAGTAACACTATATGTTTGGTTTTGACAGCAATTGTCTCAGCACAATGTGCTTAAAGTTTTCTTTATATCCAAGCTGACAGTATAATGCTTAGGCTTCTGTACTTTATTCCTGTGGTCTCCCAAGGAGAATTTTAATAAAGTATAGATGATAGAGGGATTATAGCATCTAAAGATAGCTGGTGCTGGCCAGGGAAGTGTCACCAAAAGCCAATAAATTAGGTGTGAATGCAGGTCAGCTGAGGGCAGATTGGGATGAGAGACAGGTCACTCTCTGGCTGCTGGTGGGAGAAACTGGTATTGAGAAGCTGTGGAAGTCTGTGGGTTTTAAGGGGATTGGTTTGTGGCAACATAGTTCTGGAGCACAGAAATCTTTGCAACACCTTGCTTGCTGGTTCTGTGACACACTTTCCAGTTTTGAAATCCTCTGAAAACTTACTGGGGCTGCAGGTAACTGGACTGAAACTGTTACAGGTGACCTGAGAGCTACTAAAGGAGAAGGGACTTCTTCCTCTTTACGTCTGTCATGGCTATATACTTCCCATCCTCACTTTGGTTTTGTCCCTTATGTTCCATACAAGTTGGTTTAATTCACTCACATTGCAGAACACAACTGCAGAAATTTTCCAGTGGGTTTTCCACTGGGTTAGCAATGTGAATCAACTCAAGGATGACCGTTACATGTGCTGAGGGCCTGGGGACCAGTAGACAAAAGGAGGAGTGAAAGAAGTAGGGAGGAGAAAGCAAGTAGGATGGCGGAGGGTGCTGAGATGCACTCAGTTCTGCTTGACAGTCCTGGTGAGTGCTGAGCAAGAGGACAGGGTACAACTTTGACTTCAATTACATTTTGTTTTAGAAGTTGGCACGTGAGAGACCTGCATCTGCAAACACATTACTGGTGGCTGTGTAGGAGAAAAATTGAGGTTAAAGTGTCTAAAGCCATGGAAACACAATGTGACTTTGTAGAGGCTGAGCTTGTATATAGATAGCTGAGCTCTCTTACCAGATGCTTGATGGAGCTCTTGACTCATCAGGAGACAAACTGAGTTCTGATGAAGCCCTTGTATGTGGCTTTTCATATGGAATTTTGACTTTACTAAAATTTGTTCTGCTCCTTTTCTTTAAATAGTGACTATGGCTGAGTAATTTTCAAATTACTGGGTGTTAAACACCAAGTATCCACACTGTATGTGTTTTGCAACTGTTGTATGTATATCTTTGTATGTAAATATATGTATGTATGTATTTTACACTTTTGAGAAGCACCAAGTGAGCTGCAAGTCTGCTGGTGCTTAAAGACTACTAGGTGTGCTGTCAGAGTGTATCTTCTGGTTTGGTTTGATCTGAAAGGAATCTGATTTTATGCAGATTTTGATTTTGAGTCTGCCTGCAGTGCAAATCAAGTACTGATAATAGGGACTATTAGGAGATGTGTTGCAGAAGTGTATCTCTCATCTGAAGTAAAATGACACTCTCTTGTTTTCTTGATGTCATTTTAACTTTGATAATGAGCATGAGAATATGTGGTTAAAATAAAACTACTGTCTTTTTCTTATGAAAAAGGGGCTGTCAGAAGGCCTGTGTCTGTTTTGCAAAGTATGTAGATCGTGGCAGTGGAAGATTAATATTTGCTTCTACAAACTTAAGTTAACATTTGGGCTCCATTGTAATACATGGTAACTACGTATAAGAAGGTCTTCAGGCTCAGCTCCTAACAGATAAACTAGACTGAGCTGATGCAAAATTGAGTTTAATAATCACATTAAATACAAGAAACTAAATCATGTCTCTAAAGTCTTCTGAGAAGCCTGTAGCAAAGCTGGTGAATTGTTATAAAAATGTGGGTCAACTGTTCCATTACTGTGCAATACTGCCTATTGATATAAATATACCATCCCTGAGAGAGCACAATGGGATGCTTTGCCATGACTCGAATCACAGTATGGGCTGGCTGATGAGCCAGGAGTCAAAAGGAGGCTTTAACCACCTTGTTAAAGGAGTTTCAGTAATAGAATCCTATTTATAGCCATTACAAGGAAATCCTTTTCTTTTTAAAGTCATCGAAGAAGAAACTGAGGTTATAGCACAGGAATTTGAGGTTTCTACAATCAAGGTGTAGGCAGCTCAGTCTTGGTTACTGCTTTCTGGACGTCACTGCTTGTACAGTAGATACATCATCAATTTTGATATAAGCCTCAATTTTTTGTTTGTTTTTTTTTTTCCTAGAACAAAAGCATAAGAATACGGTGATACTATCTTTTTACCATCTTGGCATAAACAACTTTCCAGAGTCTAGTTTTTTCTGCAGTATGCATACTGTCCTTCAGGGTATCTCATAAATTCATCATCATTGGCATTAGTGCAATTCACTGAGCTTAATTTGTTATTTTCTATTCTAATTTTAAGTGTTACACTGTTTTCTCTCCTTTCAGACTGACATTAATCTCTTCAGGAAACACTTTGCTTTGTAGCCCGAGGCCCTCAGTCTTGCAAGTGTTCAGCCAGTAGTGATCTGATAAGCTTAGTGCTGAAAGTACTAGAGATTTCATTTATGTAGAATATTGGGTAACAGTCAAGATTCCCTTTCCTTTTTAGTATGTAATTTCTATACAATTTAGACATCAGACAGAACAAATACCCAGCCCAGGAAAGTGAAAATTTGCAATTAAATGAAACGCACTAATGAACTCTTAATTTTTTTCTTTTTTTGACCTATAAAATGCGAAGGAAATATCATATAATTAGATTACTGTGTTTAAGTCACACTATTGAGTTTGTTCATCAAATCATCCAAACAATGCATTAATATGTGACTTCTTTAGTTTGAAGTTTTATGTACCAGACTAATCATAGAACAAAACTCATAATTATCAAAGATATCAAAACAAGAGTAAAGGTGAGTTTTGTTTTCTTACCAAAAAACCCACCAATCCAAAACATCAGCATGACTTGAATTCAAGCGCAGCTTCCATTCAGATAAAACTAAGAAGGACCAAGAAAAATGAAATTAAAAACAGATTGCAAAAGAATTAAAATGCACAAGCAGCCTTTGCCAATGAGGCACATGGACATCTATGATTTTTGATGATTTCTCTTCCCAAACCTTGAACGAATTTAAAAGTCTTAGTAAAGGCCATTTGCTCAAGGAGTTCCAAATCAGACTCCTGAAGCTCTGGGTCTTTTCATTTAAATAATCAACCTCTGTAATTCACTTTTACATTAAATGTATTCATTGACAGGTACCTGACTCATTTCTGGGTTCCTGTCCTTGCCCAATAGAACCCATATTGGGTATGGGTGGAAGGGTTATTGCGTAATCCAGCCTAGGGAAGTGGAGACCTTGAAGCTATAATCCTGCCTTAGTCAGAGGTGTTCCCATGGAGGCTGGTTTCATTAATTAACTAGACTAGTCTTTAAATGGGATTAATTACATAAGCCTAACTTCTAAAGCTTGCTGAATGTGAGAAATATGGTGGGTTATGGGAAATACAACAGTGGGTGGTTGTTTAAGATGTTCATGAACCTTTCTCTGGCTACAAAGCAACTGACATCTGAGAAATGTTAACACAGCACTGTGCAGTTCCTTTAATGTCTTAGACTGGCTTGTTGTGGCCTTCGTTTCCTGCCTGGATCCTGAAGCATCGTTATTTGTGTATCAGTAGCAGTAGCAGGAAACATTCATTGTGGAATTGGCACCAGTACAGGTGGAAATAATGAAACTATAAATGTAAGGCACAAAATCAGGAGGTATATGGTGTATTTTTGAAAAAAAAAAACCCTCAATGTATGGAAGGAATGAATTTGATGCACTTTGTCCTTCTCATTAACAGAAGTTATTCTACAAATACTTTCTAAGTTATTCTGTATTTATTTACTGAGAATTTGTTTGGAAAGGCATTGGGATAACTGGGCTATCTCATTGAGGCTGGTATAATTGACAGTGTGCAAATAAATATCTTTAGATGTTTAACACCTCTTGTGTGATGTTGTCACATGTAACTTATTTTACTGCACACATTCCCTTTGGTGTCCTATCCTTGACTTACATTATCACAATTCATTGGTTATTGTTCAACTACTATTCACTGCCTGTTCTGACTATACTATATACTGTGAATCAAGAGGAACACTAACCAAATAGCATCACAAATCTGACCATCACTTTCTATTGTAGTCTTCAGTGCTGATTCCAACAGATGATTGCAAGTCACGGTTCAGTTTTCTGATGGCAGTCCGTAAAAAATGTGGGACCTATAAAGTGTTTGCTGATAGTAGGACATTAGGCTAGAGGAATGAGGAGGAAACTGAAATACTCTGTTAAGATTTTCCAAGCAAAATACCTTACTTGGTAAAAGGGCATTTTAGTTGGCAGTACTGTCATTCCTGTTTCAATTATATTTCTGCAGTTGTTACTGACATTGGAGGACTACACAGACAATGTATAAGAAGTGTGAGAAACTTAGTATTTATTGATTTCTGCTTCTAGTTTCACGTACAGTAAGATATGTGGCTGTAGATTACAGTTTGTTCTTAAAAGACTTATGTTTCATATGCCTGAGAATATAGAGTATTCTATATTCTCTATGTAAGTCCTATATCCTAATACAGGACTTATTAGACAAAGAATTCCTATTCCCCTAGATATTACCTTTAAGTGTTACTACAGTACAAAGAATACCGCTGGGCATACAGCTTACAAATCTTGTTCTCAGCTGGGCCAGATAAGGGATTACTTGCTTACTGATTCAAAAAGAGATGTGTATTGTAGAGTTTTAATAAAAGCTCTCTTCATTGACTTCACTCTCGTCACAAAGCAATCTCTGTGCAATCAGTTCATGATCTTGCAAAGCAGGCAGTGAAGTCCTGACAGTATTTCACAGACCTTTAATGGAGAAAAGACAGGTCTAAAGAAAATTAGTGTAACAGTCCCAAATGTTTTAATAAGATATAGACTTTCTATTAACTCAGTGTTATTATTTGGTTTAAAACTTGTTTCTAAAGAGAAATGTCAAAGAAAATACTCAGCAGCCTGGGAAAAAAAATCGCTTGAGTGAAGCAGGTTGTAATCTTGTTTTGTTCTAAACTCAAATACGGCACAGTTGAGGAAGTTATTTACTGAGGCCAAACAGACAAAAAGCTAAAGGACATAGAATATGCAACTAGTGCTAGTGCTTTTTGTTGATTTCTTTAAGAGAATAAGAATATATCTTCCACTAATGGAAACAATACATGAGTCTTTCATAAACCTACTGCCTTTGCAGTCATTTGGTGCTACACCATTTAGAGACCAAAGTTGCGTGGAGGGTTATGCTTTTTGTTTGAATTAATAAAGCCTGACCAGTCTTTATTTGATTAACATGAAGCTGAAACTGAGTAATGGTTCTTTACCTATATTTATCTTGACATTTTACTGCTTTTGTTTCAGACTTGGAAAATTATTTTTTTTTAACATTTATTTATTTTTTCACCCAACAGAAGCAGTTAGACTAACATGTTATTGCTTCCTCTTACAAATCTTGCTGGCCTTTTCTTTATAAATTATTTGCTCTTAGGAATACTAGATTATTACAATAAAAATATTTTTTAAAGTTTTAAAGTATTATTTTTGAGCTTTGCTTTAATGTTTTCATTATTTGATTTGAACTAGAGGAAATGGATTTGTCAGAAAGCAAATTCTTCCTATGAAAGAAGCTGTTAGTTTTCAGTGAAGAGAACACCATCCCAAAACTTGAAACATTAAGACCCATTTAATTGCCCTAGGGAAAGATGATTTTCTCAGGAGTGCCATTCTGTGCTTTATATTGTTCAGCGTGTAAGAAAGGCATGAACAGATGGATTGGAGTACTTAATTCAGGCACTTAGTTGTACTGCAGTCTAGATGCATTTGTGTATATTTTGAATCATCACAAATCTTCTCAGCTTGCAAGTCGATGTATGGAAGGAACATATTCTGAGTGCAATTTGTTCCTGCGTGTATTTATTTCTAAAGTTAAAATCTCTCATTTATCAATGCAGCTGTTTCTCAATTAGAAAGCTGGTCTTTAGTTTATTAAGAAGTTTTTTTTTGCTCATGCAGTCTAGGACTGTTGGAAGACAGTGGTTAGCACATCTCCCTGCAATGCACAGATGGGGCACAGGCAGCTGAGGGTCAGTCTGTCCTAAAAGAAGCTGCCAAAAATGTGCTGTGTTTGTAATTGTTGGTCAGCACAAAGAAATCCAGTATTTGAAAGAATGATATGAGGAAAGGGTTTACTGTGAGCATGTTTACGGAACAGCATGCATGTAAATTACAAGCCAGCTTAATTTCCCTAATCTGTTTATGTACTCTTCTAGAGACCAGCTCTACTTGGTGCCAGCCAAAGTCAGTGTGAGTGACACCTCCCAGAATTCTTCATCCTGACAAGGATTACGCTTTGTCGATGGTTTTACAAAATTGAAAGGTAGCAATGCAATCAAAGATAAAACACTTTGAATTATGTTGTTGTAAAATCTTGTGGCTCTTGATCTTTATACTGTTAGTTTATACTAATGTGTGCAAGTATCTTTGTAACAGAGCAACCAGAACTTCTTGGAACCTAATTGGCTTTAAGTACTGTCTTGGTTTGATGAGCTGCTTTGTTGCGGGTTCCTTCCCACAGTTACAGCTGTGGATATTGGGTCCCTTCCTTCGGGACACGGCCTGCTCTGGCCATAATTTTAAAGAAGAAAATCACTGCCCCTGGCTCAGGGTCTGTAGTGAAGTGAATCGCTGCCCCTGGTCTGGGGTCAGCTGTAGCAAAGTGAGTCGTTGCCCCTAGTCCGGGGTCAGCTTTATCAAAATGAGTCTCTGCCGCTGATGCGGAGTCTTTAAAGACATAAAAATAGNCAACTTCTTACAGGAGCCATCTTTACAGCCCCTTCCCCCTGACCAGAAAAGGCTGTCATGTCAAACCATGACATTTACATAGCTCAGCTTGTCTTGGCTTTAATGAGCTGCTGTCTTACATAGTTTGTAGTTTTAACATATACTTTTATACTATAAAGGGGTATATATTATCTTGCTTTTTTGAATAGTCTATTTGTCCTCAACTAGCAAAGATGCAATCAGTAAAAGTGACTTAGGTACACGTACAAATCCCATTGGCTTTCTCACTCTGTCCTCATATTTCTGTAGAGTAGCATGATGCTTATTTTTTCCATGTAGCCAAGGGACAAGCAGTAAGTGTCTTGTCCAAGATTGTCCATGGTAGTTTTAGACAATGAACCTGCACCTTCAAAGTCCTGGGTAGATGCCCGAGTCACTGAACAGCTTTCACCTTTGCTGCTGCTTTTTATTGTTAACAGAAACTCTGCATTGCTAGAATTTGGCTATGATGTATTATTAACAAGAGAATAACTACTCCTTTTAATTCTCTGAATCAGTGCCTTTAATCCTTTAAACCTATTAAAATTAGGATCAATGGGAAAGATGCTAGAAACAGCTCTGAGAGTCAGAAATCTGCTTGTGGGAAGAGGGAGTCCATCTGTGCAACAGTGAAATTGGAAATGGTCATTGTGAACTCTGGAATAAGATGTCTGTGTTCTGATCACCTTCCAAGATGCTTTTATTTGCATTGCTCAGGGTAGAAGCCAGGTGCTGAATGCTGTCATTTGGCCTGCCTGTGTGTGTTAAGTTAAATTTTAGCTTTGTATTTGATTTTACTGTGACTTCATTCTGTTATTTGTGTTGTCTTGGTTTTGGATAGGATAGGATTAGTTTTCTTCCTAGTTGCTGCAACAGTGCCGTCTTTTGTATTTAGGATGAGTGTTGATAACACAGTGATGTTTTAGTTGTGGCTGAGCAGTGCTTCCTCTAAGTATTTTTCAGTTTCTCTTACTGCCCTGCCAGTGGGTAGGCTGGGGCTGCACAAGAAGGTGGAAGGAGACACAGCCAGGATACTGACCCAAGCTGGCAAAAGAGATCCATGACATATGACATCATGCTGAACAATAAAACTTTGGAGAGTTGGCTGGAGAGTGGCAAACAAATGCTTGGGGACTGACTTGGCATCGTTTAGTGGGTAGCGAGCAATTCCATTGGTCATCACTTGTTTTGCAGATTCTTTTATCATTATTATTATTTCCCCTTTATTTTCTGTCCTATTAAACTGTCTTTATCTCATCACACTCATCTAGAATGCAGTTTTACCTTTTTTCCAATTCTCTCCCCAACTTCAGTAGGCAGAGAGTGAGTGAATGGCTGTGCAGTATTTAACTGCCTGCTGGTTTAAACCACAAAAGTGTTATTACTTTTTTTTTTTTTTTTTTTATAGTGAGTAGGCAAGATGCTACTTGGTCTTGCCAAACATCATCACTTGACTAAAAAATATTCCAGAAAGTCTTTGCCCGAAATGGCAAAGGAAGAGCTTGTTCAGAATGCAGAAGTGTAAAGATTTACTGTAACAAGAGACCATTTGGATTTTTATCAGTATGTTTCCAGAATGCTGGAGTACAGTTCTACAGTATTGCTGAATGTAATTTAGGCTTCAGTTAAATGAATCTGGGCATGGCTATTCACTAACAGCAAATAAATGCAGCTGCTTTGTTTAAAACATTGAACTATCAGGCCAAACCATTCCCAGCAAAACCCACTCAGGATGATGGCTTTCCTCTAAAAACTGAAGTTGTGTGCAAAATTTGGATTTAGAAAGATCTTTCCAAGTTTGCCAGGTCTTGTCTTGCTGCAGAAAATGTGGATATGATGCAGATAAATATGTGGATATGATAGATATGTGGATGTGTGGATACAATAGATAGAGAGATATGATAGATGTGTAGAAAATGTGGATGTGACACATAGACAACCTATGATGCAGATAGGAGTTTGTCCAGATAGTCTATGGACAGTAGTCTTTAGAACTACATCACCTATGCCAAGTAGCAGCAGCAAGCTTGACAGAAGTTAGTTTTAATATATCTATGCTAGTATTTGTCATTTTGTAAAATTTTATGTTATTATTCATAGTTTGACATATTTTTTTGTTACATATTTCCCAAACAGAGTGGTCTGAAAGAGAAAACTATAAAATTCTCTTGGATAATGTACTTAATGGTGGAGAGGAAGAGTTAGTTTGAAGCTCAGCAAGTATCTGAAAGTTTGGTAGTGTGGATGAATAACCAAACTCTTTAACTCCTTTTGTACGTACAAATTCTCTCATTTGCAAACCTGTCTAGAATAAGGCTACTGGAATAATGGACTTTAATCTACATTCAGGCAACTTTGTTTGGACTTTGACATGATACTGTCCATTCTGTCCGTGGAGGAGACCCTCCATTTCTTAGCAGTCTGTATAGGATCAATA
Source organism: Urocolius indicus (assembly GCA_013401255.1). Lineage (NCBI taxonomy): Eukaryota > Metazoa > Chordata > Aves > Coliiformes > Coliidae > Urocolius > Urocolius indicus. The sequence goes on from WBNH01009035.1 coordinate 84,823, forward strand.
GCAGGCTACTGATGACACACATTGCTTGGCTCCTGGATGAACAAATTTTGATTTAAAATATAATTAACTGCTCTAGATTACTGTTCAGCTTCTGCTCTGATTGAGGCCAGTGGTGCTGCTCACTTGGCATTCAATGTGAATATTCTCTAGTCAATTAAATTACAGTGATTGAGAGTTCATAATTTAGGAGAAAGATTTGTTAACAATTTATGCTCCAGATATCCTGAGTCCTTGCTGATTTTGAAGATGATGTTGACTTCTAGTTGTGCAGAATAATTCACTATCAAATGAGATGTTTGAATGTTCCCTTTATGAAGTTTGCCTGGGTGAAAATCCCTCATTAAATTCTTGGCTGAGGGTGGTGTCTTCTCTAATGAGTTAAGTCTGCTCACTAGACAAGACTATTTCCATAGGATGACATTTTGCTTTGCTATTTGATCCGTGTTGATAGTGTCACTTCTTTTTAATATGCTACAGAGTTCAAATGTATTTCTATTGCATCTGTGTACCACAAAGTGTGTACTCTGTGTTCCTCCCCACTGCCTATGCTTACATGTGTCATACCATAACCCTTGAAACTAATGATACCTAATTTCCCAAAGGATTTGTTTTGTGTGCCCTAAACACTACTAACCATCTCCTTGAAGCATCTTGTCTTCTTCCCATGGCCTTGATGTTGCTCTCTGCAGTGTCATTCCCTCACTCCGGTGCCTTCCTTGTTCCCACTACACAGGGCCAGATGACTTCTGGTGTAAATTACTACTGACTGGAAGCTGGGCATGTGCAGAACAGATGGCCAGCACTTGTGTGCTTATATGTCAATGAGATGAGACTTATTTGGTTTCATAAGGGAAAGGTGGCTTTAATTCACCCCTTCAAAAGACAATTTAATCATTCTCCTGTCCAAACGTGAATTAGCTCACTTGAAGGTTTTTTGTTTCTGACCCTTCAACCACCTTTGACAGACAGATAAAGATGGATAAAATTGAAGAAACTGTTACGGCTGGAGCAGAGAGACAGGCAGATGGACAATTTAGGACTGATCAGGTCTCACTTCATCAAGAAATGGTGAAGTAGTTGAAACATACTTGTCTGAGATCCTTGAAGTAGTTGTTACTTGTCATGGTTTGACATGAAGCTGTTTCTGGTAATGGGTGTAAAGATGGCTCCTGTNAGTCCTAACAAGAGTGGGGGTGGATGGGGAGCACCGATTAAGAGACTATCATGGTGCTTCTTTGCTGGCTAGGCAAAATCATGACATAACTCAAGGCTATTAAAGTCAGAGGATGGGAGTGGGATGGGCCAGTAAAGGGTGGATTTCTACTGTGTCAAACATTGTTTTAAACACCAAATAGTGTTACTAGGTCATGCCAGAGAATTTAAAAATCAAAGAGTATTCCTCTCTGTATTGGATTTCTACAAGTAGTGGATGCTGGCAAAAAGAGAGGTGATTGAGTGTTTCAAGTAACTCTTGGTTGCTTTCTCTAATTTCTTTCTTTTGAGTTCCAGGAGAAACTTGACAACTGTGTTTTTTCATAAGTTGAATTTAGGAATAAGGCATAACAGTACAGTGACATGCATGGTAGAGTTGCTTGTTATTGTGCTGCACATACAGGCATGTTAAGTCTGATCCCAAAAGCTGTGTTGGTGTGTCACTGTGATGTAAATACTTAAGTACTTTGGCCTTCCAGGCTGCTGCAGCCACTCTAAGTGTTGAGTTGTATCCTTCATGACATGCTGCAGACCCGGGAAGTTCTACTTGATTTTTGAGACTCAGAGTTACTCCTGTTAAAGCAACTAGCATTTGCCTCAGCAAAAGACCCTACCTAACACTGAAAGTACTTGAATATCAGACTTCACTTTGAAGCCAGTATTTGACAAGAAGAGACCTGAAGCTGCAAGACCTATGGCTTCTGCAGCTGCTCCTTTTCTCTAGAGTTTCTGGCTCATTCTCCTCTTTTCAGTCTTTCCTCTAGGTGATAATTTTGTGCAGCAGATTGAATCTCTGCCCTGCCCAGAGTTACATCTGCCTTTGTCTATTGGGCCGAGCTGCCTTGAAATCAAGGTAAATATCAGCTGAAGATACGGTTTCACACTTAACCTAGGCAGCCTAATCTCACCTGTGTATATAATACACAGCTGTAGGTGAATAATAAATCTTTGAGTTGAAACAGACCGCCCTCCTGACCTCTAAGAGGCTCTTGTAGTGAATACACACTGAAATATCTCTGTCTTTTTATAAAAAATTTTTTCTCCCTCCTCAAGTTGCCTTGTCAGTGTAAGTAATATTTCAGTCTGCTCATTTAATTATCTGCAAAGACAAAAACTGAATGCCTGCACTCTTGGAAGGATTTGATTTCATGGAGACAGAAACATATCTTTCACCATACAAAGAAGCTAGACTAATTTTGTGACCAAATGTGGTTCTGCACAAACCATATGTCAGTCTGGTTTTGCAGTAACTTTGAAATACTCCTTGAGAAATGCACTAGTATTGCCATGTTTTGTGCTTAAATGCATTAGAATTGATCCTGCTGGAATTGAAGTTATTTAAAAAAAAAACAAACCGAACAAACCAAACCAGATAACTCACCTCTTTCTTCCCCAATACAAAACCTGATAATTTTTTTAAATTACTGGTGGCCAGTCAGAAATTAGACTTATAAAATTGTAAGACTCCAGGAATTTGCTTTCAAGAAAAATATAAGATGCCATTGCAAACATCACTTTCTTGTACATTTTAAAACAGTAAATTGACAGGTAAAAGAATGTGAAACCTGGTACCGATGCAGATCTCAACACTGCTTAGCTCATCAGTGGTATCCCCATTATCGTTAATGTCATTTCAAATTCATGCCATAAAAAAATTATTTAAAGGTGTATTGTACTATATAACATACAGTTTATTGCATACGTCTTTGTGTTTAAGATATCAGAGCAAGTATAAGTAGAACTGCTTGTAATTTCCTATATAATTAAAAATGTCTTTTAAACTCTGAAACTTAATATGCTTTCCCTAAGGAAGATTTTTTTTCCTACTAAAAATTTATTTAATCTCAAATGTTGAATGTCTCCTGAGAATAACATAACTTGTGCAGCCAGCTGGATTTTTAAATGTGGTGATTTATAGCACAGTGAACAAAACTTTATAATTAGCTTTTCATCATCTTTTTGAGTGGCAGATTAATAAACATTATTGCCATCAATGCAGCACCTGACTAGCTCCAACAATAAAAAAAAAAAAACAACTACAATGTATCTCTTTTCCTGCTAGAAAAAGACCAGCTTGTAAACCTAGAAGTCTGGAAGATTTTATATTAAGATATGACTGTGTGTGCATTTACCTGAATTAGATGGGGATGTGTATTTAAATCTAAAGAGAGTGGTGTAGCATTAGATGGTAAAAAGCAAACGTGTGATTTGTTTTGTTTTGTTT
>WBNH01009036.1:12641-26303 GCA_013401255.1 Urocolius indicus
GGCCATGAGATACCCACCAGCCCCCCAAGTACCCTCATCACCCCTTGAGAGAAAGTGGGGCCATGAGATACCCACCTGCCCCCCAAGTACCTCCATCACTCGCGGAGGGGAAGTGGGGCCAGGAGATGCCCACCAGCCCCCCCCAAACCCCTTCATCACCCCTTGAGGGAAGGTGGGGCCATGAGATACCCACCAGCCCCCCACAAATACCTTCATCACCCCTTGAGGGAAGATGGGGCCACCAGCCCCCCAAGTACCTCCATCATTCCCTGCAGCCCCCTGTGCCCAGCTTCTCCTTGCAAGTGGTCCCCCAACAGCAACCTTGTCCCTCCACACAGGGCACCCTCAGGCAGGGGTAGGACCACCCATGTCCAACCAAGGGTCCTGGGGCTGCTCAGCCTCAATTCTCATCTGGTAGCAGCTCGACTTTGCCATGGGCAAATGGGACAAGAGCTGCCTGTAGCCAGTGCTGCAGCCACCACTCCTGTCCTGCTTGTGCCAGCAGCTTTCCTGACATGGGCAAAGACACATTTGGGTACTGTGGGGACCCTCCACGAGCAGCCAGCCGTGGGAGGGATGGCTGCACCCCCGCCTCCTCACTGCCTGGGCTCAGCTGATGGATGCAGTGGGAGGGTTGCAGATGCTGCTGCCTGAACCCCACATCAAGCAGCCAGGCTGGGTGGAGCAGTTTATCACCTTCACAACAAGCCCGGGCTCCACACCTTCTCATTTGGCATCCTTCCCAATTGCTTTTGCCCATCAGATGAGAGGCAGGAACGGGGCAGAGGCGACATCTGCCCAACCCGGGGTTGGGAACCAGCCGGGGACGGCTCCTCCTCCCAGTACAAGCGGCTGCGGGTGATGGGGATGATGTCTCCAGCCTCAGCCTGCTCCCTCACCCACATCCCCGGGCTTGTCACATCCCTCAGTGTCCCCATCAGAGTTTCAGCAGGTAGTGAAGGGCAACGGCCCCACGGGAGATGCGATTCCAGGCACGGAGCCCATCCGGAGCGCTTGGACCAGAGATGCTGAACATGGGCAAGGGGAGGATGGGGAGGTGATGGAGGGGGGGAAGTGTTGGGGCTTTGCGCTCTCCCTGCATGGCAGAGCTTTGATACTGAGCAAGGCAGCCCAGGATGGGTGAGGAAAGCCCAGGAAGGGCAAGGAAAGCCCAGGCTGTGCAGATGTGCTGGGGGGAAGGAGAGCTCTGAGCCTCAAGCCTGGTGCCACCTTCACTCCACACAGGGAAAAAAGCAGCTGTTCAACTTCTTTCCCTCCTCCCCTCTTGGGGTTTCTTTTTTTTTCCCCCAACATCAGCAATTCCACACACTAAGGGAGTTTGCCAAGGAGTTCTCTCTGGCTTTCGCATTCCACGACTTCAAAGTAACTTTCCCCCCCCACCAAAAAAAAGGGTTGGAAAAGAGCAAATGCTGTCAACTGGGGTTGAAAAAAAAAAAAGAGAGCAAACAGGATGGGTCAGGTAAGTGCAAGCTTCCAGCTCCCCAGTTAACCACAGCCAGAATAGAAGAGAGTCTGTCTGGAGGCCACACCAGAGCTCTGGAAGGGGATAAGCATCAAGCTAATTTGTCTCGGGAGCTCGTGGGTAGATGGGGACACAGGGCTATAATTTTATTCAGCCTTTGCCACAGAGGCTGCCCCTGGTGCAAGGAGACCTTTGGAGTTGGTGGGGGGGGGGGAGAAAGGGAAGCAAAAGTAACCTCCCCTCCCTTAAGATAAAAAAAAAGAAGGGAGGCTGAACACATCTGAAACGAATCAAGAGCTGGCAGGAGGCTGAAGCTCCAGCTGCAGGGATAAACAAGGCAGCTCCTGAGGGTGGGCCATAGGGATGAAGGCCATGAGGGGGTACCCCCTGAGCTCCTTCAAGCTTCTCTCTGAGGCAAACAGAGGGGGGGGGGGGTGTGGGTTTGAGAGCAGGAGAGGAAACACTGACAGCACATACCAGAGGGAAGCACGTCAGAGCTTTACTTGGCACCCGAGCCACATGTGAAGGGTTGGAGGGAGCCACGTGCTAGAGGGAGAGATCCAGGAGATGGGGTTTGGGGGCTGCTGGGGAGAGGAGGAGGAGGGAGGAAAGCACAGGCTGCAGCAGCCACATGGCTCATTGCATAGGGATAGGATGAACCCCCTCCCACCCCAATCCTTCCTTCCCCATCAGTGATGGATGTTGGAAAGCTGGGGAGAGAGGGGAGAAGCACAGGCTGCAGCAGCCACATGGCTTGTTGCATAGGGATAGGATCACCCCTCCCTCTCTCATCCTTCCTGCCCCAACAGTGTTGGATGTTGGAAAGAAAGGGGAGGGAAAAAGACATCCTTGGAACCACCCCCCAAGTGCCCAGCACATCCCCAGCCATCACTTCTGCCTCCACAGGTAGGTCTGGATAGAATTGGCTGGAGCCACAGCCTGGATGAAACCAAGAGTAGGGTCTTGGATGCCAAATGGCACATCCCAGCCAAACCTGGAAGGAAGAAAAAAAAGGCTGAGCAGTTGAGAACAGCCAGGGTCGAGCATTCTCCCTGCTCAGGTTGCCCTCCCTCTCCCCTCCCCACCACTGACCTGTTGAGGACCACCAGGACAAGCCCCCCATCAGGGCGCAGGGCAGCCACGTGCTCCAGCTGACAGACGAGGCAGCGGCGGCTCCTGCGCAGCTCCACACGCCTCGAGCCCTCAGGGATGAACTTGCTGTGTGGGGAGAGGAGCAGCAAAGGCTTTGTGCCTTCTTCCAATCTCAAGCTGCTGGCAACACTTGAGCCCTTCCCTCCCTCTTCAACCTACCTGAAGTGTCCCAAGTGGTAGAACATGGGCTGCTTATAGAAGACATCCTTGCTGCTGTCCACGATGATGGGGCTGTCCACGTAGTTCTTGACCCAGTTGGGACCTCCCTTGAGGTCCAAGGCCAAGTTCCAGTCGGTCCAACCAGCCACAAAGTGGTTCAGAACCTGGGTAAGTGGAGAAAGGGGTTGAACTGGGCTCCCAGTCCCAGGTAGGCAGTGCTGGGGAGGGATGGAGGGGGACGGTTGTACCGTCAGGATGCTGTGGCTGTAACGTTCCCCTCGGTCCCAGCAGCCCAAGGACACGGAGAACCTGAGGGTGAGGAAGCCACTGCAAGCCTCAGTGTAGAGGAGAAAATGGTCAGGGAAGAGTTTGTAGGTGGCTTCTAGGCTGCAGCCAGGTGGGACAATGCTGTCCAGGTACCAGTGAACCCCTATGCCAGCGACATAACGGGCAGCAGTGGCATTGCCCAGGACCTGGGGTGGGGGAGAGGAGAAGAGACAACTCACACCAGGGCCAGCAGTGCCCAGAGCCCTGGAGGGATGGACACAGAGATCTCATATGTCAGCAGGGTCTCCTAAGGGCACTTCCCTCCCTTTTTGTCCCCTCCTGCAGCTCCCACACCCAAACTGCAAGTCAGGAGCAGCCCCCTGGGTACAGAGCAATGGGGGGATGGGAGCAGATGTGCCCTTGGTGGGCTCCTTGGTCCTGCTGCTGCCTGGACATAGAATCAGAGAATGAGGAGAGGTGGGAAGGGATCTGTAGGGATCACCCAGCCCCAGCCCCTGCTCCAGCAGCTTCCCCTGGCTCAGGGGGCACAGGAACATGTCCAGGGGGGGTTGGGAAGCTCCTGAGAAGGAGCCTCCACACCCTCCCTGGGCAGCCTGGGCCAGGGCTCCCTCACCTCAGCACCAAAGCACTTGCTCCTCCTGTGCCAGGGGAACCACAGGAGCCCAGAATGGTGGGGGATGGAAGGAACCTCCAGCCCTAAAGCTGATTCCTCATGGTCAGAGGGCACAGGAATGAGTCCAAGTGGGTTTGGGAACCTCCTAAAGAAGCTCCTTGGGCAGCCTGGGCCAGGGCTCCCTCAGCTCAGCACCAAAGCACTTGCTCCTTGGGTTTAAAAGGAATCTTTTGTGTTCCAATTTATGTCCATCAGCCCTTGTCCTGGCACTGGTCTCCACAGAAGGAAGTGTCACCCCATCCTCCTGACACCCACCCTTTAGAGACTGATCAGTGAGGTGCCCCTGAGCTCAGGCTTCTGTTCCCCAGGCTGAACAGCCCCAGGGCTGCAGCCTTTCCTCCTCACACACATGTTGCAGCCCCTCAGCATCTTGGCAGCCCTAATCCTAACCCCCATCTTGGTCCTCGCTCTGCTCTCTCCCCCGGGGGTGATCTCACACCACAGCCCTGCCTGGTCCTCCCGGTGCTGCCGGTTTGAGGTGAGGAACACGTTGTGCCTTTCCCCTGCAGCTCCAGCTCCTTGTCTGCTCAAAACAGGAGCAGCAGCACGTTTTCTTTGTGTTCCAGGCACAAACAGCTCCTCAGCTTCACACTGGCTAAAGCCAAATGTGCCTAAACTCTGCCTGGAGAAGGTGCTGCCACATTGGGGGGGATGTGGATGTCACCTCCTTGTCCCCTCCTCGAGCCACATGCAAAAGTGGTTGCTACTGAATCAGCTGCCTCCCTTTTCCAGCAAACCTGCTTTGCCTCCTGCTCTCTCTGGGGCTGGGAGTGGTTGAGAGCCCAATATCCAAGCAAAAGCCCAAGGCTTGGGTGGGATACAAGAGCAAGGTGATTGGGGGAAGCTTTGCTCTTCACCACTTTGGCCCAGTGAGGGAGGTTGATGCGCTGGTCGTCCATGATGATGAGCTGGGTGGGGTGAGAGCTTTGGGCTAAAGCAGGGCCCAGGTCATGGATGATGAAATCCCTCTGATGGGCAGCTGTGAAGGCGATGGTGGGGAACTCTGAGGGGGTGAAAAGAGCTGCCAGGGGCTCGTTCTGTGCTGTCACCGCCCAGAAGGTCACGTTGTGTTTGGCATATTCATCCAAGAACCTGGGGGCAGGGAAAGGGGAAGAAGAAGCATCAGCCTTTGCCCACTTCAAAACCCTCTTTCCCCCCTACTTTGGCTTTTTGAGCATCCCAGACCCAGGGGATGGTACTTGATGAAGTAGTTGGCCCAGGTCTTGTGGTATTTGTCCCCTGCCTGTCCCTTCAGAGTGCCCTTGCCACGGACATCCCCGTTACTCTTCATCCAGGCTGGGGAGGTCCAAGGGCTGGCATACAGCAGCAGCGGGCGCTTGCTCATGGCTGAGGCTCGCTGCAGGATGGGGATCTGCAAGAGAAGGGTAGAGACAGAAGCTCAGCTTCACCTCAGCCCCCCTCCCCAAAACAACACAGGAACTCAAGGGACCTTGGCAGGGGAAGGATGACTGAGAGCACCACCCCATGGCACCGTGCCCTGACTCTTGCACCCTGCCAGTGCCAGGTTGGGATATGCCAGGACGTGCCCTGCAGAAGGTTCCAGCTCCAAGCAGCCTGCCACAGAGTGTGGGGGCTCAGCAGCACCTGCACGGGGGTGGGAGGGGGAGGGGGGTTTCCCCAAGCACTGACAGGGGACAAGGTGCTGGTGGCAGTTGACTTCGAGCCTCCCACCTTCATCTTCACGTCCTCGTCTGCCAACCTGAAGTGCTTCAGCTCGTAGTCGTCGGGGACGTCGTCGTAGCTGTAGGGGCGTGTGGAGAAGTCGCTGCAAGCCATGGGGAGCCTCAGGAGGTTGTACTCAATCCCTGAGGAGTAAGAAAAGCATCAAGCAGCACCGGAGCAGGCAGCCAAGCGATGAGTATCCCTTCAGTAGAGATATAGGTGCAGCCACCTCAGGAGAAACCCCTCTGTGAGCCACCCTGCTCTGCCAAATCCCCTCCCTCTGCTCACCACTCTCAGAGAAATAGGAGCTCAGCAGGTTATCCTGAGCTGGCTGTGATAGCTCCAGGATATTCATGGCAGCAGAGTCTGAGAGGGAGCCACCAAAGCCCTTCAAGTGCTGGTAAAGTGTGGAGACGTTGAGAGTCAGCAGCAGCCCTGAGAGGAAGGAACACACCAGCTCAGCTCACACAGCCCTGGGAGGGTGTCTGTGATGGTACCGAGCACCTCTGCCAGCCTCAATGGGTACCTGGGGCACTCAGGCTAGGCTGGAAGCTCCCCTCGCTGAGTTCAAATCTCTTGCCAGCTTTGCTGCTCTCATATTTGATGTAGGTGCCCGGGGCCGGCAGCACCACGGGCTCCAGAGTGTCACAGTACGTGGAGTTGCAGACACACACCATGGCATCGCGCCCGAAGTACTTGGGGCTGCAGGGTCGGGAGCCTGTGAGGAGGGCACAGGGAGGGCAGAGGCAGCTGCCAGCTTGGTGATATGGCCGTGCCAGGGCTCTCCTGCCCCCTCCTGTCCCCGAGCCCCGCATCCCATCCCCTTCCCAGGTCGCACATCCCATCCCGTCCCCTGTCTGCTCCCGCATCCCATCCCGTGTCCAGTCCCACAGCCCCGGGCACAGTCTGCAGCAGCAAAGGCAGCTGCCAGCTTGACGATATGGTCGTGCCAGGGCTCTTCTGTCGCCCTCCCTCGATGCTGCTGCTGTCCCCGAGCCCCGCATCCCGTCCTCTTCCCAGGTCACGCATCCCATCCCATCCCATCCCCTGTCCCACAGCCCCACGCTTATCTGCAGCCTCAGGCACAGCCTGCAGCAGCAAAGGCACCTGCCAGCTTGGTGATATGTCCATGCCAGGGTTCTCTCCTGCCCACCCTCCCGATGCTGCCGCTGACCTCGAGCCCCGCATCCCATCCCCTCCCCAGTCCCACATCCCGGCGCTTACCTGCAGCCCCGGGCACAGCCTGCAGCAGCAGCAGCAAAGGCAACAGAGGCAGCAGCCAGCCCAGCACACCAAAAGCCTTCATGACCCTTTTCCACGTCCCTCCAGCTCCAGCGGGTCCCGGGAAGCAGAGTCTGGGAGCAGAACAGCCTCAGCCTGGGCAGGAGCGGGCGCAGGAGGGGATGGAGGATGGGATGGGTTGTGCTCCCCAGCTGGAGCAGCACCGAATCCTCTCCACCCCGGCTCCTTCTTCCATCACCGGGGGAGCTCCCTGCCACACACTTCATCCCTCCATCCTCTCCTCCTTGCAGGAAGCTGAGGTGGGTCCATCCATCCCTCTCAGGAGCCTGCAGCCCACCCACCCCCAGCTCGGCTGCTCCCCTGACCTGTGCTGCCTCCAGCCCTTCTCCTCTGCAGGCAGTTCCAGTCTCCCCACTTCACCTTTACTGGGAACCCCTCCCTCCTCAGCACACCCTCTCCCACCCCCACAGCTCCTCCTTACTCCCCTCCCGGCCTGGACTTACCTCTGCTCTTCAACCTGGGCCGTGGGGCAGCTCCTCCATGCAGGATGGGAGTGGGGGAAGCAAGGTGGGGGGGATCCCCTTCACCTTGTGCCCCCATGCCAGGGCATCAGCCCCCTGAGAGGAGATGGAGCAGAGTGCTGGCAGCAGAAGACCCTCACCAGTAGTGGGAGATGCAGCATGGGGCAGCTCTGAGAACTCCCTGCAATGCCCTTGAAGGAAGAACTGAGCTCTCAATTTCTATCAGGATGAATCCATGGAAGCACAAGCAGAGCCCTCAGGCTGGTTCATGGGCACTGGAGCCTGTCCTGCTAATGAGCTCTAATGCCTTGGGCAAGAACCTTCTGCTCACCACCTCAAGTCTCCCCACGTACCCAGAGCTCAGGACCCCCAGGAGAAGATGACAAATGTGGTTTCATGAGCTGGTGCAGCAAAAAGACGTGTCAGGTGCAGCTGCAGAGAAGCTGGGCCCTTTGCCATGCCCTGCCCAGGCCTTTTGCATCTCTTATCACTCCTCAGCAACAAGTTGGCAAGTGCCACAGCTCCTACACTGGCAGAGATGAGCTCTGGTCTTTGGCAAAGGCAGCCAGAGCTGCTCCAACACCAACTGTGCCAGGCACAGAGCTCGGCTCCTCTGGCCTTGGTGTCAAACAGCTCCAGGTCTCTGAGAACAACCCTCCCAGACCAAAAAGCCAGAGCTGAACTGCACCAGCTCACCCAGACACCACCTGACCCTGGGTCACATCACCCAGTGAGCAGCCACCCAGCACCATGGGGATGCCCTCAGCATCCCTCAGAGGTGACCCAAGGGGGCAGAGAGTGACCATCTCCCAGTCACAGGGCTCAGAGCTTCCCTCTTGCTGCTCCATTCTCTCCCTCTCCTGGCTAAAGCAGCACTTTGTGACTCATTTTCTCCTTTTTTTTCTGGCACGTTGGCTGCAGCTGTAGGGCAATTCCTGTTCCTCCTGCCCTCCAGCACTGCCTTGCCTTGGTCCTGCATCACGCCACAGGGCACCCAGGCCAGGGGACACTGGGCACCCAGGCCAGTGGCCACTGGGCAAGGGCAGACAGAACCAGGCAGCCCTTTATTCCAACTCACAGGGAGCCTCAGAAGGCAACTCTTGGCCCCATCCCTCTGCCCTGTGAGTCTCCCACCTCCAGATGTGACTAAAGTGACAGCCAACTGCTACACCCAGGCTAATAAGCCCCAGTTTTGATGAGGTGTTAATTGATCAGTGATCAGCTGCCTCCCGTCCTGCTGACACTCACCTGGGATGCCCCTTCTACCCTTTCCCAGCTCGTTTTCATCAGCTCCCTGCCAGGGGGTTGTAGTGAAATGGGGGGGAGGGCGAGGGGCGGTCAGTCTCTGCTCTCAAGTGACAGGACAAAGGGAAACAGGCTGCAGTTGCCCCAGGGGAGGTTGAGGCTGGAGCTGAGGCAGAACTGTTTCCCTGAGAGGGGTGTCAGCCCCTGTGCCAGGCTGCCCACCCAGCCCTGGAGAGATTCAACAGACACAGAGCTGAGGTGCTGAAGGCTGTGGGTCAGTGCTGAGCTTGGCAGGGCTGGGATTTAATGATCTTAAAGGTCTTTTCCAGCCCAAATGAGTCTCTGAATCTAAGATGCTCATGCAAACATCCACACAGAGCTAGGAAGGTGTTGCTGGGCGGTGGCAGCAGAAAACAGGGATGGGACAAGAGGAAAGGGGCTGGAGTTGCCCCAGGGGAGGTTGAGGCTGGAGCTGAGACAGAACTGTTTCCCTGAGAGGGGTGTCAGCCCCTGTGCCAGGCTGCCCAGGGAGCTGGGGCAGTGCCCAGCCCTGAAGGGATCCCAGAGCCGTGGGGCTGAGGTGCTGAGGGCTGTGGGTCAGTGCTGGGCTGGGCAGTGGTTGGACTCCAGGAGCTTCAAAGGCTTTTCCAACCTCAATGACTGAATGATTTTTGAGGTCTGGCTGTGCCTGTCCCCCACCTTGGCCACAGCCCCACAATCATCTCAGGTCTCTGCAGGTCCCAGGAGCAAAAGCACTGCGGAGGCTGAAGGAGCTTTTCCCTGTCAGCTCCAGCTGATTGGAGCTTCTTGCTGAGCAGGAAAAGTGAGACCCAGGGGAAAGGCAACGCCTCAGCCCACAGCAAGTGCCACAGGAGGTGCTGGGCAGCCTCATCCCAGTCCTCCCCCCATCCCAGTTCTCTCCCGGTCACTTCTCCCTGCTGCTCCCAGTACATGGGGCATCTCAGAGCAGCCTCACAGCAGACAGAGGAGCCTGGAAGGGGGGACACACACACACACACTTTTGTCCCTTAACCAGGGACAGAGACCTTGGGAACCCAGAGCTGGAGCTGAGCTGCCTTCATGAGGGCTCAGAACTCGTCATCAACTCAGGAGCTGAGTGTGCTGTTGCCAGGCTTGAGCATGGGGAGATTCACCCCTTACTGGTAGTTACTGGTCCCAGATCAGCTGCTGGGGTGGGGTGTGAGGGTAGGGGGGGGTGATCCTGTCCTCTCCATCTATCCCAGCAACCACCAACCCATGTGCATCCCGAAATGAGCTGAGAACGAGCTCAGTCCGATCCTCTCTCCGTTTAATCCGGAGCCAAGTCGCTCCTTTAGAGCTCAGGGACAAGCTGTGAGTGTCCCGGGATGATTCAGCATCCTGGTCACCGGCTTTTGTAACCGGTAAATGAGGCTGTAAGAGGCTGGGAAAGCAGCAGCGGGAGGTGAGGAGCGATGCCGGGGCTGCTGGAAGGGAGATGCCCGGCCTGACTTAACGATGATGGGGAAATATTTCCCTCTTGTGGACAAACCCAAATGACCTCGGGGCAAGAGCCGGGTTCTCCACGCACCTCTCCCTTCCATGTCCCGGGATTCTCAAGGCTCCTGCTTCCAGGAGCAGCTCGGCATCTTTCCAAAGTGATCCTCATCCCTCCTCCTGCATTTACCCACCGGCTCCTGGACAGCTCAGCATCACCCCGACAGCATCCCTGGGGTAGCATCCTGCCTGCCTCTCTCCACCCTGCCTGTGCCCAGCAGCCCTGCCCTCCTTTCCTCACCCTGCCCGGAATCCTGACCTCCCTGCCTTAATCTTCAGCTCAGCACACCCTCCACTCTCCTTCCCCTCCCTCCCTCCCTCTTTCCGGGGTGTGCCAGCACTCAGCACCCACTCCCAGCCCTGTGCCTGCTTGCTCAAGCTGTGTCAGCTCTGTGGTGGGTCCTGAGCCCCTGATATACCTCCTCACACCTCCTCATCTGTCCCATCCCTGAAGCCTTGGAGAAGCTTGGGCATGTCCTGACCCCATTCCACAGCCCTTGGTGCTTCAGCCCCCCGAGCAGCTGCCAACCCCCTGGGCTGAGTGAGATGTGATCCATGCAAAACCCCCTCACCCCTGAGCCCAGCACTGGGCTGGCAGTGGCTGCAGGGTGCCAGGAAAAGCCTGGCAAGCCCAGGAGCTTCCACCAAGGTTGGTATCCAGAGGCTTCACCCCCTAATTCCTGCTGCAGGGCTCAGAACATCTGGATCCCGAGTTGCTTCTCAGCACCTACATCAGCCTGCAAAAGGCAGCAGGAGAGTGCCAGGCTTTGACTCAAGCCTTTGCCAGGCAGCACGTGCTTGACTGGTGCTGGGAGCATCTCCCTGGCAGGATAAGTCCTGCAGCAATTTGGGGGGTGGTGAACAGCAGGGCTGGGCAGGGAGAACCATGCATTTAGGACTCTTTGGCACGTGGGCTCCGTGCCCAGGCGGCACCCAGCCATGGTGCCCAGGAGCAGGGGAGGGACCTGGATGTTTCTGTTCCAGACACAGAGAGAGAGAGAGAGAGAGAGAGAGAGGAAGCATCAGCATTTAATGTTAGAGCAACAGAAAATGGTGCTTGCAGCCTGTGGGGTGTCTGCCCCGAGGGGCACCCGTGCCCTCAGCCTTCCTGAGTGCTCCTGGCACTGCCCAACATGGCTCGTTGGCCCATGTCCTTGGCTCTGTCACAGCAGACAGCGGTGTGCCACCTCTTCCATCAGCCTGTGGCCAATGTGGGGCTGCTCTCCTGACCCAGCCTGGTTGCCTCTGGCCAGCTATGGGCATCCCAACCCCAGTCACTGCCTCTGCCACAGGTAGGTCTGGATGGAGTTGGCCGGTGCCACGGCTGAGATGATGCCAACGGTATCAGCCATCCCAAAGGTGATATCCTGGGGGGACCTGGAGGATGAGGAGTAAGAAGGGATCAGATCTTCAGCAGCTCTGAGGTCTCAGGAGGATGAGATCCCACCATCACTCACCGGTTCAGAACCACCACCACCACGGCACCGTCGGGGCGCAGAAGGGCTGTGTACTCCAGCTCTGTCTTCTTGGATTCCTTGGATGGGACGAGTCCCACACGCTGGGAGCCCTCAGGGATGAACTTACTGTACACATAGGAGCAAAAACCAACCAACCCCAGCAAGGGTGTCAAAGCCCAGAAGAGCTCCTCTCCTGACCAAGCTGCCCTGTTCTCCCTCTCACCAAGCAGCCCAGGCAGGTAAGATTGTGGTGGTGGGGAGGTGGGGGTCCCAACCCACCTGAAATGTCCCATGTGGTAGAACATGGGCTGCTTGTAGAAGATCCCTTCACTGCTGTCCACAATGACAGGGCTGTCCACGTAGTTCTTGACCCAGTTGGGACCTCCTTCCAAATCCAAGGCCAAGTTCCAGTAAGTCCAACCAGTCACAAAGTGGTTCAGGTTCTGCAAGAGGCCAGCTCAGATGTTTGCCCAGGGAAAGGAGGAAGGAACATGAGGAGATGGGGTTGGCAAGGTGTGTGTAAGGGATGGTGGGGGGGTCCTCACCAAGAGGATGCTGTGGCTGTACTGGTTCCCCCGATCCCAACAGCCCAGGATGACATCCCTCTCCCAAAAATGGGCTCCAATGGAGGCCTCTGTGGCCAGGATGAAGTAGTCAGGGAAGAGCTCATGAGTGGGCACCACCGTGTCCTGGATGGGGCCGATGAAATCCAGGTACCAGTGGATGCCGATGCCGTGGACGTAACGAGCGGCTTCTTCATCCTCCAGCACCTGACAGGGACAAAAGTTGGTCACCACTGAAGCAGAGAGGCAAGTACCCAGCACTCAGCATCTTCCTACTGCAGGATGGAACAGCTCAGCTTTCATGGGGACCAACAAGACTCACCACTTTGGCCCAGTGAGGGAGGTGGAGGCGGTTGTCATCCAGGATGATGAGCTGGATGTGCTGGTGGGAGCTGTTGGCCAAGGCTGGGCCCAAGTCCTTTGCAATGAAGTCTCTCTGCTGCTCAGCAGTGAAGCCCAAGCACTGGAAGGGGTAGTTGTTGATCAGCCCAGCCGTGGGTTCGTTCTCCGCCGTCACCGCCCAGAAGGTCACGTTGTGCTTGGCGTATTCATCCAGGAACCTGGGCACAAGGGATCCTCCAGCCACTGCTCAGCATCACCCTGTGAGTGTTTCTTCCTATCCCCCTCCTCCTCCCTTGCCCCGGGTGGTTCTCACCTTACAAAATAGTTGGCCCAGGTCTTGTGGTACTTGTCCCCTGCCTGTCCTTTCAGTGTGCCCTTCCCTATGAAGGACTCACTGGTCTTCATCCAGGCTGGGGAGGTCCAAGGGCTGGCATAAAGCAACAGTGGCCTCTTGCTCATGGCCAAGGCTCGGTGCACGAGGGGGATCTAGAGGATGGAGCACCCAAAATGAGCCCCTTGTGCCTCTCTCCACTCCTTATCCCACCCTACTCCATCCCACCCCTGCTCCCTGCCTTCAGCTTCGTGTCCTCGTCTCGCAGGCTGAAGTGGGTGAGCTCGTAGTCGAAGGGAACCTCATCATAGGTGTAGGCATGGAGGGAGAAATCACAGCTGGCCATAGGGAGCCTGACAAGGTTGTATTCCAGCCCTACCAGGCACAGTGAAGTGAGAAGGGCACAGTGGGCAGCAGGACAGGAGGTGCCCAAACCCTGGTGGCACCAGGCCTGCAGGGTCCCCATTGCCATCCTTCCCACCTTCCTCAATGTTCTCACCTTCTTCAGAGAAGTAGGAGCGCAGGAGGTGATCCTGGGCTGGCTTTGGGAGGGAAAGGATGTTCAAAGCAGTTGCATCAGTGATGGAACCACCAAAACCTTTCACCTTCTGGTACCTCTGTGTGATGTCCAGGGTCAGGACGAGATCTGCAGGGAGGGAAGCCAGCGTGACGGCGGGTGACACGCAGGATCTAGCCCATCACTGCCAGCCTCAGAGGGTACCTGGGGCACTCAGGCTGTGTTGGAAGCTCCCCTTGCTGAGTTCAAATCTCTTGCCAGCTTTGCTGCTCTCATATTTGATGTAGGTGCCCGGGGCCGGCAGCACCACGGGCTCCAGAGTGTCACAGTACGTGGAGTTGCAGACACACACCATGGCATCGCGCCCGAAGTACTTGGGGCTGCAGGGTCGGGAGCCTGTGAGGAGGGCACGGGGAGGGCAGAGGCAGCTGCCAGCTTGGTGATATGGCCGTGCCAGGGCTCTCCTGCCC
>WBNH01009036.1:46046-60139 GCA_013401255.1 Urocolius indicus
CTGGATGAGCTCTGAAGGTCCCTTCTGCAGGGGGATGTGCTCTGAAGGCCCCTTCTGCAGGGGGTTGCACTGGATGAGCTCTGAAGGTCCCTTCTGCAGGGGTTTGCACTGGATGAGCTCTGCAGTTCCCTCCCAACCCCTCACCATGCCGTGGGTCTATGCTTTGACCTGCTCGACTCCTACTGACACCACAGGCTGCTCCTGATGCTCACTGACGTGCCGCCGCCTCTGGGAGCTGCAGCACACGGGTGGGCAGGTGCCGGGGCAGGCTGCCCGCCAGCCCTGTGCTGCGCTCCCCGTGGCCGTTCCCCGCTCGCTCCCTCCTGCACGTCCCGGAGCAGCCGCAGCCGCAGCCCAACCCCGCGCGGGGCGGAGCCTCGGCCACGTGTTGCCGGGGATCACGTGATGAGGGACAGGACACGTGTGTCGGGGTCACGTGGCAGCGAGAGTCAGGTCCGTCCCCACAACCCCTGCGCGGGGGCTGATGGGAGAAGCGTCACCATGGCAACGGGGCCCGGAGGAACCCGAGGCCACGCCCCCAACCCCGAGACGCGGGGCTGGGACAGAACCAACCGGCCCCGAGCAGCAGCCTGAGAGCAGCAGGGCCAGGGATGCTTGTGCTGCCCCTCTGCTCTGCCAGAGCTGGGGAGGCCTCAGCTGGAGTCCTGTGGCCAGGGCTGGGCTGCCCAGCTCAGGAGAGACAGGGAAGTGCTGCAGAGAGGCCAGGGCAGGGCTGCCAAGATGCTGAGGGGCTGCAACGTGTGTGTGAGGAGGAAAGGCTGCAGCCCTGGGGCTGTTCAGCCTGGGGAACAGAAGCCTAAGCTCAGGGNGATGTAGGTGGGAGCTGCTTCTGCAGGGGGGTTGCACTGGATGAGCTCTAAAGGTCCCTTCCATCCCCCACCCAGCTGGAGCACAAAAGGTTCCATTTCAGCATGAGGATAACCTCCTTTGGTGCTGAGCTGAGTGAGCCCTGGCCCAGGCTTCCCAAGGAGCTTCTTCAGGAGGTTCCCAAACCCACTTGGGCTCATTCCTGTGCCCCCTGACCATGAGGAACCAGCTTTAGGGCTGGAGGTTCCTTCCATCCCCCACCATTCTGGGCTTCTGTGGTTCCCCTGGCACAGGAGGAGAAAGTGCTTTGGTGCTGAGGTGAGGGAGCCCTGGCCCAGGCTGCCCAGGGAGGGTGTGGAGGCTCCTTCTCAGGAGCTTCCCAAACCCACTGGACACCTCCCCTGGACACATTCCTGTGCCCCCTGAGCCTGCGGAAGCTGCTGGAGCAGGGGCTGGGGCTCGATGATTCCCAGAGCTCCCTTCCCACTCGCACACCCTGGTACTCTGTGATTCGGGTTTTGGGGTTCTTTAACTCTGAGGCAGACCACAGGTGGTATTTGGTCCATCTACTTCTCCTCCAGCCTCAGCTGGGGGCTGGCTGCCCACACAGCAGCACATGCTCTTCCCCTGCTGTCAGTCCCTGGCACACACACTGCCTGTTGCCAGGTGAAAGCTTCCAGCCCAAGCTCTTTGCTCACAAGCTCATGAAGATGACTCAGTGCAGGTGAAGTTGGACTTTTCCTTTATCCTGTAGCAGGCTGAACGTGCCAGAGCCAGGACACACTCTGCCACAGGCAGATGAGGCCCTAGTAAAGTGATAAGCTCCTGCAGCACAAGACTGGTGAGTAGAACAGACTGGTGAGTGTCTGCTCTGTCACTGACACCATCCCAGTGACAGACTGTCCCTGCCAGGCTGGCAACGTGCCTACACAGAGCTGCCATCAGCTCTGAACCAGCCCCAGCCATTCCCCTGGCACTGCCCAGGCTGAGGCCACAGCCTCACTGCACAGCTGCCACGAGCCAAAACAGGCACAAGCCAGCCCCCCTGAGCACCTGCACACCCCCTTCCCCACAGCCATCACCCCACCTCCAGGCAGCGAGAGGTTTCTCTAGCAAAGAGAACACACATCTTGAAGCACTCACTGTCCTCCTTTTCCCTTCAATCACAAGCTCAGTTTGCTCCTTGTGCTCAGCTGCAGCCCTCAGAAGGCCCAAAGCAGCTCATACCCCATGGGAACTCAGGCAGCAGGCCGGCAGCCAAGCTCAGGAAGACAGAACTTCATCACTGAAGCCTTCTGGACTCCAACAAGCACCTTTCCTCAGCCATGAGAATGTACATTCCCCTTTGGCACTTCAGTAACACAAGCAAGGACACAGCCCCCAGGAGGTGTGTGTTTGTGTGTGTGAGGGGGTTCTGTTACTCCTCCCAACCCAACCGAGCTGATTTCTTCACTTCATATTTATTTTTATCCACAAAGACTGTACAAAAATTCTTATAAAACTCTGGTGTGGGGATGGGCTATGACATTGATCCAAAAAAATAACTCCCATGCAGTCCCACCAGTTTCATAACTTACAAGGGAACAAGATGAAGCTACAAGAGAGCCTGCAAAAAAAAAAAAAGGGGAAAAAAAAAAAGCCCTGGGAAGGTTATTTACAGCTAAGAAGGGGAAGAGCAAGAGTGACAAAAAGCAACCACCTGAACAGAGGTATTTACAATATGGACAAAACATCCATGTTTCCCCCCTTCAACCTCATGGTTAAACAGCAGCAACAGCGAGAGGGGGAAGAGCTCAGGGAGAGGTTTGATATAGAATATGGGCTTATTTACAATATCTCACATATTAACAGCTTTACAATGTCCAAGGAGGAATTTTTCAGGTGTATATATATAGAGATATATATAAAACAAAGGAGAAAATAAGCACCAAAGTGTTCTGAATAGAAATCACACAGGCCTCCACGGGGGCTGAATCAGGGCAGGCTGGCACCTGGAAGGGAGGGGAAGAGAGAGGAGGGAGGGGAGGGGAGGGGAAGGTCACCGGCTGATGTCTCTGCTAGAGTCCCACAGTTTGGTGCTTGGTTCCACCTCCAACATGTCAAAGAAAGGATGTTTGAGGGCTTCAGCCAAAGTGAGGCGTTTGGAGGGTTCATACTCCAGCATGTTCTCGATGAGGTCGAAGAGGCGGTGATGGTCCTCGGCCTCTGAGGTCAGGTAACGCTGGGGGAAGAAGGAGGGGAAAGGGTTAAATGCATCCTGTGCTTCTGGTAGGATGTTCCCCCTGGGCTGGAAGGAGGAAAGGGGTTTGTTCAGAACAATGCTCATCCTCCCCTCGCCTCTGCCTCTGCTCAGCCCTGGGGAGGCCTCAGCTGGAGTCCTGTGGCCAGGGCTGGGCTGCCCAGCTCAGGAGAGACAGGGAAGTGCTGCAGAGAGGCCAGGGCAGGGCTGCCAAGATGCTGAGGGGCTGCACCATGTGTGTGAGGAGGAAAGGCTGCAGCCCTGGGGCTGTTCAGCCTGGGGAACAGAAGCCTGAGCTCAGNCTCTGTGATTCTATAACCCTTGACCTGACCTCTGAGCCACTTTACCAAACATATTTCCACCCTCCCACCATCTTTCCCAAGCACTTCCTGAGGTCTCCATGCCCTCCTCCTCCTCCTCCTCCTCCTCCACTTCAGCTTAAGCTCAGGCTGCTGCAGTCTTCCTAGTTTATGTTTGAGACAGCCAAGGCTCCTTCAGGAAGACACTGGTCTGACCCTTTCGGTGGCCCGACCTTGCCCAGAGGAAGAATCTTCACACCTAGGGGCAGGCACTACCAAGATTCTGCAATGAGAGAAGGATAAAGCAACCTGGCTGCTCCTGCCCACCCCACCTTACCCTCAGTGGCTTGCAGTTTTCCCTAACATAGCGACCAGCTGAGGTGTTTTCATCCCAGTCCAGGCGGCCGTGGTAAAAATACTTCTGTTTCCTGTCAGAGAGGTGGGAAAAGGTTCAATCCAAAGCACAAAACCTCACGTGCAGCCACAGCAAAGAGTCAGCCTTGGTAGTAAAAGCTACTCAGGATACTGTGGGAGCACAGGTAACTGGAGTAGGCAGCTTTTCCAAGCTTGATCCCTTCAAGAGAGAAGTGGTAAGTGTGCAGTGCCCAGGCCGGCCTCGCTCACCTCGTCTTGCGGATCATCCGAGAAGGAATTGGTCCCAAGATCCTCTCCATCATGGCCAGATGCTCCCTGTTGTCATGTGTCTGAGAGAAAAAGGTAAAAGGGAAGGCATGGAGGAGTGTCCAGTGGTTCTGCCTCCAGCCCTAGGTATTGCCAACCCTTCAAAACCACTTGCTGGGCAACACCTCGGCCGTCTCTACGAGGGAGACGCACCCCAGTAGCCCCAGAGGAACTGGGGAACAGCCAACATCCTCTTTCATCAGCTGTGAAGTGGCCATTGAGCATAGAGTTCTCACCTGGAACAGGGTGAAACCCACATAATACTCAAAGATGATGCAGCCAATGCTCCACACATCACAGGGCTGGCTCCAGCCAAGCTCTACAAAACAACGTGTTTGAAAAGAAAATAATCCAGTTATGGCCTAAGATTCCAAATCCCCTTCCAAAAACCAAACAAGTGGAGGAGGAGGAAAAAACCCCACTCTAGTTCCCATTCCAGCCAGGCTCCAGATATACTGGTGGCACTGCCCAGTTGGGAGCAATGCCAACACAACAAAGCCCTGCAGAGCACATTAAGAGCATTTCTCAACTCCTGGAGTAAGCTCAGGGACAGCTACTGGAGCCAAAAGGAGTTAAAATGCTCCATCATCCATCAGACTCTGAAGAAGACGCCCCCCTGTCTCTGCAGAAAACTCAACCAGTACCTACCCAGTATGACTTCTGGAGCCCTGTAGTGTCTGGTAGAGACAATGGTGCTGTGATGCTCGTGATCAAACGTGGCACTGCCAAAGTCCACCACCCTGATGGCCGTGCTCTTCACGCTCCTCTCGTCCCGTTTCTTTGCCAGGGAGAAGGGTAACAGTTAGTCAGGAGTTTCAAGATGCAGGTTTAGTCCCTTCCTTACACAGTTGAGGCTTGTGGGATGGTTTCAGAGGGTACATCAGTGCTCAAACAAACTCCGGTCCATCAGCCAGCGAGGTCTGTGGTGCCTGCACAGGCAGCTCATGCCAGACAGGTACTGAACAACCAACCCCCCAGGGCTTTGTTTCAACTCCTCCCACCCACTGATCAGGACAAAGAGACAAAGAAGCCAAGAAGGGAACCTGTGACAAGGGCAGCAGCCTTACCTTTTCCAGGTTATAGGAGAGTTCATAGTCAGAGTTGACAAAGAGGATGTTCTCTGGCTTGAGGTCAGTGTGGGTGAGTTTATTGTCGTGCAGAACTGAGGAAGCAAAAGAGAATCAAGGTCATTGAGGCTGTGCCCACCCAAAGAGCAAGTGTCACGAGTTCAGTTTGCATGTCCTGGCACCCAGTTTAACACCAGCATTTAGAACTGGGTGTGAACAAGCAGGTTAGTCCATGCCAAGATGCTTTGTGAAAAGCACAGAAGATTGAAGGGTATTGATTTGTGGAGGGGGTTGGATGCTGAAGTGCCCCTGAGCTGCTGCCAACCCACACACATCAAACAACATCACCAGCAAAAGGGTTCCTTCCCAACAGGAGGGGAAGGAAAAGCTCAATCACAGAACTGGGACAGTGGCCCCCACAGGCAAAAGCTTTGTGCCATCAGTTGCAGAAGTGGCCTGGAGGCTGAGAGCTGCACAAAGCTCTCCAGGTTCAGCCAAGGAGCAGTGCAGAGAAGAGCTGTGCCCACTTACATTTCACAGCCTGGCACACCTGGTAAGCCATGTGCCGTACTTGGTGGATGGGGTAAGGCAGATAGTTGTTGTCCTTCAGGAAATCAAAGGTGCTGAGCCCCAGCAGCTCGAAGGAGATGCACATGTGGCCGTGGTAGTCAAACCAGTCAAACATCCTGACACAGAGACTGAGGGAAAAGATGGTGAATTCAGGATAAATCTGCAAGTATCACTCATCTGTGTTACCCCTGCACCAGGCTTCTCCTTCTCCTTGCTCAGTCTGTATCCCACAGCCAGCCAACACGCCTCCAAACCCAGCTACAAATGAATTTGTTCACACAAAGACCTCCCTTGCTCCATCCTCATGGCTGTGGGGAAGGGAGCTCTANCAGACAGGTACTGAACAACCAACCCCCCAGGGCTTTGTTTCAACTCCTCCCACCCACTGATCAGGACAAAGAGACAAAGAAGCCAAGAAGGGAACCTGTGACAAGGGCAGCAGCCTTACCTTTTCCAGGTTATAGGAGAGTTCATAGTCAGAGTTGACAAAGAGGATGTTCTCTGGCTTGAGGTCAGTGTGGGTGAGTTTATTGTCGTGCAGAACTGAGGAAGCAAAAGAGAATCAAGGTCATTGAGGCTGTGCCCACCCAAAGAGCAAGTGTCACGAGTTCAGTTTGCATGTCCTGGCACCCAGTTTAACACCAGCATTTAGAACTGGGTGTGAACAAGCAGGTTAGTCCATGCCAAGATGCTTTGTGAAAAGCACAGAAGATTGAAGGGTATTGATTTGTGGAGGGGGTTGGATGCTGAAGTGCCCCTGAGCTGCTGCCAACCCACACACATCAAACAACATCACCAGCAAAAGGGTTCCTTCCCAACAGGAGGGGAAGGAAAAGCTCAATCACAGAACTGGGACAGTGGCCCCCACAGGCAAAAGCTTTGTGCCATCAGTTGCAGAAGTGGCCTGGAGGCTGAGAGCTGCACAAAGCTCTCCAGGTTCAGCCAAGGAGCAGTGCAGAGAAGAGCTGTGCCCACTTACATTTCACAGCCTGGCACACCTGGTAAGCCATGTGCCGTACTTGGTGGATGGGGTAAGGCAGATAGTTGTTGTCCTTCAGGAAATCAAAGGTGCTGAGCCCCAGCAGCTCGAAGGAGATGCACATGTGGCCGTGGTAGTCAAACCAGTCAAACATCCTGACACAGAGACTGAGGGAAAAGATGGTGAATTCAGGATAAATCTGCAAGTATCACTCATCTGTGTTACCCCTGCACCAGGCTTCTCCTTCTCCTTGCTCAGTCTGTATCCCACAGCCAGCCAACATACCTCCAAACCTAGCTACAAATGAATTTGTTCACACAAAGACCTCCCTTGCTCCATCCTCATGGCTGTGGGGAAGGGAGCTCTAAGGATCATCCAGCTCGACCCTCTGCTAAAGCAGCTTCCCCTTGATCAATGGGCACAGGAATGTGTCCAGTGGGGTTTGGGAAGCTCCTGAGAAGGAGCCTCCACACCCTGCCTGGGCAGCCTGGGCCAGGGCTCCCTCACCTCAGCACCAAAGCACTTGCTCCTTGGGTTTAAACAGAACCTTTTGTGTTCCAATTCATGTCCATCAGCCCTTGTCCTGTCCCTGGCCCCATCCTCCTGACACCTACCCCTTAGGGATTATCCATCAGGTGCCCCTGAGCTCAGGCTTCTGTTCCCCAGGCTGAACAGCCCCAGGGCTGCAGCCTTTCCTCCTCACACACATGGTGCAGCCCCTCAGCATCTTGGCAGCCCTGCACTGGCCTCTCTGCAGCACTTCCCTGTCTCTCCTGAGCTGGGCAGCCCAGCCCTGGCCACAGGACTCCAGCTGAGGCCTCCCCAGCTCTGGCAGAGCAGAGGGGCAGCACAAGCTCCCTGGCCCTGCTGCCCACACTCTCTTGCTGCCCCCAGGCTGCCGTTGGCTTCTTGCCCACGAGCCCACGCTGCTGCTCAGGGGCACTTTGTTCTCCCCCAGCACTGCCAGGTCCCTCTCCTGGAGCTGCTCTCCAGCAGCTCCCCCCCAGCCTGGGCTGCTGCTGGGCTTGTTCCTCCCCAGCTGCAGGACTCTGCCCTTGCTGCCCCTCAGCAGCTTCCTCTGTGCCCAACTCACCCAGCCCAGATCTCTCTGAACCATCCTGCCAGCCCTTCTGCCTGAGCACCCTGAGCCCACTCACTTGGTGTTCTCAGGATCCTTCTCATTGATTTTCTCCAGCACGTTGATCTCCAGCCGAGCCGCCTCTTTGTACTTCTCCACGTTCTTAATGATTTTGAGAGCGACACGTGCAGCACCCCTGCGGGAGGAAGAGGAAGAAAGTAAGTGAAGCTGCTTCTGCAGGGAGGTTGGACTAGATGATCTCTAAAGGTCCCTTCCAACTCTACCATTCTGTGATTCAATGAAGGGCAAAAATCACCCCTGAGCTGGGTCAATACCTCACAAACAGGACTTTCCAAACCAGCCTCACACAGCCTCCCTCCACCTTTAAAGCTGAGGCATCCACTTCAATGGATGTTCCCTCACAACCTCTCTCAACACAGGGTTGAGCCAAGCAGCTGAGTGCTCAGAGAATCAAGAGACCTTGGCTGAGAACCAAGAGATTCACTTTTCACCCTCACTGAGCCTCTTTTTAACTCCCCTTCCCCTTCCTCACCCTGTCCCAGGAGCAGACACCTACCTCCTATGATCGATACACTGCACCACTCTGCCAAATGTGCCTTCCCCTAAGGTGCTGATGATTTCATCTGCAAAGGGGGGGGGGGGAGGAAAGAGAAAACACAACAAAAAAAAGAGAAGGAAAAAAAAAAAAAGAAAGAAACAAAGATGAGAGAGTGAGCTTGGACCTGATTGTAGTTCATACACAAGGCAGAGGAGAATGCATTTGCAACACCTAACCTGCAACAACAGCTCGAGAGACACCGGAGCAGCGGAAGGCTGACACCGGCTGGGTTAAAAACCAAAAACAAAAGGCAACTTGCCCTAAATTCCCTGGCACTTGGAGTAACAATGCAAAGGAAAAAAAAAAATAAACCAAACCCAATCAGATAAACATAGCTTTAAGCCAAAAAAAAAAATAATAAATCAAACCAAACCAAAGAGGGGAGGGAAAGGGGAGGGAGAGGGAGGGGAAGGAAATAAAAAGGAAGAAGGGAGAGAGGGTGGGGGGAGGTTTTGGGGTGTAAAAGGGGGTGTTTTTCTGTTTGTTTACTAAATGCAAAACAACAATGAAACAGAAAAAAAAGGGTTTGAGACAGATCTCTGACTGCGATGGGAGCTTAACTAGAGAGCTAAATTATGTTACGATTTGGCTGTACATCTTTCTTGTAGCCAGTCGCCGACGCGATAGATCAGATGCCCCTCGTCGTCGTCCTCCACACTCTTGGCCCTTCTGCTGCTGCTCTGTCGACTCCTCTGCTGGGCCCAGGCAGACACAGGGGGGGGGGTGGAATTCAGCATTTTCACCACCAAGCACAGATTTTCCAGCAAACAAATCACAGCAGGCAGCGTGGGGGTTTTCGGTTTGGAAAGTCACATGGTTGTTTGAGGAGGGGTTGCAGGAGGAGATTCCCAGCCAATGCATACGGCACAGAGGAATATATAACGATAGGGATATTGCAAGGGAACATGTCAAGATAACAACACACTAGCTCAGAAAAGAAAAATAACTCAAAGTAATAAGGAAAAAAAAAAAAATAAACCAGTTTGCTTTTTGTTGTAGCAAAAGGAAAAAAAAAACCAAAAGGGGAAAAAAAAAAAAAAGAATCAAAATGAATCCAAAAGAAAGAGAAAGAACCTACAAACGGCCCCACCCGAAGCAGTGTGAGAGCAGAGACAAGGGCTGGTGGAGAGGCAGTGGGAAAGGGGAGCTGCTCTTCTTCCTAAAAGGGTTCAGAGAGACCTTTGGGGGTCCTTTGGGAAGTGGTAAGACTCAGCAATGGCCAAAGGGAGAGGCTCACTGCAGAGGAAAGGTAGGAGGAGGTTGGTGCTGGGATGTTCCTGCTCAAGGGAAGGTGCAGGTTTATCCCAGGTGGGTATTTCCCATCCCATTCCAACATCCACCTTCCCACACACACACACACACACACAGAGCTTCCCCCAGCCCCAAAGGTTCAGGAAAAGATGGATTTCAGAGATTTCTGAAGCAACTCTCAGGACAAATGATCCAGGCAAAATAAAAACCAACAGAGAGGATTTGTGAGTGATTGCCTGGGGGAGGATGTGACGCTTCTTCCTAAGACCCTCCCCCCAAAGAAGCTGATCCTGGAAGGATTAAACTTCCAGGAGAGAAGCAGAGGCCCACCAGGGAACAGGGACAGCCTGGGATGAGGCAGATAAGAGGGTTTTATGCCAGAGAAGAGAAAATTCCTGCCTTCGATTCTTCAGCTGAGTATCCCCACACCTGGGAGTCAAATCCAGCCCATCATCCCATCCCTGGACACACAGCCAGAACGGACCAGACAACACTGAGAGCTCCACAGACAGAGCAGAGAACGTGTCTGGGCTCTGACAGAAGTGGAAGGTGAAGAGCAGAATAGATAAGAAGAGAGAACACCAGGGACATTGCTGGGAAGAGCCTGTGACGGTTGCTGCCTCCACTTGAACCGAGCAATCCACAAGCTCCTCCTCCTTTGCAAAGCCCCTTCACGACATCCCACGTCACTTGGGCTCACCCAGAAGGATCCTGCTCTGCTGCAGGACACAACCCTCCAAGAGCTGCAGAACCTTCCTGCCACAGCCAGGCCCAAACCAGGGATCCAGGGGGAAGCAAACGGCCTGGCTCAGGCAGGCTGAAGCTCTGTGGGATCAGCAGCAGCTTGAACTAAAACCTCACTCCAACCCCAAAAATAAAGGTGGAAAGGAGTGAGGAAGGTCTCAGAGACCTCACAGAGGTTCTGAACCACTTGGGTACCAAAAGACCCAAAACCAACACCCTGCAAATCACAGCTACAAGCTGAATCCAAGAGGAGGGGGAGAAAAAACAAACCAGAGAGAGGGAAGAACAAAAGCAAAGGGTTTTTTTTAATCACTCGTGGGGGTTGCTGGTGGTTGTTTTGCTTTACTTACCCAACTCTCCACCTTGGGGAAGAGAACAAGTGACAAGGGAGAAGATTGAGAGGGAGGAGGGGAAAGAAAAGAAGCCAAGGCCAGGAGGATACTCACCGACGAGGAGCGACTGAAGGAGCGGCTGCGGCGCCGCCTCCTCCTGTGCTTGCGCCGGCTGCTCTTGCAGCTGCGGTAGCTGCCGTCGCGGTCCCGGGAGCGTCGGTACTCGTAGGAGTGTCTGTACTCAGGCTCATAGTAAGGGTCCCCTCCCCGCTCACGGCTGTAGTCGTTCTGCCTGTAGCTGTCACAGTAACGGCGGTTGTAGGCTCGCCTGTCGGCCGAGTGGTCGTCGTAGCTGTGGAAGGGAAGGGGTTAATAAGGAGAGGTTATAGGGGGGAGGGTTTAGAGCATAGACTGGAGGGGTTGTGATGTTGAAGGGATTGAGGGATAGGTCTAGGAGGTGGTAAAGGATGAGGGATGTGGCGTTGTTCAGCCTGGAGAAGGCTGAGCTCATGGGGGGGCCGTAAGGACAGGGTCAAGTTGCCTCAAGGGACATTTAGAATCATAAAATGACAGAATGGCAGGTGCTGGAAAGGAGCTCTGTGGATCATCCAGCCCAACTCCCTGCTAAAGCAGCTTCCCCTGGCTCAGGGGGCACAGGAACGTGTCCAGGGGGGTTTGGGAAGCTCCTGAGGAGCCTCCACACCCTCCCTGGGCAGCCTGGGCCAGGGCTCCCTCAGCTCAGCACCAAAGCACTTGCTCCATGGGTTGAAGTGGAACTGTTTGTGCTCCAGCTTCCTCCCATCACCCCTTGTCCTGGCACTGGACATAACAAAGTGCTGCCTCAACCTCCTGACACCCACCCTTTAGATATTTGTAACTATTAACGAGATCCCCCTGAGCTCAGGCTTCTCTTCTCCAGGCTGAACAGCCCCCGCCTTTCCTCATAAGATTGGAGCTGAGGCAGAACTGTTTCCCTGAGAGGGGTGTCAGCCCCTGTGCCAGGCTGCCCAGGGAGCTGGGGCAGTGCCCAGCCCTGGAGGGATCCCAGAGCCGTGGGGCTGAGGGGCGGAGGGCTGTGGGTCAGTGCTGGGCTGGGAATTCAGGAGCTTCAGGGGCTTATTGAACGCAAAAGACTCTGTGAAATATCTAAAGGGGAGGGAGACGGTGAGAGGATGGGATCTGTCTTTTTTTCCCCTCTAGTGTCCAGTGACAGAACAAGCTGGAACAGAAAACTTCCACTGGCATGGGAGGAGCAAGTGCTTTGGTGCTGAGGTGAGGGAGCCCTGGCCCAGGCTGCCCAGGGAGCTTCTTTAGGAGGTTCCCAAACCCACTTGGGCTCATTCCTGTGCCCCCTGACCATGAGGAACCAGCTTTAGGGCTGGAGGCTCCTTCCATCCCCCACCATTCTGGGCTTCTGTGGTTCCCCTGGCACAGGAGGAGCAAGTGCTTTGGTGCTGAGGTGAGGGAGCCCTGGCCCAGGCTGCCCAGGGAGGGTGTGGAGGCTCCTTCTCAGGAGCTTCCCAACCCCCCCTGGACACGTTCCTGTGCCCCCTGAGCCAGGGGAAGCTGCTTTAGCAAGAGATTGAGGCTGGTTTTTCCCTAGAGATCCCTTCCCACCCCCACCATTCCCTGATCCTACAACTCAGACACCTCCATCCCAACTCCCTCCAGCCTCACCCCCCTCAGTGAGTGGTGAGAGCAGAGACCAAGGCAGAACCCCACACGGCAGTCCCAGCCCTACACTGAGCTTAACCCACTCATACCACGACCCTTTTCCCCAGTCCCCTCTATATTCCTGTGTCCCCTGATCGATGGGAACCTGCTTCAGCAGCAGGAGGGTTGTACCCCTCCTATTAACCCAGAGCATCATCACTCAAGCTTTGAATGAAGAGCTTGAGCTTAGCAGGTCCTCACCTCCTGGACCTCACGTGGTAACTGTCCTCGCGCCGGTGCCGCCGGTCGCGGTCGCTGCTGCTGGAGCGCGACCTCGTCCGCCGCCGCTTGTGCTTGCGGCTCCTGTAACGCTCGTGGTAGCTGCCGCGGCTGCTGCGCTCCGACGAGCGGTACCTTCGGGAGTGAGGCATCTGCAGGGCCCAAACACAAGCAGGAGGAATGATATCAAAACAAAGGGGAAAGAGTAATTGAAGTGCAGGTCAGTAAGAGGCAGGGGATACAAAGCGGCGTTGAATTGGGTTGGGAGGGATCTGTTGAGATCGGCTTGGTCAGCTCCTGAGAGGCTTCAGAGGGGTGAAGGAGGGAGGATGGAGCTGCTCCCGTAGGATGGGTCCCTTGCCCAGGTTATTTCATCCTCTCAGTGCCCATCTCTGCACCTTCAAGGCTCTCACCTTTCAGCTAATGTGCTGCCTCAGGAAGGAGAGAGTCAGCAGCAAAGTGAAGGTGAAACCAAGCTCAAGGTGCCACCAGTGCCCAGTCCTACAGACACCAAATTGGGCAGAACCCCATAGTTGTGGCATCTATGCTACAAGCAGAGCCCAGGGAGCAAACTCACCCTTTCCAGGCTCAGAGGCATAAACAAAGCATCACAGCCCCTGGCTGGAGGGGAAGAAGAGTTCACCTCGACCGCTCTGGTAAGACTAGAGCCAAAAGCAAAAAGGGGAAAACCCTTCTCAAAGGGGAGGGCACCGCAGGTGCCAGCCCCAAGGTGCCACCCTAAGACCCTGCCCCCACTTCCAGACCTCACCAGAGGCCACTCCCCGCACGTATTTCAGCTCCGAAGCATCCACCAGCTCAGCCTGTCACGGCCCCTGTCACACACCTCTCAGCACGGAGGGGGTTTTAACCCTACCGCAAAGGCATTTCCCCCTGCACCCCCACGAACCCACAGCCCCGTTCCTCACGGGGCTACCAACAGCCGAAGCGGCTCCGGTGATGTGATGACCCAGAGGAGCGGGTTCGAGCTTCAAAGCCGAGCTCGGAGGGGCTCGGCTCTCGCAGCACCCAAACTCCGCTCCCTGCCTCGACTTCGAGGCTGACGGGGGGAAGGAGGGGAAAGCAACCGGCTGGGGAAAGCCGCCCCACAGCCGGGACCCCGCTCTACCGGCAGGCCAAAGCCGCCCCGGCGCGTTCCGCACGGCTGGAACCGGTTTGGGGAACGATGATGACGGCGATGGCGGCGGCGGGTGGGGCCTCGGCTGGGTTCGAGGCTACATCAGCCGCCTGAAGCTGACAATAAAAAAAAAGCTCCTGGAACCTTCCCGCGACGGAGACAGCGGCAGAAACCGGAGGAGCGGAGGGAAGAGGCTGGGAAGCTGGGACACCCCCCCCCCCCCCATCCCTCCTNTGCGTTTGTCCCACAGGAAATCCGTGATGGCGGCCGTGGAGCTCCCGGGAATACACCGGGCTCCGCTCCAACTGATCCCGGCTCCGGCTGCCGCTGCCGTTCACC
>WBNH01009037.1:0-276933 GCA_013401255.1 Urocolius indicus
GAAAGCGCCTGCCCCGGCCGGGGAGCCCGCGGCCGGGAAACCACCGAGCCCGCCTCGCCTGCGCGAAGCTGCTTGACCTGAGAGTTTGTACTGGGAGGACACGGGAATTACGAGGGAAGGGTTCCCACCTCTTTAATAATTTTTCCTCCTCGGTGTATGGTGCTGTTATTGACCATATCCACGATGGCCACTCCCAAATTACATCGGATCCCGAAGGAAATGCAGAATCCCAGTCCGCTCATGATGGCAATGATGTACCTCCGGGGCAGCCCGAAACAGGTACAGTCGCATAGCGGGGCTTTCTTCTCGGGCATTTCCATGGGCTTCCCATCTTCCGTCAGCTCGATGGTGTCCCCGGGCTTCTGCCGCTTCTCTAGGACTCTGCCCGACACAAGGAAGGAAAGTCAAGCCCTGGCCGTCGGAACGCACGGCCCCTTCAGGTAGCTGAAGGCTTAAATTCACCGCTCCCCCCGCCCCTTTGGCTTGGTTTGGATTGATTTGAGGATTTACTCCTTGTTTTCCATTCACCTTCAAGTGTTCTCTAGCAATGACCTGTAGGAGTCACGGTTAGTCACCCCCGGCTCCCCCCGCCGCCTCGCCGCAGCAGCCCGGGGAGGAGCTCCGACTGAGAAGTGCTCATCTATCATTAAAGACTTCTGCTGAAATATGTAGGACGCGTTAAGAAGACATCATCTGTAACCACTGCAGAGGCGCCATGTTGAGTAGCCTAAAAGGTAGGGTATGGGCACCTAAACCGTCTCTTGGAGAAGATTTTATTGCCTCCTTGCTGTTTTAGACACACCAAGGGGAGTTATCTTGGTGTTCATCGTGCTTCAGGTCTGGGAACAGAAGAAATGTTTACAAAAGAGGGGAGAGAGATACTGCCACTTGCAAAATGGCTGTCACATGCAGTGGAAGAAAACATGACCGTCTTTACAGAACTGGCACCTCCTCGCATCTGCTCAGCCTCACGATGTGAGTGTGTGATCCCTTAGCAGGTTTAACGTTCCCAGATCAGCTTTAAACTAAATCTCATTCTCCCACTCCCTTGTTTTCACACCAAAATCCCAGCTCCTAGAAAACACTGAGCGAGAGGAAAGGAGGTTTTACAGGTATTTCGAATCAACAGGGAAACACCGATCAAACCCCCAAACTCTACCATCCACCAAAGGTGACTTAGACCTTTTAATATTGTTTCTTCCGTGCAAAAGCTTTAAAAATGCCGTGTGGGTGGTAAAGATCGAATTTCTCGAACAAATATCCCGTGCTGAATCTCTTAATCTTCTTCTCTAATCACTCGGGTATCTAAAAGGCAGAAAACGGCTTCCCCCCTGCTCCGTCGTCGTGGAGAGCGAGGTGTGCCCATTCCCCTCCCGCCACACTCTCCTCTGCTCCGGGAGAGGTTCCTCACGTCAGAAAGCCTTCTCGGAGGAGCATCTCGCTGAGGTTAACTTAGTCGGCTAAAGGGGCAGTAACAATTAGCGGAATAACGCTCAAAAGGTATTTGGGAGAAAACAGAGGGATGATCTCCAATAGTTAGTCAATTTTCTTTGCTGGGAGAATTCTTTCCATGCTTACAGACCACATCATTAAGAAACACTTTAGAAGTTCCGAATAAAATAAAAACACCCTGGGTTTATGGTCAAAATTCGTTCGTGCGAATAAAAGGTGATGTGGACGTATTTTCTCCCTGAATGGGCTTCTTGTGTTCGGGAAGACGCTGAAAAGAATGTGTAAGGGAGTGTAAGGGACGTGAAAACGATTTTAATTCGAATAATCGGAAACGAAATACTTTAGTCCCGTGAAGTAGAAAAACAGTAAATCACGTATTTTTTAATCAAGGGAGGAGTTCAAACGGAGTTTTGCTGGAAAATATCAACACCGTTTCTCCATTATTGCTGTGTGGCTATATAAAAAGCAGGAGACACAATCGTTTTATTTATACGTGGTGGAGTCTTATCGAGGAGAAAAAAAAAAAGAGGTTTATTTCCTTAATTATATTTTAAGCGGTTATTTTGGATTAGTAGTATTTCTTTTTCTTTCTCTGACCATTGAAAACGCCTTCAATTTGACGAAAAACTGTAGGATATTCAGTGCATAGTTGATGGCTTTGATTTTGCTTTTAGCTTTTCGAAAGTGTACCCTTCCTACTAAAATGTAAATCTTAATTTCGTCTTTCTCACTTCACTGATGTGTCCCCTTTCCTGCATATGGCAGCAGAAGTTGTGACTCATACGGTGGAAGAGCTTTGTGCTTGTGCCCAGCACTGCCGCAGAGAGATGGAAAAAAAAAAAGAAAAAAAGAGTTTTACGTGACCTACTCCAGGCGCATAAATCCGCAGTTACCTTTAATCTGAAATTCGGGAAAAAAAAAACAAAAACGAACCAAAACAACCCACCCCAACTCAATCTTCGGGATAATTTCTAGCACAGAAGACAGTCGAAAATAGATTGGAATTTCAGACGTTATTCTCAAATATCCTGGAGGTCACTAAAGTCTCCAGGTTAGATGGAGAGAGCATGATTTGTCAACTTCAGTACAGACACTTTTTAGGTGTGTGAGAATTGGGGTTTGTTTATCCGTGTGCACAGGGCTCGAAGACGGTAGAAATGTTGTGTACACACAGAAACATACTGTTGAGTGATGCTTTTGAATTTAGCTTTTGCAGTTGTGTATTACTTATAAGACAAGTAGATGCTTCTCAAAGCAGGCAGATAAATAATTAAACACATCTTTCTATATGTTTCAGCTTCAGGAGGAAAAAAAATTCATTCTGACATCAATTATTTATACATCTCCATGTTTATCTTCCTCTGACGACAAATTACACAAGGGACAAGACTAATCGAAACCAGGAAAGATTATTATTATTATTATTATTTAATGATTGGTAAGGGCAGGGGGAAAGATCCTGTGGCTGCACTACAAAATTAACACAGAACAAAAATACAAGGGGCTTTTCTCTCCTGATTGTGATTTCAAGATGGGATCTTGGGGTTTTTTTGGGAGAAAGATGGAGTTATCTTTCCCTACATATTTACTGATACCATCTATGAATCAGATAGAGAAGTTACGAGGGTGCCATATTGACAAGCTTCAGCACTAGTTTCCAAGATCCAGATAATATCAGCAGGATCTCAGCAGCTCCCAGCCCTTCTGTCACTAACCTCCCCAAAGCATTCGACCTCCTTCAGCAACTGGCAGTTAAGCAAAGCTCCAATTATTTCTATGAAGTAGAGTCCTATAAGAGATCTCAGTCTTACCTGTAGAGTTGACCAAGCGATTTTCCAGCAAAATTCTTCAATCCCTCCTTGCCAGGGGTCAAAATCCTTTGTTTTACCGACTCCATTCCTGCAGGGCTGCTCGCTGGATTCTGCTGGGCTCTGGCTAGGGCACTGCTACGAGCAACGATGGTTCATAGTGGTTTAATCTCTTAACTTTCCCCCCTCATTAAATGCCTATCAGTGCACCTCCGGGTAAAGGGCGAGTGAGAGCAAGCGTGCGCGCCTGTGTGTGTGTGAGAGAGAGGGAGAGACGGCTTGCGGAGCCGGGGAGGGGGGGAGAGGGCGAGGGCTAGGGAGCGCGCCTGTGTGCGGCGGCGAGCGGGGAGCCGGAGAGCGCAGCAGGCAGCCCCCGGGTTTCCCGGCAGCGCGGAGTTGCCAGGCACGGTCAGAAAGTCTTCTCGGCCTTGCAGGGTTCAGTGGTGGCGAGTGGAGACAGTGCGAGGCCCGACTGGGAGGGGACGGAGAGCCCTTTGCCGGAACGTTTCAGTGCAATCTCGGTTTGGCGCTGGCGGTGTCCCCGGCTGCAGAGCCGGAGGGGGAGGAGTGCAATTCGCTGCTGTAGGCAGATAGCGGCCAAATCCCCCGCGCCTCCGAGCCGCTGACTAAACCCCTCGGACAGCGAGTTTGCCCCGGCGCAGGTCGCGCCCCGAGGCGACAGCAGCGAGAGGCAGCCCCCGGGCTCCGCGCTCCTCGTCAGCACCGCGGACAGCGCCGCGCCCACGCAGCGCTCGGCGGCCCACGGGGAGCCGCGGCCGCGCCTCCGCCCGCGCCGGGTCCGACGGATGGGTGGCGCGGGCACGGCCGCGGGGCTGCGCACGTCGGGGCGGGGGGCGCCGGCCCGTGGGCACGGAGGGAGGACGTGACCCTCGTGCAGGCAGCAGCACGTCTGGGGAAACGGGGCGTTAGCTGCTAATAATACTGCTCTTGGTATAAATAGGTAACATCTATTCCAAAGGCACATCGATCCCTATATTTACTCAAACAGCGTATTTTATACCGTAAGAGTCATCCGTTAGTATCTGCTTTCTATCGAGCAATTAATAATTTATATCTCTTTTGTGTTCATGCCTCTCTTTTCTTTTCATGCTTCTGAGTAGGCCAGTGTAACATTTGGTCTTGATTTGTGGTATTTACAGCACTGGAATGAACTGGGCACATTCTGAAGACAATTCTTTTTCTTTCCAGATCTAGTATTAATTTTCCAATTTTAATCACTTTGCAGTAGACTAAAGATACAAAATGTAGTATTTCTTTCTAAGTCATAACCAGTGTATTTTTCTTAGGCTTCATGTTAAAGTTTCTGTAGATTCATTACTTAAAAAGAAAATAACGTGTAACTTGTGCTTTAAACAAATCCTTCTAACTTTATTAAGCTCCTTCACTTGTCTAGTTGCTAACGACAACTAGCAACTAGTCTAGCTGGTGACAAAGCGTGAAACGTGTGTTTATAAAGTAAGATTCCCCAATGAAAATGTGTGTTGTAGCTGCAACACCCTTAACTGCTTTTCGGATTTATATAAATATTTTTCCTGCTGTTGCCCTCTGGTGGGGGTTAATGACGTTTTACAGCAGCAAAGTGCATTTCTACAAGACCCATTATTTTAATACTGAAATTCCAATCATGACTAACCCACGTAGAATTTCAATATTTCCTTTCAAAGATGTAAAAGAACTACAAAGTACAGGAGCAGAAAATAAATTAAAACTCTCTGTAATTGAAATGTTGCTAATTAGCATTGTAACACAGAGCTGATTTCTAAATCATGGTTGGTACTGGATGTGGTTTTTGGCATGGGTTTCAGTACAGCAGCTTCTCTACCATTACGAAAAGCATTTTTCCCTCTACATGCAAAGCTGCACAGTTATATAAGCAAGTCTTCCCAGTGATTCATGGCTCCAGTGTGC
Organism: Urocolius indicus; assembly: GCA_013401255.1. Classification (NCBI taxonomy): domain Eukaryota; kingdom Metazoa; phylum Chordata; class Aves; order Coliiformes; family Coliidae; genus Urocolius; species Urocolius indicus. The sequence continues at coordinate 5,190 of WBNH01009037.1, forward strand.
CATTGCAGATGCTCAAAGGAAACCCATATGAATAGATTTTCCGTAGGGGCAGCAGGAGCAGGAAATTGTTTAGTGAGGATGAAATGGGATTGGATTCCGTAACACAAGCCTTTCAGGAAAGTACTGAGCACTTTTCCTAGCTGGAATTTGAGACTGTAAAGTCTGCAGGGCAAGGGTGCTTTGTTTCTTTGCATGCACAATGAGCTCTGGTCCCTTTCTTTTTTAGAAAGCTCAGCACTGGTGTGTTTTTGATGCTATGGCTACTAAGTAGCAGCAATAATTATTGCTAAAATAATAGCATTTAATAAGTAAATGATGACTGATTTGGGACAGATAAATAATTTATCATATCACACAAATATGAATTTAAAGGCTAGATGAGACATTCTTGGGTGTAGTCTCTCACTAGAGGAACATTAGTTGGTCATTAATTGGATAAAATATGCAAAATAGCAAACAACCCTGATATAGTAATGTTGTAATGACTGGGCTGCTGTTGTAGCCACCTGAAGCAGAATTTTTAAGTCTATCACATGTTATATTCAGAATATTCTACTGACTCACATCCTTATCAAACTCAAGTGTTTTGGTTTCACATGCAATCAACACTAATAGCAGCAGTAGAATGCCCTTAGTGTTACAAAATATGTACAGACTTGTCACCTTTTAGTAATGTTATATATTAGTTATTTAGCCTTGTTAGAATAAACCATATCTAGAAGAAACAACACGTAATGTTAATATATGTTATCAAAATAATGAGCAATAATTATTTCTGTAACGAATATGTGTCACAGATTCCTCTAACAAAAGGCCTAACTCAAGCTCCAGTGCAATCACCGTGACTTGTGTCAGTGGCAGGTGAAGTAGGACGCTATGCAGAAAATTCTAGTTCAGATATCACTGTTAAATGTTCACATATTGACCAGAAGAAAAGAGATTCAGTCAAAAGTCACCCACTAAAAAACAAAGCAGGTCTGAAAAAGCTCCTGTGGAGTCATATGGTGTGGTGCAAGGTGCTGCAGATACCAGTATTTTTTCTCATGGAGCAGAAAGCTTCTTGCTTAATCCTGAAATCTTGTAGTTAAATACAATTCTCTTCACCTGATAAGATTTTTTTTTTGCTTCTGTGAAGGCTAAAGGATTGAGCCCTTACCTGCCCTTTCATTTCTATAAATAGTTGCTTTTTGCAAGTTTCTGACTGAGCTATTTCAACGTTAATTGAAAGAATTACAGATGTGGTTCTTAGCTTGGTTTTTCTTATTGCTATCAAAATTTTCCACAATACCACTAAGAATAGTGTCTAAATATAGTGTAATCCTTTTAGAAGACTACAAAGTTAACACAGCAATATATCTTTCTCTTCTCTAAGTTTTAGTCTTGCTGAAGCAAACTGCACCCTAAGCTAAAATTTTCATCTGTGGTACATACCAGAGATTTAAAAATACAGAATATTGAAATTTCATCTCTGATCTGATCTTTGCTGCTGACACCCTGCAATATGGATTTGTTCTTTCTCAAGTGTCACACACGCAAAGCTTTTACATTAATACATATTTAAGGATCCGTTTTGAAAAACAATTGTATATGTGTTACTTTACATTTATATGATCAGACAGATAAAACCTAAGAATCTATGTTTTCCCCACTACTCAAAGGTGACAGAACACTGTGCTTTGTGACACAGTATTATCTTCAAAACTAGATTATGTGCTTAAAAATCTTAGTTATGCCATTAAATGCATGTCTGCAATACGGAGTCATTTGGCATAAACATGGCTCAAAGATGATGATCTAATTCTCACTCCTGTCTATGGTAGCTGTCTTTTGAATCCAATGGTATTTGATGTCACCTTAAGAGCAAAGCATTTTTTTAACTCTTTGGGACTAGGGAAATGCAAAATCCTAAAGCAATGCCAAAATAATGAACTTGCTTATCAGGCTACCAGGAAGATGATTGTCTGGAAGAAGCAACAGCTTTCTGAACTCCTTTGCAGTAAACTATTAAATATTTCCAAAAAATAATTGAAATAAAGTCTTGTACCAAGCCCCTGACTGAAGAGGGAGAAAAGGAGGACAAAGAGATGGTTTTAAACCAAGAGCTTCCTCATTGTCCTAGAAAGTTTGTGAAGGTCACTTCCTAGAATAACTTAATGTGGGTTGTTGTTGTATCTTCTAGGGTAATGACGATCCACAGCCACAACTGGACACATAATCATAAAATCATATAATCAAGCAATTTGATGATTTGTATTTAGATTGATTTGAAGATTTAGATTGATTTAGATTGTAATCTGATCTAGGTGGACTTGCTTCTGCAGGGGGATTGGACTAGATGATCTCTAAAGGTCCCTTCTAACCCTACCATTCTATGATTCTATGATTTAGATGTAGTGTCCATCTTTCGAAACATTAAAGACATGTCTATGCTGAATCCTGCACTCCAACCTGTAAAGATTCCCAAATTGCAGTTAAGACCATATAAACTTGGGCTGACAATACATTACAGATGATTTTTGGTTTTGGAGAAATATCCAGCAGCAGCTAAACATGCATTTTACAAAACTGCCTTGCTCTTTTTTGTGCATATAAATCCAGACCTAGGTTGTGTGCACATGTGGTTGTGACACCCTGCTGAGAAGTGTATCACACAATGGTGTGGAAAGAAGTAGCTGCAATGTGCTATGGTGCCAAAAGTTCACAGAATTTCTGTTTCCTCCTGATCTGCCTTGCTTACATCTTGAATGAGATTTTAATTTCCTGAACTGTGGGCCAGATGGGTAATTTATATGCTATAAAACAAACATGGCAGAACTTCAACTGTTGGGTCAGATCTTGGCTCTGTATCTCTACAATAGCACAAAAATTGTTCATCTTTCTCATTTTGTGTTCCAAATTGAACAGGCCTGAGCTGAAACATACTAAGGAATGCATGTGGCTGGACAGAACAGACAAATTCACACAGAAGGTCACTTTCAACCAGCTCGTACTGCTTGGAAATAGAAATCTGGAACTTTGGGCCAAGATCACAAAGACAAATAGAAAAATCTATCAGGAAGCTGGCTGCAGAGGCAAAGTGAAATATGACTATGGATTTTGTCAAGCAAAGCTGTGTAGCTTTTCCACTACTTCAGCTAAGTGTGATATATGACAGCTTAGAGCTTGTAAATTGGGCTACTGTCTTTCAGATGCCCCCATACAATTGCTAGAAATCCCATTGCTTTGCCTAATAAGAACAAGGAATGACACATAACAGAGGACAGAAGTTGCACACTGATATTTCAGGGTGATTTTTAGTTTTAAGGTGAACTGGAGGTAATTTGCCCAGAAATCTCTGCACCAAAATAGAGGACGAAATACTCTAAAGACTTGCCACAAACTCCAGTATTTGAACAGCTGCCTTTGCTTTCTGTGTAAGCAGCAATAGTCATTTAAACAAAGGGGGCAAAAAAGGCATAAAAGTATCTGAAAGCTGCATATTTTTGTATTAAGGAATATGTTGAGTTTAATCATATACATCAATAGTTTTAACTGTAAGGGCAATTTTCAGATGAGGTGTGTTTGGCTCTTGTAGCAGGACAGGTTGCTTTTTCGATTTGAAGCTCCTGCTTCAGCCCTCTAGTGGTAATAGCCACTAAGGCACCAGAAGTGCAGGCAATTTTTATGTTCTAGTAGTGCAACCGATTTCACTGGGAAGAAAAAAATCACCAAACCCACTAGACGGTTTGAAGTTGCCATATATGGCTGCTCCATGGCTGGAAATTTCCCCCTTGCATTACATATTTATTTCCTCCATCCTCCCTTTTCTGTCTATAATCTAGTTTGTTTTTAATATTAGCAACTAGATTGAAAAACAAATCTAATAAAAATCCACCCAATGGCAAGTGCATTTTGAAAGCAATGATATCCATATTAGATTCATCTATTATTTTTATATATGTATATATATCTTTGGGGAAATTTGACTGCATCAAATCTATTTATCTTAAAAGTAAATAGGAGGCCTTATCTTCTTCCCAAATATTACAGGAACATCTGTTCCTTTGGATTCCTGTACTGCTCCACGAGTTAAATGCAAAGGATCCCAAAGGACTTCAAAGCCATCTGTCATGTTACACAGACAGAAATTCACCCACCTCTGGGGGTGGGCCGGAGCAGCGATTCTCTTAGTACACGAGGAAGCTAAGCAACACTTGGTGAGTGGGATGCAATTACCCACAATGAAATTTAGCCAAGGCTTGCATCATATTATCCTATCTTTTATTAACATGATGGTTAATGATCCTTTATATCATTATTTTATTGTTCCATGATGTCCATCATTTAACTGTTTAAGTGCTTATGCAAGGCTTTTACAAAAGAGCCAGTGTGGTCTTAGCGACAGATCTCTTCTCACTGCATGAAAAACCTGGAGGGGAATGTTCAAATATGAGACTGTATTGTGATGCCTTTTCATTGCTAGAATTAGAAAATCAGAAGCAGATATTCTAAGGCTGCAATAGTCCTTTCTTTTCTGTTGACTTGTTGCTTAATATTCTTTTTAAATGGACTAAGAGAAGTCTGTGGTGGAATTTCTGTTGATTCAGATCACAGGTCATCCTGATTGGAACAGGGATGAAATCTGTTACAGACATTCATTTGCTAGGAGAACTGTTAAAGACACACTAAAGGTAGCTTCTAATACATCATTTGATCAGGAAACCATTTCTTGTGGGGAAAACCAACCCAATTCATAATAGATATTTGGAAAGTAGTTGTGCATAGTACAACAGGGAACTGACACTTGATTTTTTGCAGGCAGGCTCTTGAACTACAGCATTAGGTCTGGAATTGATATTACAGCCTGAGTTTGTCACTCTTCTTTTGCATGCCTATTTTTTTTTTCTGGTTATTAAGAAGGGAGAGTAATCCTTTAGAACAAATACTGCTTTGATAATAGACTAAATTCAACCAAAATACATGAAATGCTGTGTAAGAAGACTATATGGAGATTCTATTACACATAAAGCAGTTTCTTTAAGGAGAAACACATACATAAATCTGTAATTAGTAATCTATACCCAAAAGTACAATTTGCTAGTGATACAGCCAACACGTTCCACCTTCATCATCAGACTCTGCCAGAACAGGTTGTATGTTTTCAACTCCTATACCATAGCTTTTCTATGTAGAAGGATACTGAAACAGTGTGTATAACTGCAGCAGAAACATAAATAAGGAGGAAGCACCTGTCTTTAGTTGATGTTTGGGGTTAATGGAGTCTTTATAAAGTGAATTTTATGCCTTCCCAAGGGAAAAAACTATGGTTTTCACAGAGGGAGGCTTCAATTTATCCCATGTTTCCTTCTTTAGTTTTATTTCTTGACAAGTTGACAACCATCAGATGAATTCAAGACTGAATGCAATCACATTTCATCTCTTAAATTTCCCTGGAATCATCCTAATAGACTTGTCTGCAATCTGGATCCAACATAGGAAAATAAGGAATCTGGGAGGGTTTCTCATGTCACGTGCTTCCATCTGCATCAGACAACACTAATCCAAGCCAGCAATGTCAGCATATCCTCAAATGGCTAATATTTTAATCAAAAGACTTCCATCTTTTTATTTATATTATAAAATCAGATATTGCTTGTTCCATGAGTATCAGCAGGAGCATATCTGTCTCCCTGAGGCTTCTTGTCTTCAGTATCCCTCCCACTTTTCTACTACCCTCTCCTCACACCAGGCCCTGGTTGGGATCTATGACAACTCCAGTCCTCCCCTGCACGTTCCCTAATGCTTTCCTGTCATCATCCTTAGTTCCTGTCATGTCATCAGCATGCCTTTTCCCTCTCTCTCCTTGTGTCTCTTTTATTTTCCTTTAAAAATTTCTTTTGATAAACTATTTTTTTATAATTGTAGGGAACTCTTAACTCTGTCACTTTTATGTTTCTGGCAAATTTGACCAAAATAGGTTCAAAAGTTATTATGAAGGGTAACAGGCACAAACACACACAAAAGTGTAAGTCTCGTTTCATTAGAAAACTGGACTGAAAGAACCATCATTAGATGTTGTTTTTGTTGCTCTCATGTTTTATTAATAGAGGAAACTATCTTGGATATTACCCTATTTTTGAGAAACTATTCCTCTGCTTTCTATAAACCACAAAGGTTTTACATCTTTTACACAATAAATACTTAGGAAGTGCTAGATACCTGCTTTGAACAACATGTCCATGGGTTTGAAGGCATAAAAGTCGAAATGTTCTTTTTGTTACCACAAAATACAAAAGAAAAGCACACTGTAAAAGATTTTGAGGGAACCTGAGCACAGCACTGCTGGTTTGTGGAATACATAAGATGTTCTTTCTTCCCTAGAAGCATTAGAGCAGCAAATAATTCAAGGTGACAGGAAAATCTCTGCTTTATTTTAGGACACTGTTAATGAGCTCAGTGGTGATTACATTGTGTTCCACAGGGCAGGGGGTAGGATTGGGGTATCACATAGCTAGCTTTGGGCCAAAGCACTCAACCCATCCACTTCAAGATATCTGTGATCTCAAAAAGTAACTAAAAGTACCAAGATATCAGCTCAGATCTCTTTTCTAAATGTCACAGGGAACACCCTCAAACTTAGGCTTCATGGGTATTTCATTTAATAATCTTACATTTAAGTGTAAACATTTTATATCTATTGTTTTCTTATTCATTGTTATAAACAAATCATTACAGATAGGTGGATGAGCCCTGTGATTCCACCAGAGGAAGCTGTGGCTCCAGATGTGTTGTGTAGGGCCACGAGGTAATACCAGTTTTGACAGCCACAGCACAATGACACTGCTCTGGCATACTTAGGCTCTGCAGGCACAAACTCAAATGAGTGGAGTGCTTCTGGACTCTTATTTAGCATCTTAATTTTATATATAGATAGATTAAGGACAAGCACATCCACACATTTACAGGAAAGAGTCTGATCCACTTGCAAGCTTGTCCTTCCCCTTCCTTTGCAGGTTTCTCTGGATACAGTTAGCCACAACTTCAAATGTTTCAAGGAATGCCTCTGGCTTGTTCTGTTCCATCTGGGTCAAACTGAGCCTTGACTCATGTGTGACTCAGTCTCTATGTGACAAGTGCTGCTGTCTTTAGCTATCCAGAGGTTTCTCCTACAGGGAAGGTGAATTTTAGTTACATATTTAGTGGTCTATTTACAAGCCTTGAAAATTCAAAAGACTTATGCTGAACCTTCAGTGCTTACCAGGCTCAAGCTTTCCTTATCTGTCTCTTAAGTTGGCACTGTCATTGTGAAACCCAGGACAAGCTTTTTCTGCCTTTTGTTTTTCAGCCCAACAGCCCTCAGCTCAACAGCTGCCATCATGGACTTTTGCTGCATCATGTCTGATTATTACAACACATTCTCTGGTTGAGGCAGTTTCTCACTCCCTTTGTGACAAAGACATATCATGATATTCCTTTTTCTACCCAAAAGACACTGTTTTATTGACAGTTCTTATCTGGTTTTTGTTTTGGTTTTTTTTCTTATCTGTTCTTATCTAGGTGTTTTTTTACAGTTGGAGAAGTGATCAGTGTTGCCATCAGTGCCATCTCTGTATGCTGTGGTGTTAGGATCTGTGAATCCTGCTCTGTTTGTCAAAGCCAAATACTGAAGTGTAGATAGAAATTATACTTATTCTCTGTTTTAGAGCTACACAAACCTCTCAATCCATTAGAAAAAAAAAAGACAAAGAAGAAAAAAGACAAAATATCAAAGTCTCTGCTTGGACTGTATTCCTCCCTAACTCAGCAGAAGGCACGTCTCTCCAGAATACCAAGATAGGGATTCAGGATTTGGCTTTCTTTATGGAACTAACTTCAGTGTGCACATTGCACTTTAGCAGTGGTCTGTCTTTAGCTGAGATCCCTTCCATGCACAGTTTCACATCCTCTACCCTCTCCTTTCAGAAGTGATGCCACTTCAAAAAAATGTCTTGTTATTTGACTGTTCTAAAGCCCTCTAGAGGAACAGGGATTTCTTAACTATTAAGCCTGCTTTATCCATGAAAAATGTGCATTATGCTACAGCCAGACACCGATCAGGACTGAGATGTGTATAAATGTGTAAGCAAAGGTAGACTGCGAGCACAGTTCTGTTGCTGTTTGCCAGATGTCCTGAGATCACACCCTGGGGGCTGCAGCTAGGTAATGAATTTCTGCAACACATAACTTGTTAAATTTAGTTGTTTGTTTTCTTGTTCCCTCTCACTTAATATTTTGCTGCAGTTCCAAACTGTAAGTCTTGTTTTGTATCTAATTCCAATAAAATCACTGAGGCTATTTCCAGAACAAAGAATCTACATTTTCTTACAGTGATCTGAGCAGTGCCGTATGTTTTCTGTGCAGATCGTTTTTTCCCCCCATATCATGATACACTGACTTGTAACTCAATAAGGAAGATACTGGTTGTACCTATTTTTGTTTTGATTTATTTTGTTTCAGGGTGATGCATGTGTCCAGTAAATGGTCTGAGACTGACAGTTCATGCGCACCTACCTTGTTGTTCTATGCCCTTTTTTTGTGGATGTTTGCTGCTTTCTGGAGGGCTGAACACACCAGAGGCATTACAAAGGCTAATTTTTGTGGCTTTTGGAACAACAGCATTCAAGGTTTTTTAGACTTTCTGTTGGGAATGATCATATAATAATCAAAGCTCTGAAATAGCTGCATCTCCCCAAACTGTACGGCTGGAAAGAGAGTAGACCCTAAAAATCCATTCTGTCACTCACCTCTTCTTCACTTCTAAGTTCTCCTTTACTATGAGGCCCCCATGGCTCATGGAAACCCCTTTCCCTGGAGGCAGCTTATCTTCAATAAAAATCTCCACTGAATCCATGGGTTCAATCAGTCTCATATTACTGAGTCACTCATGGTGAATTGAGTTGGTCTTCTGCTTTCATGGACAAATTTCCTTGGCCAGCTGCCAATTTCTTTCCATTTATGACAAGAATATTAATCACTGTCTGAACGGTGTGTGCTCCATCACTAGTGCACATCATAAATCACTGAGAGGTACTTTTGCATCTGGTTAACATTACACCTAAGGGCTTCATGTAGCACACACTTTCCTGGTCTACGTGGGCATCTTTCCTTCACTCGTGTCTTGGACCTTGACTAGTGCTCTCCAAAAGGCTTCATAAATCGATTGCTTGTCTTTCAAAAGCTGCCCTATACTCTCCAGCACTTCTAATAGTCTTCAAAATGATCCTCATTAATCCTTCACTAAAAGGACAGGTGAGCAATTATACAGCCTGAAAGAGATGGGAAAGAGAGAACAAGATTCTCAAGTCCATGCGGGGCCCAGAGGAGGTCAGGTAGTGTAAAAAACAGCCCGAGATTCTCTATTCAAACTCAATCTCAAGGCATACGACCTTATATACAACTAGACTTTCTCAGGATTACTAGCATTTTGGTGGGAAATCTCACAACAAGTGGGTTCTGAAATTGCTTTCCCATATCACAGGCCGATTATCAGCCCAAAAACTAGATCATAGCTAGGCATTTTGGTGTGGGGTGGGGTAGTGAAGGGGGATTCTCTTTGACATACTCATTTTTTCCAAAATATTCTATGCCTCATCATTGCATGCCTCATCTTCTCTGTTCCTCTGTAGTAAGGTAATGAGCAGTTTAGAGATCCAGTGGTTCCCAGTGTTTGAATGAACATCTCCTTAGCAGCAGGAGTGAGATAGCAAATGTACAGGACAGCTGAATCACTTTCTCCAAGCTTTGTCTTCATTTAATTCTTGTTATTTCACATAATAAAAGTTAGAAGGAAATAGATAGGAAAAGATCACCTTCTAAATCAACATAATTCTGAACAGTTGGTCATGTTGCAAAACTTTTTCTTATTTCTGTTCAGGTGAGGGAGCACTGGACGGGCTGCCCAGATGGGTTGTGGAGTCTCCTTCTCTGGAGACATTCAAACCCCACCTGGATAAGTTCCTGTGTGACCTACCCTAGGTGGTCCTGCTCTGGCAGGAGGGTTGGATTAGGTCATCATTTGAGGTCCCTTCCAACCCTTAAGATTGATTCTGTGATTCTGTAATTGTGATACCCTTAACAAATACTTAACCAAAGTGTAACTTCATCAGTTTTTCTGTTAGTAGCAGATGCCTTCCGCTCATGACTCTTCTAAACTGTGCTGTTACAAAATGAGGAGGCTACTCTGATAGCAACCTGTTCTCAAAAATCACCATCAGCCAAGAAGCAGAAGAAAAGATTGATGCAATTATTTAGGCTGCATGTTGCCACCTTCAGAGAGTGTCCACCTACCCAATGTGTCGCTTGGCAGTGGGCCACCGTGCTCTTAGAAACATGCAAGCTTTGTCTTCAGAAAGGGTAAGAAAAACAAAGGCAGGCAAAAATAATCAGAGTGGAATGCCTAAGTTTGGTGAGTTTACTCCTGTTAAGAAAAGGAAAGAAGGGCTCCATTTGTCAGCATCCTGATGCTGCTGCAGTTCACAGTAGGAAATGCCAACGAAGGGCAGTAAGCAGGCAGAAACTGCACAGCTCAAGAAAAGGGTGAGTGTCAGAGAGGTGAAGCTGGAAAGCACATAGATACAACAAATAGTGGTGCTGTTTGGACACATCTGAGCACTGACACTGGAGGTAACTGGCACACTGCTCAGGGTAGTCATTGCCCATATGAGGAGGCAAAACAGAACTCACCAGTGGTTTACACCCTCAAGGATTTCAGGGCATGTATCAGGGCCAAATAGTGATCCACACTCCCACATGTGATGAAATAGATGCTGCTGTAGTAGCAAACGTGGTGAAGTGTCCTGGCTATCTTGTAAAAAGCATCTTAAAAGATAGAGGGCAGCAGGCTCAAATGGCTATCAGAAAGTGAAGGGCTAGGAGCCACAGACTTCCAGCTAAGACCAGGGGGAATCAAACTGAGTCCAGCACCTCTCCTGGAAGATGAAAATCCAGATAACAGAGATGTTCAATCAGCCCCACAGATGGAAAGAAGAAAAAGTCCCTGGAAGGAGAATCTTGTGAACAGTGTCCAAGATGGTATCTGCATTTGCACAAAAATCTGTCTCTGTGTCCCATGCAAATGCAGAGACAAAAAGCACGACGTTTCCCTCTGCGTGACAGACGTCTCCTCTGCATCACTGCTAACACGAACATCTTGTGATTGCCTGTATCATTGTTGCCAGTTCTGAGAAGAGATTTATGGTGGGACTGTTTTCAATGTTTTTAGGTACTTGACATGTTCCTGACAAATCACTGTGGTCTGATCAAAGGCATTAAAATCGACAGAGAAATTCCTACCTACTGCTTTGGATGGGCCCTATCAGAACACCTCCAGGCCCAGCTGCTGTTCCAATATGCTTTAAAAAGCTAAAAGAAACATGTTCTTCAGATACAATGATCCTATATCAGTTGCTTTTCTTATGCTAAATAACATCAACCTTTTTGCAAGACACAGTCTTAATGATAAAGTTTCAGAATGACAGGATTTTGTGTCTTTGTGAGCCAAAGCAGACACCAACTAATTGGCATTTACTGCAGAATGAAGAGACCCACCAAGGAAGCCTTACAGGAAATTTTAATTGTTCTCTCCACAAAAGAAACTGAGGTGACCTTGCTCAGCATTTGCCCCATCCCTATCAGACACCCTGAGCTCTTTGGAAAAGAGCTTCCTCCTGTGCCTGTCTGTGTGCCCAGGAATGAGTCAGGTCCCTGCACTGACAGACGCATGAATCAATCACTGACGAGCGGTGTGTGCGCAGGAGAAGGGAGGCTGCTCTGTGCACAGGGAGGTGTCTGGTTACTCTGGGGAGACATTTGAAGCAGAGTTTATCCTAGCACTGAAAGTGAAGCAAATGCTGCAAATGATTTCTCTGCATTTAATTTCTTCCAGGTGCAGAAGCAGAGGAAAGCCTGCTATTCCCTTCCCTGCTGAATCAACCTCTTGGATGCCCCATTGCAGTTTCTGTATTAGCTGCTAATAAAATTGGCTCCTCTCTCCTAGGAAGAAGGAAGGGGAGACTTGATGACAGACTAGAATTTACATTTAAAGGCTTCTTCTACACATCTGAGTATTATCCAGTCTCCATTGCAGTTTCTCTACATGGTTTGGCTTCAAGCCTGTCTGATCCCTCAGTTTTTCTCTTCAGTTCGTGAGCTCTTTCACTTCCATTTATTCATCTTCCTCCTTTTGAAGAGAAACTCATTAATAAGGATTTCATAGTTTCTTGCTACATCCAGTTCTGTCCACATGTTTAGCAAGTAACACTAACACTTTGCTCTTACAGTAAAAGTGCAAAGCAGATTTCTTTCTGCTTTCATTTCTTCTGCCCATGTCACCTTCTTCAGCTCTAATCACAACAGTAACCCCACAGCAGTGACTAGGTCGTTGGTTCACTAATCTCAGAGACAGTTCTTTCATTCAATGAAAAAGTTGAATTCCTTGTTCATTGGTCGGTGGTGACTCAGCACATTGTGGCATCTTTTAATTAAAACACAAGTCATTGTGACAGGCTGGCTCTAGCCACAGAATCATTTGCTGTTGTCACGCAAGTGCACAGCAAAAGAAACATAACGAAAAAGCACTGAGCCACTTATTGCTTGCTATAGAACACACAGGATCATCTTGTTCCCTCACTCAAAACATGAGACTTTTCTACTTAGAAAAAAAAAAACAATCTCTTCCTGGTGATATGTCAGGCTGCCCCATTAAAAAAACAAAACAGAGTACACAGCTGAGGGCTGGAGTGTTTGTTTTTTCCCAAAGAAGCACCCCAGACACTCCTCACAGGGTCATCTCACAGTGTTTTTTTTGGCCTAAACCTACACACACCAGCTTCAGTGCAGCTGAAATGGCAGGAACCGTCACTGACACAGTGCCTCGAGTTCGTGGCTGAGAGACAATCAATAGATTTTGAAATATTCATGTTGTGTGGCAACAGCACAAATATCCTTCTCCCCAGCACAATTCTCTATTGCCTGACATGTGCCCTTTCCCACTCTGCAGCATCCTGGGAGGATGCTCGGGAGGAACACGAATCTCACTTCTAGCTGAGAAACTGAAACCCCTGCAAGGAAGCTGCTGTTAGCAGTTGAGTGGAAGCGTCACCTGGCACCTTGGATTTGGTGTTTGGTACTCCTGCCACAGTGCCTCCTGGGAAAGCCAAAAAAGCTGTCACGACACAGAGGCAATGCTATCTGAAAGGAGAAAGCAGAGAATCCTTCCTGACTGCAATGCACTAGCAGCTTGCTTAGAGCAGAATGAAGTCCAGACACCTTAACATTATCAGATTGACATTACATGGAAATCTCTTGGCCCAGCTGTTTCAGCTGAGTGTTTTTACCTGGATCTTTGTTAGAGAAATGCTGAAATCTTGGCCACAACTAAAAACAGCAGCACAGTTTCCAGCAGTATAGAAGGAGGCAGGATTCTATCTGAAGAATAACACAGGTACCACAAGGAGAAAACAGGCTTAACTGTAGCATTAGTGTTTGATGATGCTGCTAATGGGCTCCTGTCAACAGAAACGTTTACTCAAGAGAATCCAGCAGCACAACTGTGGGCTGTGATGAGGTGGGAACACAGCAGAGAATCCAGCCTTCCTTTCAGCTTCCCCTGCTCAAACCTTCTGTCTGGGGTATTTTTATTCCTTTCTGAAAAGTTCTTGAAGGAGTCAGGGAGCACACAGCACATGCTTCTTGAACGTTGGCTATTACACTGCACCAAGCACTAGCTGAGACAGATTAGTAAAAGCCATCAGCATGGGAGATGTGAGCAACTAGGGGCCATCTGAGACTGAACTCTTCCACCATGGCTGAGGATGCTATGGTTCAGTTATACCAGCAACGTCTAGTATTTCAAACCTACTGCAGTATGGAAAGGCCAACATAACAAAAAGGCTCATTTATTTAATGCCTCTTGACTACAGAAGCAGTTATGATGTCCCCCACAGTGTTCAGCACCAAAACTGAAACGCTGAATAGTGTTGGATACTTAGAACACCCAAGGACACAGCTAGGTCAGTCAGCAGTTTAAATACAAACGTGTTTCTGGCTAGATAACAGCACTGGTTTGTTGAGGGGTTGAAAGAAAAGAATTGCAAAGAATCATACCCTTACTAAATGCTTCAGACTGACTCATTTCTGACTGAGAAAGCATAGTCACTAATTATTGCAGAGGAATGTGCATATGTGCCTTCCAAAAATTGATATGGCTGTTGAATTTCACATCCTACTTCTCTCCCAGCAGATTTCTCAGTACACATGCTTACATAAAAAACCCTTCCTGAGCTGCATCTGAATGATGTAAGTGTTGGGTAGAGACAACTGACTATTTAAAACCAGAACAAGATTGAATTTAGCTATTCCTTTTTAAGGATGTCGAGACTATGCCACAGAGTTGCTGTGACCACACAGAGCACGCAGCAAGACGCACAAGAAATAGTAGCTGTGGCTTAGTGAGGTTACAAAGTAATTCAAATATGCTGGAAATTATTGTGTTTTCATTCATATGGTAATGATCATCCATCTGTTCAGGGAAGGAAAGATTTTCATGGCTAAAGGAGTCCTTTGTGAAGGCTGCCTTTGGTCTCTCTTGGTAGAACCTCTTTGCCACACCAGATGTCAGGAACCCCGACCCCATCCCTTGCCTCCCTCAGCTGTGCGTTGTTCTAAAGCTCCTTCCACCTACAAGCTGGGCTCTTGGGCTGCAGGAGCTGCCCTCACTACAGTTGTACCTCAAGAGTATTTGGAGTGCCATGAGGATATTTTCGGAAACACTGGTTTTAATTTTGATTAACACTTCTGAGGAACAAGATTTAAGATTTTTCAAGCAAGATTTTATTTGTTGCAGGGCCCACACATGTGAAACAGACACGATGCTGAGATAGTTTCTTCATATCTTACCCTTCTTTTCTACTGATCTACTACTGAATGTGTTCCATATTTTTCCACTCCTGTAAGGCACTGTATTTTTTTCACAATAAACATGGACTTATTTTTAGAAAGGCCCTTTCATCTGGGTAGATGAAGACACTGAGCAAATTAGATGCCTTTCCTATTTTATCAATGCGAAAAAAAAAATACACAACCATCAACATTTTGGTGCACATCTTCATCTCCTGCACAAAATAAATGAAGGAATTGTGAAGGGTGGGCACAATTTCTGATGAATGGGGGGGGCTGGGCACGTTCCAGGATTTCTGAATATCTCACAACTTATTGTGCTCTTTCTTACAAAATCTTAAGTGGCTTTGGGTAAAACTGTAACCCCTGTTAAACTTATTACCCATTTACCACAAGCCTCAATGGAGGCAAAGTTTAACCTTCAAGAGCAAAACTTGAATGCATCTGAAAACTCCACACTTTCCTTGCACATGAACATAGCAACAGCACCTGCCTTGGCCTCTACTTTTTATCTCCCTTCTCACCTTACTTTTGCTTCAACTTTCTTCTCCTTTTTTCTTAATGCATTATTTTTCCTTGGGATACCTAATTAAGTAACCCACCCCAATCAGCACAGTGGTAGCAGCATGACACAGAATTACACCTTGATTTGGGCTTTTTTTAATTTTTAATATAGACAGGATTGTTTTGTTCATCTTGTATTTCTTTCATGAGATGATTGCTACTGCACCTCTCTCCATTTTTCACTTCTAAAATTACAAGGCAAATGACCCACCCAGTCTGGCAGGTGACCCTGCTCCCAGAACAGTTCTGATAATGAGGTATAAGGAGTGATAACGTGTGCTGATGCTACTGAGAGCGAGTCATAAACTTGAAACCAGATTCTCTGTGATTTAATCCTAAACCCTACAGTAGTGCCAGAAGCGAGATTTAAGAAAGATTAAAACAGGTAGAGGTATCTATGAACAGTAAGACTTTACCAGGCTCTTGGAAAAAGGTTATAGCTCTGCCATATTTTCCAGTATACGTGCTCCAAGCTATTTCAGTGCACGGATGTGAAGCATTGTGTGTGAAAGCTGTGTGTGTGTCTGCCTGAGAACTTGAGAAGTCACCTCAGGTCCTGGCACTGTGGGAATAAAAACTGCATCCAGAGCACCAAAGGAAAAGCAGCCTGTGGTAAATGAATGTGTGTTAACACCCTGCTTGTACCCTACCTAAGGGAAGCTGGAAGTGTTGAGTCTTTTTCACCAAACTGGGGTCTTCTACCATCAGGAATGTGCAAAGCTGAAGCCCTGCCGTGGGCTGTCACACTCGGATGCCGCCTCTGCCCATGTGCAGTGCCCACAGTGCAGGCAGAACGCAGACACCTTTCCCTTGGTAATTCATTCTTAAGAAAACTCATGAAGACAGTTCCACAATGTGATACTCAAGTGGAAGATGGCACTCTGAGGGAGGCTTTCTTCAGTCAGCTGTGGCAGAAACCCACAAAGTTACCAATTGCAGGAATTCTGTACACAGCCACCAAACTGCCAGCAGCGGGAATCTGTAATGAACACTCCTCTCCTCGAGGCTCTCTGGCCATTTAACTCCTAACACCTCAGCTCCTGTCTGAATCCTCAGTTTTCAAAAACAAGTTGACAGCAAATGAAAAATAAACAGTGCTTTTATTTGCCAGCCTTAGATCTTATTCAATGTACATACGTAAGTTAGCTGAATGCAACCTTTATAAAACTGATTCCAACATTAGTGTGTCGTAGATCAGCAATGTACATAGCAGACAAAAATGCCACTCAGATTACATGGCACAACACTTAGGACAGTAGGAAAGTCCATCTGTTTTCACTCCATTGTCTTGTTTCAAACTCGTAGTATTACATAAAAGAATAAAAGTATAATAACAAAACCTTTTAGAAAAAAACCAGTATAGTGTCTGACAGTAGCAATCCTACTTTGCAGTCACTTGCTCAGAACATACCACACTAAAACCTTGCCAAGGTAAAAACACTACATTGTAACTGGGGAAAAAAAAGATATCCCTGATTGTATTACACTGAAAAGGCCAATGTCCCTTTTCTAGCTAATTCTAATGAAGCAATCTAATGTTGCTTAGATGACAGTAGTTCCAACACAGAACTACATTCCCTTTGGTTAAAGGACACTTTTAGATTCTTAAACACATCAAAAATCAAAGATTCCAACAGTAAGAACGGGCAGGTTCCCAAACTGACCAGTCCACTTCTTTTTGTCACTTTTCAAGAGCACACTTCAGGAAATGTGTGTGTTTACGTATATGAACCATTAGAACCCTAACCATACTAATAACCTGCTGTCAAAATACTGCTTAATGACAAAGTGAACTATTCGGCTACGAGGTGTTAGACTTATTTTGTTACGTGACATCAGCTGTTAATATGACAACACATTCTCTTTTCAACAGTTTCTATATATGAGGAATTAATGCTATGAAGTGCAACGATATCTTTTTTAAGACACATATATATTTCTTTTTAAATAAGCTGATCCCAGACTTATTCCACATTCTATTGTATGATACAATATATGCAAAACATCTCTTTGTATATGATTAAACAGCAAGTGATCTCACAAAAAGAAAGCAGCAAGATGTAGGGGTCAAAACACCAATGCAAATTCAAGGTCTGCATGCAGGGATGCTGTATCTCTTGTTTCCCTCCACCTTGCTTTCAGCCAGCATGATTTATTCCTTCCCAATCCATCTGTTTTGCTGACATCTCTTCAAGTGTTTTGTATTAGGACACTTTTATTACAGGACCTGAAGAAACTAATATTAGTTCCAGAAGCTGGAATAGTGCATCTAACGCTGCATTTGCCAACCTGTTCTCAGCTTCAATCAGATTGTATATTTTGCATAGAGATCTCATCTTGCATCTCATCACCTTATCGTTTGAAGCAATTGTTTGCACTGGTAACAGTAACAAAACCAACAAATCTAAATTAAGCAGCTTGTTAACAGTCTGTGTGTCAGAAGCAGCAAAGTGCTCGCAGCATGTGCACTGTGGTGTCGCATACATCGTTATGGGAGGTGGCAGTGACACTCTTCTTTGGCTTCCACATTAAGCAGCAGAGCTAACTTATTTACACATGCAGTCCTCCAATAAATCC
This sequence comes from Urocolius indicus, assembly GCA_013401255.1. Lineage (NCBI taxonomy): Eukaryota > Metazoa > Chordata > Aves > Coliiformes > Coliidae > Urocolius > Urocolius indicus. Next base: position 23,244 of record WBNH01009037.1, read on the forward strand.
ATTACTTCAAACAGATCTGAATATTCAAGAACATGGTCAGTTCACGATGAATTACCAACGTGCTGGATTTACCAAGCAAGCTTACAGAACGAAGCTGAATAACTTACAGTGACGAGAAATGTACATCTGCTTCAACTCCTTGAGAAGCAGCCAAACCATGTGATGTTTGCTCGAGGTAGGCACTTCAGTGGGAAAACTTTTGCTAATAGTGACTCAAGACGTTGATTTAAAACTCTGTTACAACATTAAGGTTACTAGCCAGGGATTCCAGACATAGGCTAGGTCTGCTAAAGCAAACCATGGGAACCTTAAGTAGTGGATCTAGTAAACAGCACATCATTTGGCTGACATGGAACACAATTCTAGTTTTTGTGTGCATACTTGCAAGGCAGCATCACTTTCAAAGTGCAAATATAGTGAAATTCCTCCTCTCTCTAGCTAGGGTACATCAACACAGCACTGGAACAGAAGCGTGCCGAGGCAGGCACAGTTTGGCTAACACTGGTCAGCTCCGTGTGCAGGTTCACAGTATCCTGATGCCTGCAAGCACACTTTGGAAAGACTCATTTCCCCACAGCCAGCATTTTCACATCTTTTGCCAAATGCAAATAAACAAGGCACTGAGCATGGAAGTGTTGATATGTTTTAAATATACAGCAAAAACAGAAAGATGCCTAACTGCTTCAAATTACAAAACCAGGGCACATTCATCCACAAGTAGTTATTGTGCATCTATAAATCCGTAACTTTGTAGAAAAGCTCCCTGAAAAAAACCCTTCCTTTTTAAAGATTAAAAGCAAACCTTCAAACCAAAGCAAACCCAACGGCCAAGCTCCCACGTTTACAGACAATAAGAACGTAAACATTGATTATTTGGCATGCTTAAGGGCCTTTTGAACACAAACCCAGGTACAAACCTGAGTGATCCCATGAGATCGCTCTGTGCAGCCCTGCTCCACAGCATCCAACACACACACACGCTGTCAGCCCTTGCTTGGCATTCACAGAGAATGCAAGCAAAGGACCCAAAGAGAGGAGCAGCTTTGGCCAAAACTAACGTCAAGAGTCATCTTCCAATGGCAGTTTTGGAGACTGTGCATCGATTAGCTGTACTTCTCCAAACTGTATACATCTTTTCAAATAACACTGTAATTAGATGATTCCATACTAGTTGCATTTAAAGAGAAAACTCTTTTGGCAGATTATCTTTAGGAAGATAAATTATGGGGGATTTTTTCCTCTTCACTGGTTTGTATTAACTGAATTCTGTGCCTTAGAAATAATTCCAAGTGGAATTAAGCCAATGTCTCTTTAAAAATCAATTCCTTCTAAAAAGTGTATAGAAGTTTAAAGCTGCAAACAAATCTTTTATAAGACATAGTGGATACAAAAAAAAAAGCCCAAACTCTACCCCTTGTACGAGGAGTGTTCTCCTATTTAAATGATCTTGTCATAAAAAATACCATTTCTCAGCATTTTCTACAGCAGGAGTCCTCCGTGATACCCTTTTCATGCAGCTGGGATACAGCTTGCAACTTTGCACTTAACATCAGGGGAAGGGCTTGGTGGTAATGATCTTACCATATCCTGTGAGCCCTTTGTGGGTAACATTCCCTAGGCTGGGAATCCAAATTCTAGGAGTACACTTGTTATTCAAAGTGAAGAGTAAATAGAAAACAGAACTGAAGTCATACAGTTAAGTAGATTTGCTAAACCGAGAATGCTCAGTAAAACTTTGAAGTCTGAAATCTTTGGACTGAAAGCGAAGGGATGAAACTGTCCTATAGCTTTCAAGATGATGCATACTGAGCAAATCACAGATAAAAAAAAAACTAAAATGAGCTAAATCCCCAACAGTTGTTTTTTCAACTACATTGCTCTGGACAACTCCATTCTCCCTTCCGTGGCGATGAACTCCTTCTCCGTGGCTCGTTTGTCGCCTTGGCACAGTCTCTCCTTCAGTTTCTCCAGTTCATACTCATGTAGGATTTTCTGTGTTAAGTATTTTTCACGTTTTATTTTGGCTTTCACGTCTGCAGGGACGTCAGGAATCATCCATGCCACAAAGAATTTGACAATGAATACAACATGCTGGGGAAAAAAAAAAGTCAATTAGAGGGAAGTCAAGAGAAATGTAACAACTCAACAAATGGAACACCTGATGTTTTATCTAACATCAAACAGGTCACTTGCTGCTTGCAAACAGAATCCCTTGCCTTTGGCTGTCCTGGAACAACGCACAAAACCCCCTAATGTCTATCTGAGATGTGCATGAAGATTGAAACACTTGCTTTTATGAGGAATTTGTAATGAATTAGCAAACTGAAGAGGAAAGTGTCAGGATCTGAATCTCTGGCATCACTTTCTAACACCTCTGTGTAGTTCCTTACAAAATTCACATGGCCATGCTGATGATGCTCAGCTGTTGGGAACTGACAAGATGCAGTGGAAAAGCGATGAGCTCTTTAACAACTGCCTTTTCCCTTCTCAACTTGCAAGACAGTGGCTCAGTACTGAAGTGGATTACTGAAGTAATCCAAATTATTGACTTAGCTATTTTTAGCCAGTACACATCCCTGCTAAATGCATTCTAGATTTGAACAGTCATCTCACACATGGCTCTTCAATGAACCCAGCAGGAGTGGAAGTGCATGTGCTGGTGGTTCAGGTCTCTTCCATTTGCATGCAGACTTCTTTTATTCTGCTCTTTTATTTCCATCAAGTTTAGCAGTCTCCCCATCTGTTTGCACAGCCCTTACTCTGAGCTTAACTCCCTGAAGTTGAAGGCTTAGTTAATGTCCTCATTTAGGATATAAGTATTTGGTTATTGCTTAGGGAAGAAACTATTTTATATTCTGAGCAATTCTAATTTCTGTGGCATTATAAACTACCCAGTGAATCGATCAGGTACCAATGTGGAAGGAAACTTTGCAGGGAACATACCTCCATAATAATTATAAAGGCCAGTTTTGCAGCAAGAATGTGCCAGAACTGCATAGTGTGTAAATATTTCCTCTCATGATCTGGAGGGTATCGATAGTCCCTGTACCTGTTGGATAGAAAGACATGCAAAGGTGAAATGTCATATTCAGTCTGAGACAGACTACAAGCTCAGTGACACTTACAGGCAAATACAGCTGTCACTTGAGGAACCTTTTCATCTTGTTTTAGATGGTCTGCTTCCTTTTGCAGAAAAAGGTTGCCTCTCAATTTGTTCCTATCTTATGTTTGCTTAAACACCCTCACATTCACAGCAAGAGAGCAGAGATGAGGATGTGTGAGGAGGGAAATGTTGTACACAGGTTACTTCTTTTCTCAGACAGTGATCAAATAATACAGGACAGAGTGATGGAATGTACCACACAGTCATGGACAGACACTGAATAAATGTGTCGTGTCTTGACAGATTATGGACTGGCCAGAGGCAGGGTTTAATGGAAGGACAGTCGAGTAGGTGTTCTACATTCACAGGTATAAGTAGGGTAAAGACTCCTGAGCCTTTACAACTAAAGCATTAAACAAATGTAGCTGCTTCTTAAAGTGCTGGGTTCTTTTTTTAATCTGGTTCATTTGTCTGAGGATTTTTTTTAAGCAAATAATACTTCTTTTACCATTGGCTTCTCTAAAGTTCTTTCTCAATGCTTCTAGGCCCTCCACTGCTCCTTCTAATGAGAAGGGACTAGTATTTTAATGAAAGCAAGATGGCCCAGACCCTTGGTGTTATATAGCACAGTATCGATTGACTTTAAATATCACATCTCATTTTTAGCTTTGGAAACTAAACATCCCCTTAATGATACTTCCTTATCTACTTAGGCATTGCAGCCTAAAAACCTTGGAAAATATGGGCTCGTTGGCAACTTTAGGGACATAAATCTCCTCCATCACTCAAAAATCGAACAGTTTAGTTAAATATAAACCCCAAAACAAACCCTTAGCAATCAGGCTCTCTTAAACAAAAAAAAAAAAAGGTTTTTTTTTTCTTTACTGGCATGATCTCTTACCATCTCAGGCACTGCCTCACTAAGAGCTGAAATATTACCTCTCACACTTCAGAATGCTGAGAATGACATGATTGAATTTCTAGAGCCCTACTCAGATCTGCATGGACTCTCTATGCTGTGCTCTAAACAAACTGATACAATATTTATTCTCACACCAACCTGCATATGACAAGGTTTTCTGTATTCACTTTAGGCTTATTTCTGTCAGGAAAATCTGAGATTTGAAACACTGACAAACTGTTGTTTATATATCCAGACATAGGTGAGTCTTCGTTTTCAGAATAAGCATAGTAGTAAACTAAACGAGGAATCATATCTGAGGTGAATGCAACAATGAAAGCCTGAAAAAGAAATTGGAAGAAGAAATTAAGCAAGTGGCACACAAAACTGGTGGGCAGATTCATCTAGGAGGGGTTGGTACTGTGACTCTGCAGCATAACCCAGGATCTTTTAAGCAAAGCTGAGTGTGATGAGGATGTTTTACCTCGGTAAAGACGCTGACTGCAGCCTCTGAACAAAGCATGAGAGTAGTCATTACAAGAAGCACTAAATAACCCTTCACACCAACCTGCCTTCTATCTGTGATAACAGCACTGCTTAGTGAAAGAGGAGATGTGGTTGTGTATATTTGTCAGCAAGGATGAACCGGAATCCAGTGTGTGCTCACTTTATGAAAGAAAGGCAACCATTTTCTCCAGGTGTATTTAAAAAGGAAGCAATGGCTACCAGTGCAGTTTGCCTGGAAACCTGAGATACTGAAGATGCTCAGGAATCTTGCTAACTGGGCAATACCTGCAAGTGAGTTTCTTGTCTAAGACACTTGCAGATCTGACAACATTAAAGAGGCAACTCCTTTGCTCAGTTGTCTGCTTTATGCTATACTTAAGACGAAATATTAGCATAGCATTTAGTTTCCAGTTTATAAAAAGTACCCTGAGCCACTGTCCCCACAGGGGCATCCAGAAGCAGATTTCCCCTAGAACAGGTCTCAAAACAACACGACAGAAATGTCATCTGGCTGACAGAACTAATCCACCTCTCCTTTCCATTTGGAAAACACAAGCAAGTGAATGAAAGATTATGGTCCCGTGAAATGTGGATTGGGAGCTCCATCCATGTCACCAAGGGGATGACTCAAATGGTTTGACCATATCTCCCTAAGGTAACGTGGGAGAAGGCAGATGCTGCTGCTGAAGGAGAAGCAGCACGGTCTGATTTATAAATCTGCATATATCCTGAGTACATGGAAGAATCAAAGCTGATGTAGCACAGTTAAGGTACTTACATTAGTGACAACAGACAGGATGGCCATGCCGTTCAGGATCTCCTGCCAAACTCCTATGCTGTGTGCTTTTGCAGCCACAGGCCTCCTGTACTGAGTGGTTAATTTCCAGGAGTCTACTCGAATCTCCAGGATGTTATTCATCAGAGCAAGAAGGGGAGCCAGGGGAAAGGATGCCACAAAGAGTGTAATGAATCCAAACTGAATGACTGCAAAGGAGAAGGAAAAAAAAAATGCCAAAATCCGTTCCTACAGAAGTACCCTGATGGTGACAGTGAAATACACAAGCTGCCACCCACAGACAAATGGTAAACTTCTGCCAGGCTGCACAACTGGTCACCTCCAGCCCTGGCCTGACAAGTCCCAGGACTTCTCCAGTCTCTCAGGGCTGCCATTCAGCAGCACTCAAGGGAACAGGGCATTTGGGTCCTGTCAAATGATGCTGCCAGCACTGCTGGACGCCAATTCTTTCATGGTGTTGAAGTTCTCCTCTCTGCAAAGCATAAGGAATGTACTCAAACTTCTCAATTACAAGAGAAGTAATTGAAAGTAAAATGAAATTGGCTAGTTTTCCTCTCTTGCAGTTTTTACAGAGCAAGCCCACTCTCCTTTTACTTATCACCTAAATGAAAAGAGGAAATACTTTATTACAGCCTTACCTCCACCTATTGTTATTGGTTTAATCAAAATATTAATACCAGTTCTGCATGCAATAGCTTCACTGGCAGTCTTGACTTGGAAATAAAATACATAAATGGCCCCTTTAATCATTTTGAAAATGAAATGTCTCCTGGTACACAGTGTGACAGTCCTCAGTGCAGAGTCAATGCTGACACTATATTTTAAAGACAGGAGACAGAACATCTTGTCTGGTTTAGGCAGTGGATAAAAATAAATCCCCATACACCAGTCATCAGCTCATCCATGATTTCTGTGATCAGTTTTTCATCTTAGACAAGCAACAAAACTCCTACTAGCTTAGAAGCCTCAGGACAATGCTGGTGCATACAGGTTCAGTTCTGGTTCAGGAAGAGCAAGGACAACCATTAGCAGATGTAGCTGACAACACTGATGCTTCCCAGTGTATGAACTTCACGAGATCAAAGCCCCATATGAAATATGTGTACAAAGTGACAGCAACACAGCTGCAAATTATTCCTGTACTAATAAAACAATACAAGGGAGCTCTTTTTAACAAATGTTGCCCTTCTAATACATACATATATTATTGTTTTGTAGATTTAGTTTAGTTTCAATGTCTAGTTTAGTTTCTCAGGTTTTGTAAAGCCATTTCATATGCTGAGGTGTTGAGGTTACCTCTGAAAGCCCTATTCCGTTCCCCGTGCTCCCTCTGGTGGGCTGCTGGCCTGCACGGAGCCACTCACCAGGGCAAACCTGACCCTCAACACATCCTCTCTCCTCCTATCTGCGGTACTCATCCTTACAGGGTATTTAGCACTGATCCCACTCTTAAAAATTCTACGGATGTCAGCTGAGAGCATGCTTGGGAACAAGAACAGAACAACCACTAAGGCAGCTGGCTGTGCCCAGAGTCATGTTCCCCACTCAAAGGAGGGAAACAAACAGTCTGCAGCATCCCTGTGAAATCCCCTGCAGTCTAAGAGGCAAAGGCAGCTTCTTCCTCTTTTTAACTGGGCTGACCTATTTAATTCCAGCAGTTAATCATCTGCTGTTTACCAGATGAAAGTAGTGGCATCAACCCGTAACAATTAAATGAGAAGCTATTTTTCTGGAAGTATCAGTACAAAGTGTCTTGTCCTCAATTGTAAACGTGTATTTTTAAACTTACCCATTTCTAGATATTCATAGAACAGGCCTAAGGCTCCAAATGTCTGCAGATCATGGTCTTGCTCCCAGCGACTGTATAAATTCTCTGGATTATTTCTGGCTTTCCGGCGTCCCCACCAGTTACAAATCCAGCTGCATGTGCAGAAAAAGAGTTAACAAGGAGAGAAGTACATCAAGCATCCCTTTCCCTAAGCCAGCTCCTCGTTGTGACAGGCTTTTGAAAGCATGGCTTTCATAAAGAGAGGCCAAAAGCCTCTAGAAAATGAGCCTACTTGTCACAACTTGTGCTTAATTTCCAGATTAAGTGCTTAGCTTTTTCATATGGCAATAGCTGTTTCCACTCCTCCCAAGCACTCCTCTGCCTCTAACATGGGCACCCCAGTGTAAGGGGTAACTTACGGTACAATGGCCTCTTGGATATTTCCCCAGATCTGTTTGCCAGCCATGACTATGGTGAGCTGGGTCGTCAATTCTATCAAGCAGCCTGCAGGATCACACTGCAGAGACAAACTGGAGGTTAATGGACAGCAGTAATGGACCTTACCCAGATAAACCATACTCACAGAGATACTGAATTGTTCTGGTTGGAAAAGACCTTTAAGATCATTGAGTTCAGCCACTAACCTCACACTGCCAAGCCCACCACTAACCCATGGCCCTCAGCAACTCATCAGCACTACTTTTCAGTATCTGTAGTGATGAGGACTCCATCACCTCCCTGGGCAGCCTGTGCCAGACTCCAACAATCCTCTCAGTCAAAAAGTTCTTCCTCATCTCCAATCTAAACGTCCCCTGGTGTAACTCGTTGCCATTTCTTCTTGTCCTATCTGTTGTTACATGGGAGAAGAGACTGACCCCACCTTGCTACAATCTTCTTTCAGGTAATGTAGAGAGTGATCATGTTTCCCCTCAGTCTCCTCTTCTTCAAACTAAACACCCCCAGCTCCCTCAGCTGCTCCCCATCAGGCTTGTTCTCCACACCCTTCAGCAGCTTTGCTGCCCATCTCTGGACACGCTCCAGCACCTCAGTGTCCTTCTTGTAGTGATGGGCTCAAAACTGAACACAAGTGTTTACCTGCATCTGGTCTCTGCTGTTTGCTGATAACTCTAGTTTTAAAGTTTCAATGCTTCCTTGGGGCTTCTTTGAGAATTTAGCAGATAGAGCAGTATTAGGAGATACTCTCTAGGTAGTGCACTGTATTACTTGACTGTGTTCTGCATGAAGTTCTTCCTCCTCTATTGATTCCCAGGCAACACTTTACATTAACCACTGCATTTCATCTCTATACAAACTGCATCATTAGAATGACAGGAGGAATAAAGCAAAAGCCTACAGAGGTGCCTTTTACCAGATAATTTCTCTGAAAACAAAAGCTGATGTGCCTCAAAAAGCTAATGAAAACACCCAAAAGCCAGACACCATTGCCATTCATACCAGCTTTCTTCAACCTAGAGGATCACTATTAAGGCCTATGGTGAGATCCACTGGCATTTCAGGATGGGGCCATGAAAAGCTTTTCCATTTTTCACTCTTGTGACTCAGAGCCACAGATTTTCACTGCTGGTGCTTCCCTGACTAGTAACAGGAGGAAACTAGTAACCTCCCTGACTAGTAACAGCAGGTAGTGTCCTTAGAAGCCCCTCTGTCAGCCTCAGGATGGCCAGCTGAGGTCCAGCCCATTTCAGACCCAACTTTCAATGGCAGTTTATGGCTGCACAGATTGGAGGGGATGAAGAGATGGGATTTATTGTTATTCAATCCTCCTTAATCAAGAAAGTCCTACCTCTTCATTTCTCCAGCGATTAAACATGTATGTGTAGGCACCTGGGTAACCAACAAACTTCCCTTTGAAGAATGCCACGTAGAAGCAGGATGAATAGTAGTTGACAAACTGGAACAGAAACATTTTCATAGTGAGCCTGTTCTCGTACTCCATGTGAGTTCTGGGAATCTCTGTGAAACCAGAAAACAGTAATTTTATTTTCCTTCATTCCCTTTAAAAGGGTACAGATTCATAAATCCTCATCACCCACAGTGCTTTTACATCTCAAAGGGAAGAAAACACCCCAAAACATAAAAAGAAAACTACCTACAAGCAGCTCAGGAGATGGAATTTCTGCTCTCTGGCACCCTGCCCTCAATTTACAATGCAATGCTGTGAGTGGACAGGCAAGTGAAATTCATTCTCAAAACACTTACAAGCTTCAATTTGCCCTCCTTTGTACTGTTCACTAACACTTGTCCATCCCAAATTCTTACACTATGTTTAGCTCATCCAAGATGAATCTCAAACAGTAACTTGTAGCATCTTCTAACCTATGAAAATGTCACTGATGGCAGCAGAGAACTATGGTGCAATATTGTTTTTTTCATATGCTCTATGTGTGTAACATATTGAAATCAGCAGAAACTGGCTGGGTCTTGTGCCTCTGAAAGATGACACTCATAGTGAGGAGAGGAACAGGGAAGAATACAGGTATATTTCAGTGGTACTGTCACCAAGATGACACTTAAGATGATGCTTAAGATTTTGCTGTCTTTTCCATCACATTCTCCATCATGTTTACTTTTTGTAAGGTGGCAGAAAGCACTATGCACGTTATTGGTAAAGTATATTGTTAAATGATAGCATAGAACTGATTCAATCTGGGAGAAAGGGGCAGAAAATGCACTACGAGCATTTGCATCCCTCTGAATTGGTCAGGACCTGGCAGATGGGTTGAACACATTGTCTCCTATGTAAAGTTATTTTATATATCCCAGTCAGTTGTTTCCAAGCTTGGTGTAAGTTGGCATGACAGAAGGTATTTAGTGGGGCTCTGTAGTGTACCAGCACGGAGGCAGCACTGAGATGAGGCACTGCCTCAGTGGCAACCCTTTGAAGTACTTTTATTGGCAAGGAGCTGTTGAAAATGTCTACGTCAGATACTCGGTTTTCACAGCACAAGAGGTAGGTTACACCTGCACATCTGACAACAAAACCTGACCTCATCTTTTGAAGGACTGACATGTGAAATGGGTCAAAACAGACACCCTCAGGCACTTCTCAGCCTGGAGCAGCTGTGAGCTGTGCCTCCACGGCCAGGCTGCCTCGGCCTCACTGCTGCCGGAGGAGGGCAGCAGCCTCCAGGAAACACATTGATTTCCCTCTGTAAAGGTCCTGATGGCACTTAGGAAATTAATCCTCCACACTTGCAAGCAGCAAAATAACACTGCTGAGCCTTCAAGCTTATAACTCATGCCCTTTTCAAGAAAGAAAGATTAAAAAGGGTGATTTTCCCTTTGTTTTTGTTTTCGCTAGGGGCAATTTTACTTCTTGTTTGTTTTGCCTGTCTTTGGTCTAATTTGACCAAGTGAGATAAGCAATACCAGATCTCTGAGACAAAAGATGGTCACGATAAATCAAAATAAATCCAATGCAACATCCCATTAAGTTTTGGCAAGAAACACTTTTCAATTCTTGATTCCACTTATGAGACCTCATAAAAAAAGCTCACCCGGCTGGTTTTATGACAGCTGTACAAACCACAAACACCTAATAACTTCAGCTCTCCTCCCGCCAGCTGAATATTCTGCAATTATTTCTTTCTATAAAGCACCTGCAGGGACTTGTACATCTAAATCATTAAGGGCAAACAAAGAAAAATACATAAGAAGGGCTCCAGGGAAGGATATTTCCAGCAAGCAAGCAACAGTCAAACATAAAATCTGCTGCAAAAGTAATAGATCTATCTGTCTGCCCTCCCCCAGCTCTGGTGTCACCCTACTTGCCAGCAATGCTACCCATGGCTGCAGCCACAGTAACACATCCAGAGCCCAGCTCCTCAACCTGCTCAGTCTCTGCCTCTAACCTGTATTAACTCCAAATCTGTATACCCATAGCTAAAGGAAATAGGAAATTATCCTGTCCTATTCCATCCATCCTCCAGCCTCCTATCTTTCCCCACAAAGTAAGAGACATGATTACTTAGGGCTTTTTTCTTGTAAAGATGTCTGTGAAAGCTGCAATTGATGTTTAAAAAGATATCTTCAGGATTTCTAATTGAAAGACTGCTAAATCAAGAGATTCACCTTGCTTTGGTGACTCAGTGTAAGGCATGGTATTTTTTAACTATGTTCAGAACTACAATTACCACAGATTCATAGTATAGCGGGGATTGGAAGGGACCTATAGAGCTCATCCAGTCCAAACTTCTGCTAAAGCAGGTTCCCCTTGACCAGGGGGCACAGGAATGTGTCCAGGTGGGTTTGGAAACCTCCAGAGTAGGGAGACTCCACACTGTCCCTGGGCAGCCTGGGCCAGGGCTCCCTCACTTGAACAGCAGAGAAGTTTTTCCTTGTATTTGCTCTGTTCCAGTTTGTGTCCCTTACCTCTAGTCCTGTCACTGGACAGAACATCCACCCTTTAGGTACTTGTAAGTGTTTATAGATTACCTCTGTAAACTAGTTTTAATACAAGCAATGATCCCTTGAAAGTTTTGTCTCTTGAGTACACTGCTTACCCATGTCAGTAATCCAGATGGCAATTCTCTCATATAAGAAGTTCAGTATCATGATGATGACAAAGTTGAGGCAGGAAGCCGTGACTGAAGTTGCCAGCTGAGGGGTCAGCAGCCCGCTGATGGGCTGCAGGGTCTGTGTGTTCTCCATCAGGCTGGCAAAGGCGGCGTACACCGCCAAGCGATACACGATGACGGCGATCATGCTCGCTATGATCAGGGACACCTAAGGGAAGAGGAGGACAGAGATCTAAAACACACTCACAGCTCAGTAGAGGTCCATGCAGGCAACTTTTGAAATAAGATGGGAATGACCATGCTGTACAGTTCTTACACTGTGTTCTTTACGAGTATGAGTTCAGCAGCGCTGAAAAGCAAAGTTCACACGCAAAAGACTTTGTTACATTAAACCCAACAAGATTATGTTGTTAACACAAGAAAAGCATGCAAGCTAATACCAATATTAAAGAAAGATACAGTCTCATAGAAATGGAGATGGAAAGGACAAGTTAGGTTATATTGTCCAGCCTGAAATTCACTCTGCAGACATTTCTACAGAGGAATATGTAAATACTTCACCATAGTGAATACTTTTTTTTCCTTTCACTACAGTTTTTTTCAGTATGGTCTGTTCACAGCAGAGAAGCCAGGGAAAAGGTTATCCCTATGCTAAAACGTCCAATCAAATTACTAATGAATGACAGATTTCCAAAGTGTTTTTTGAACCTAAGTCCGTTTTGCATGATAGCAGAAAATCTGCAGGCCAACAGTAAAAGCAACTGTTAATATCATGATTAAATTCAATTTGTGTTAATGTCAGAATTAGTAATGATTAGGAACCCTGATACATGTTAAAGTGATGATTCAATAAGATGCTCACCCAGAACAACACTGTAGTTCCTGAGATGCAGAACCGCACAGCTTGGCTAGTTATAGGCAAATAAGGCTCCATCTCCTGCAACAATCAAGCAAGCACAGCACAGTTCACAGATCCATCATCTTACTCTAACATCAAGCAGCACACAGAGCTCTCATCAGCTGTGCGAAACTGCCCACATCCGAGGAAAACCATCCAGAACCCCTCTCTCTGAAAGGGCAGAGAGGAAACGATTTTGTATGTGCTGAGAGGGTTAAAAAAAGATCAGGACAGAAGTGTCCATAAAAATGCTACAAGTAATGACAGTACTGAGACACAATGGTGAAACCTTTGCAAAAATTAACTAGTAGCTGAAGGAGAAAGACCAATTCTTCATTAGACGAATAGGGCAGAACTGTTACTGTAATGCCAGGTCAACTGCCACACAGCTCAGAGGCCAAAATGGGACTGAGCTTAAAGAAATTCTCCACCTTGAGGTTTTTTAAAGTGGTCATTTACTTGGATGTGCCTTGTTTTTCCACACAGCCAGAGAGCATTTTCCTCCACTCCTTCAATTAATTATTATTTTTTTTTTCAATTGAAGAAATGGCCACATTCATTAGTTGCCAATCTCTGCTGCAGCATCAGGCTGCCAGGTCTTACCCAAGTGAGTAACCCCATATAGCACATGAATAACTTCCCATGTTCGTGTAAAGTTCTCTTTTTCGCAACCAATTCTAATTCCTAAAATACCAGATTACATGTGTTAAGAAACTAATGCCAGTGGAAGATTAAGTATAAAACCATAGAATCTGAGTATCATAAATCTTTGAGACTAGGCATTGTTGGTATGCTTATGTTCCTCTTAGACAAAGGGCACAGATCACTACAGGCGAGTGCAATATCCAGTGTATTGAATCACAAAATGCCTGTTTTGACAACAGAAGATATCAAGCCTGTAAAATGTTGTTGAAGGGAGTTTTTTTTTCTGTTGTACAAATGCCCAGAATGTGCAGAGCACACCTGCATAATGTGGTGTGATTATGCTGGATACAATGGCTGTGACTGAAGAAATTCTTACTGTGATGGTGAGGGAGCCTTGGCCCAAGCTGACCAGGAAGGATGTGGAGTCTCCTTCTCCGGAGGTTTCTAAATTCACCTGGACATGTTCCTGTGTGACCTGATTTAGGTAGATCTGCTTTGGCAGGGAGGCTGGACTAGATGATCTCTAAAGGTCCCTTCCAACCCCTGCCATTCTGCGATTCTATGAGCGAGCTGCACGTTTCTCCCTGACCCAACCAGCAGTAGCCATTGTACAAGAGTTGCTTTTTGATGGAAATGTTTTCCAGTCAATCAGCATTCTCATACCAATGTGATTTTGCTTGAAGTATAATGTGCTTTTCTCTCTCGGTAGAGACATACTGGTTGTATCTGCCTCTGTGTACTTACCAAACACAATTACCTACACTGTAGTCTCAAGTCACAACAAGCTTTTTGATGGCAACAGTTAAAGCTTCTATTAACAGAACTATAAAAAATAGCTGAAGATAAGATACAAACATAAATATCAAGTGACTTTAGGTAGACTCGTAACATTCAATACCTATTTTGTGTTAATAAGATCTATATGCTATGCTAAGAACAAATGCATATTCTAGGCTATTTGATAACTTTTCTACTTTGGAATGAAATGCAGGCAATAATGTGCAATGACAGTGCCCAGGTTTGAACAGAATGCTTCATTATTCATGTAAATTAAGATTCTATTGTAATCAGCAAGCCCAGATTTTAGCTCTGATCTAGCTAGATAGTTCAGCACCACAAGCAAATGAGGTGTTAATTAAAGCCTCAAGATGGGAAATTTCTGTTTCAGTGCACTTAGAACTTTGAATCATGGCCAGGAATAATGAGGAAATAATTTTCTGTGTGAAGCAAAACCAGCCTTGGGATGCAAGAAACCCACTGACCTGTATCCATATTACCTTATCAGTCTGCAGAATTAACTTCTTTGGAAGCACTGTCCTTTCACGTGTTCAGTATTGCACATGATCTCATGAAAGGAAATTACACCACAGCGTGGCTAACCTATATGGTTTGCTGTAACTGGGGCTTGATAAGGATCACTGCAGCACAAAAGCTTCTGAAAAGTCACCAGGGTAATAAATGGATGTGTCGTAAAATAAAGGATGCACAGTAATTCAATTTTTCTGGTAATTATGCATGCACACTTAGGAAAGCACAGGACAGTGCGGTACCTCACTCTGTGGTAAGAATTTACTATGGTCCAATTTCTATTTCCTAAGTAAAGTCCAAATAAACCCTTCTCCTTAAGAGATCTGCATGAGTTTAGAGATAAGTCTTCTCCCTCTGGACAGTTCTCCCTCGTGCCATCTTTGGCTGCGATCTGCTGCAGCAGATCTCACCAGACCAGCTTTGGTTCCTGCTGTAGGTAAGCACTGCCTGGAGCCAGCCCGTGACTTCCCTGTGCCCACAGGATGACCCTCTGCAGCAGCCCCTGACTTCAGACCACAACAGGGCCCTGAACTGTCATGTGACTTCCTCCTACTCTTCCTTCAGCTGCAGCACAACCAGAGCGGTTCCGCTGGTTTTGGTCACTGTGCACCCATGTAGGAAGTGAAGGTTTTGAGCCTGAGCATATACAGGGATGCAAAGCAGCAAATAACACACACCAGGTGGGCATCTGTTTTAAATCAGCTGAACTAGATGATCCAAAATTGACTTAACTGAAATTGTTTTCCTGAGCATGTAGAAATCAATACCTTGTCAGATCACAGTGCATGGTTTTTGAAGGTCTCTGTGTGACTGCAATATACTAAGTACAGGTATAAGAACAACAACAATAATGCTGCATGTGCAGAAGAGTCAGCAAAACTGTCCCTCATGAGAAATAAGATTAGTATATATATTTCCTGATAATTGAGAGAAACCCTGAGAGACAAGGCTCGTGTTTGTACAACTATGGTGCTTCCCATGTTCTGCCTAAGCTTCTTATTTCTTTTCTGAAGATTCTGTTATCTAAGTCTGCTCATGACTAGTGCAAATCGTTTATACACAATTCTAGGAAGAAGGGTGACCAAATTGAGGTGGTAGATGTTGTATTGGAATGCAACCATCTGACCCCTCATTTGTCAAGCAGTTCCTACCTAAATTAAATTTAAATGAAGACAATTAACATCTAGTATGTATTTACACAGAGCATTTAACAGAGTTAAATAGTGTGGTTAATTGTATCCCAATTACATTTCAACAAAGGACTTCAGCAACCTTCATTCTCTGTAGTGTTCCCCAAAGTGGTTGCATATCAGAAATAAAAGCACAGCTAGTCCCACTTCTGCATCTTTAGGTCAGGATGACTGCTCCTTTGTGTGTTGGGCAGGGGTGAGGGAGAGTTCACTTAAAGAGTGCATCTCTGAAGATATCAGAGACTGTGACATTACCTGAGTTACAGGGTACTTCTTCTTTTGGGTACATTTTGCCTCGTACTCAGGCCTCAGCTGCAGTTGCTGCTGTTCCTCTTCAAAATCAACCAAATCCCACTCATATTTCAGTCTGGCTTGCCGTCTCTTCCAGAACTCCAAGAAAAGTGTAACTGCCATTTGGAAACATTAAAATACTGTTAAGGGAGAAGTGAACAATATCATAAACCCAGTTCAACTTATTTCTACACTGGCTTCCATTCTGCTGTTATTTATCCTCACAATGTGACCCATCTGTTTTGATCAGATACCTATTAAAGGTCACATCTAAGACTAGAGATTTCCTTTGCTGATTTCTAATTGTATTCCAGAAGTGAATGACAAGGAAGATGCCAAGATGCACCCATAAACCTTCAGAGAGTATAAGAAATGAACATGTATTCAAGACAATATGATCTTGAAGTCTGAACAAGTGTCACTTGGTGTGAAACCTTGCCTGAAATCCACCCACTTCTGCGTCATCAAAACATACTATAACAAAAGAACTTCACTGAAGTAGAAACTAATTACTTTTCATCCTAAAAGGGCTCCTTGTGAAAGGACACAAAATCTTTCTATGCCCTCACAGGGACGCTGACAACGTGTAAGAGAGGACTCTTACAAGGACTATGTTAGGTTGGATCAATCTGTCTTAGGTTACTAAGGAAAGAAACAAATGGTAGTAACTAAGAATATGCAATACTTATGATATCCTGGATATCTGCTTCATTTTGCTGGGGTTTTGAGTCTAATTCCTCTCTAACTTTAAATTATTTTTACTCTCTCTTCACTTTTCATTTAAGGCAGGATATTAAAGCAAACCCCTTAATTCCCCTGCTTCTTACTTCCAATGTCCCTCAGCAGTTTGGCCAAGATCTCTTGTATTGCTTGAAATAAACTTATTAAATGTACTCACCCCATATGCCCATGAAAATGGCAAAGAAGAGAGTTGCCACGTTGTCAAACAAATGGGAATACTGCAACAGAATACAGAGGAGCAGGTCAGTACCAAACCAGTTTCAGTATGAACAAGAATGACAAGTGGCTGGAGAATCAGCTACAGACCTCTGAGGACTGACAGGTGGTGTTTAGCCTCCAATATTCGCACTCTCGGTCACAAAGAGGACACATGATGATCTCTCCTCCAATTGCAGGGTCACAGATTTCTTTGCTGAGGAGAAAAACATTGTACAGTATCTGTTATCACAGCATCTTAAGAACTGCTGTAGGAAATAATGTATTCTTTAAAAACAATGTATATAAGAGCTTCATTCATTCAAAGCTCAGCATTTGCAGCCTCACAGAGAAGAGGCCAAGTCTCTGCACATTCACAGGTGTGAACCTGTGGCTGATCAGGGCAAGAAATGGAGCAGCTGCTAGAAAGAGGAGAACCAGCAATTCACTTGGCTTTGCCATTCTGTCAGTAGTGAATCAGAAGCCTTTAAGGAGCTGTGCTGCACATCCACTTTCTCCAGGTCAGATACAGACCATGTTATTCCTCCTCAGGTTAGTAATGCACTCACATCATCTTTTCTAAGGGCTCAGATATTGATTCAGCTTTGGTTATCTATAGTAAAATTTGTGATTTCAATTTAACTCCTGCAGTGGGTGAAGCTTAAAGTCCTATGACAGATCTAGTGGTATCTGACCACACATAACAGTATTCCCAGGTGAATTCTGAACCTAGCAAAAAGGTCTCAAAAGGACATCATGCAATAGAATGCATGAGAATTTTAACTTATTATTCATCTTTTATGGCTAAAGCTCACAATTTTCTGAAAGCCTTCTTGTAAAAACCAGCAACAAATGAAATGTCAACTCTCTTTTCCTCTCCTCACTCATCAATCTCATCCCTCCCAAATTCCTGAATACAACAAATCTTCAGACTCTTCGAGAAACAAAGACAACACTTATTCAAAAAGAAGCAAACTTTGGTTTCTGAAATATTGGATCCCTCTTTGGTGGGAGAACACTGCTGATCTGTCCTGCACTCATGCTTTTGGTAGTTAGTACAAATGATGACCTGCACAAAAAGGTCTCCAGACTACTCTGCAAAATAGATTAAAGCATAAAAGCTTAAGGCAACAACAAACACTTCAAGCAAACAATTTTGAGAAATGTCAGTGGTAATCTTAGGACTTTATTGCAGGTACTCCAATATAAAAAGCCACTGCATAAAATATTGCTGTACACTGACAAACTGAGTCTTACTAACTAATAGTCACATGTTAGCTGTGTTAGCTGTCCACCACCATTTCAATCAATAATGACAGCTGGAGAACAAATCTGTCTTCTCTGACAAGCTTTAAAAGCTTTCTTACCTGCCTTTTTTTCCCCAAACAAAAAATTCACAGTGCTTAGCTTTTCCCATTATCAGCTCAGGAGATTTTCAACAGTACACTCACCTGCTCATATTTTCATCCATTGTAAACAAGCCATAAAGGAAACAGATTAAGCCAACAACTGCTGCAAGGAATAACATCTCAGTGTAAAATCCTAGCCAGGCAAAATAGATTCCAATCTTCTCACCATAGTATTTCCTGAATAAAAAAGAAAAAAAACCAAATTGGAAGTAATAGGAATACAAAGTGAAGTTTAAAACTGCAATAGAGCAAAATGGTCAGAGTCAAAATGAAGCACTTGGCAAAATTCTCATTTAACAGAAGAGTAAATGCATTGATGTACACTGGAAAAACGAGATTTGAAGGTAGCAGTGCAAAGTTATTCAAACTGAATGAATCACAGAATAGTAGGGGTTGGAAGGGACTTCTAAAGATTACTTGGCAAAATACAGAGTTCAAGAAGAGTCTCAAACTGACAGAGCTCATGCTGCTGTCATGCCCTGCCACGAGCAGGTTTGTCACAGAATCACAGAATCTTAAGGGTTGGACGGGACCTCATCCAGTCCAACCTCTCTGCTCAAGCAGGTCCACCCAGATCAGGTCACTCAGGAACATGCCCAGGTGGGTTTTGAAAACATCCAGAGAAGGAGTGTCCACACCCTTCCTGGGCAGCCTGTGCCAGGGCTCCCTCACCCTTAAAGAAGTTTTTACTTAAGTTGAACTTTTTGTGTTCCAGGTTTTGTCCGTTACCCCTAGTCCTTTCACTGGACACAATGGAAAAAAGTGTTGACCCATCCTCTTGACCTTTCAAATACTTGTATGTATTAATGAGATCCCCCCCTCAGTCTCTTCTTCTCCAGGCTGAACAGCCCCAGATCCCACAGCCTTTGAATATTTATGGCCTCTTTTGACCTTTTTTTCCCCTCCTAGCAGAAGCTCCAGCTTTACAATCCCTCTTTCTCTTTCACATGGGATAATATAAGAGATTTCCTTTGCTGATTTTCCAAGGAGATCTCTTTCACATGGGATAATATAAGAGATTTCCTTTGCTGATTTTCCAAGGAGATCTCTTTCACATGGGATAATATAAGAGATTTCCTTTGCTGATTTTCCAAGGAGATCTCTTTCACATGGGATAATATAAGAGATTTCCTTTGCTGATTTTCCAAGGAGATCTCTTTCACATGGGATAATATAAGAGATTTCCTTTGCTGATTTTCCAAGGAGATCTCTTTCACATGGGATAATATAAGAGATTTCCTTTGCTGATTTTCCAAGGAGATCT
Source organism: Urocolius indicus (assembly GCA_013401255.1). Lineage (NCBI taxonomy): Eukaryota > Metazoa > Chordata > Aves > Coliiformes > Coliidae > Urocolius > Urocolius indicus. The sequence continues at coordinate 42,798 of WBNH01009037.1, forward strand.
CTTTCACATGGGATAATATAAGAGATTTCCTTTGCTGATTTTCCAAGGAGATCTCTTTCACATGGGATAATATAAGAGATTTCCTTTGCTGATTTTCCAAGGAGATCTCTTTCACATGGGATAATATAAGAGATTTCCTTTGCTGATTTTCCAAGGAGATCTCTTTCACATGGGATAATATAAGAGATTTCCTTTGCTGATTTTCCAAGGAGATCTCTTTCACATGGGATAATATAAGAGATTTCCTTTGCTGATTTTCCAAGGAGATCTCTTTCACATGGGATAATATAAGAGATTTCCTTTGCTGATTTTCCAAGGAGATCTCTTTCACATGGGATAATATAAGAGATTTCCTTTGCTGATTTTCCAAGGAGATCTCTTTCACATGGGATAATATAAGAGATTTCCTTTGCTGATTTTCCAAGGAGATCTCTTTCACATGGGATAATATAAGAGATTTCCTTTGCTGATTTTCCAAGGAGATCTCTTTCACATGGGATAATATAAGAGATTTCCTTTGCTGATTTTCCAAGGAGATCTCTTTCACATGGGATAATATAAGAGATTTCCTTTGCTGATTTTCCAAGGAGATCTCTTTCACATGGGATAATATAAGAGATTTCCTTTGCTGATTTTCCAAGGAGATCTCTTTCACATGGGATAATATAAGAGATTTCCTTTGCTGATTTTCCAAGGAGATCTCTTTCACATGGGATAATATAAGAGATTTCCTTTGCTGATTTTCCAAGGAGATCTCTTTCACATGGGATAATATAAGAGATTTCCTTTGCTGATTTTCCAAGGAGATCTCTTTCACATGGGATAATATAAGAGATTTCCTTTGCTGATTTTCCAAGGAGATCTCTTTCACATGGGATAATATAAGAGATTTCCTTTGCTGATTTTCCAAGGAGATCTCTTTCACATGGGATAATATAAGAGATTTCCTTTGCTGATTTTCCAAGGAGATCTCTTTCACATGGGATAATATAAGAGATTTCCTTTGCTGATTTTCCAAGGAGATCTCTTTCACATGGGATAATATAAGAGATTTCCTTTGCTGATTTTCCAAGGAGATCTCTTTCACATGGGATAATATAAGAGATTTCCTTTGCTGATTTTCCAAGGAGATCTCTTTCACATGGGATAATATAAGAGATTTCCTTTGCTGATTTTCCAAGGAGATCTCTTTCACATGGGATAATATAAGAGATTTCCTTTGCTGATTTTCCAAGGAGATCTCTTTCACATGGGATAATATAAGAGATTTCCTTTGCTGATTTTCCAAGGAGATCTCTTTCACATGGGATAATATAAGAGATTTCCTTTGCTGATTTTCCAAGGAGATCTCTTTCACATGGGATAATATAAGAGATTTCCTTTGCTGATTTTCCAAGGAGATCTCTTTCACATGGGATAATATAAGAGATTTCCTTTGCTGATTTTCCAAGGAGATCTCTTTCACATGGGATAATATAAGAGATTTCCTTTGCTGATTTTCCAAGGAGATCTCTTTCACATGGGATAATATAAGAGATTTCCTTTGCTGATTTTCCAAGGAGATCTCTTTCACATGGGATAATATAAGAGATTTCCTTTGCTGATTTTCCAAGGAGATCTCTTTCACATGGGATAATATAAGAGATTTCCTTTGCTGATTTTCCAAGGAGATCTCTTTCACATGGGATAATATAAGAGATTTCCTTTGCTGATTTTCCAAGGAGATCTCTTTCACATGGGATAATATAAGAGATTTCCTTTGCTGATTTTCCAAGGAGATCTCTTTCACATGGGATAATATAAGAGATTTCCTTTGCTGATTTTCCAAGGAGTTAAACAAATGAAACTGGGCACAACGATTCTGATCAGACAGTTAGAAGTAATGGGTGATTCACCGAAATGTAAGTGGTTGTGTTATGAATAGGGTAACTGTAACCTGTGATTAAAGTAATGGTTTTGTTAACACATATGAGCTGAATCTAAGAAATCTACAGTAAAGTTCATTTAAATTTGGGTTTAGTACTGAAATTGGGAGCCAAGCTTTGAGATGGATTTAATCAGTGTTTTCTTCAAGTCTGTGTTCAAATTTCCAAATGTCAAATCAATCTTTAAAACCTGTGTCAGCTATTGAGTATCAATATACACGGTATTTCTTGTATGTGTTCCTCTACAGCTGAAATATCTGGAATATACCTGACCCTGGGAGCACTGGCTAGATTATAAGAGGCGTGATTTGAGATAAAGCAGTTTTCCACTTGCTACAAAAGCTTGTGTCATGTCCTTCAAAGACCTAGGGCCCTACTAACTATCAGATTCTCACTGGATCTCAACATAGTATAAATTTCCCTGCAGCATCAAGCTACAAACAAATACAGGCTTGTATTGCACAGAAACCCAAGTAAATATAATAAAACACAGGCAGTATTTTACCTGATGAGGTCCAAAGGCTGTTCTTTGTAGAACCGCAAGAAACGGGCCCACTCCATGTAGAGTGTGTACCTCTCGTTGTCACAGTTTGGATCATTTGCCTTTTTCCAGTACTGGCACTGTGAGCAAATCAGAGCAAAGGCAAAACACCTCATCGACAGACTCAAAGACTACATTGAAAGAAACAATCATTACTGATGATGCACCGCTCTTAGGACTGGCACAATTCCACTACTCTGAAATTCAAGCTCAGCACTCTACTTCATGACTTTTAAGTAGAACCTGTTTTATATCTGCAATGTTTTCTGACAATTCCCATGGTCAGAAAACATCTGTCCATCTTAGAAAGTAAGTCTGCCTGTATTGTAACCACATGATGTTACATCACAGCAGTGCTGTGTCAGTACATGAGACTCCCTTGCGCTGGCAGGTTACTGCACTGAATGGTTTGTTCCCTTACACTGGGGCACCATATGCAACTGCAGAAATTCAAGCTTGTCTCAAGTAGAAAAACACCGTTTTACTCAGCTTACTATAAAACAATGCAAACTTCAAGCCTGTTCTCTGTATTTCAGTCTTATGGTAAATTGCACAGCCAAAAGCACTTCACTGAGACATATAAATTGAAGATGTTTCCTGCCTCCAGCCATAGCACTGTGATGTGCTGTGGCTTCTCGAGTTGTAAGGCAAGGACATGCAAAACGAAGTTCTGACACTCATTAACTTCAGTGGTGTTTGTCACTATCATGTATCTATCTGTCAAATACTAAGAAAATTTTCCAACTTCATCAGTTTCCTAGAAATGAAACAGAACAAAGTAACTGAAGATTTGGACAGCTCTTGTAATTCTATTTCGTGTCATTGAATTCTGCCTTGAGGAATATTTGGCTCTGTCAAATAATCTGTGATCTCTGTTGTCCTTTTTTTTTCCCCCCAAATGTGCCTCAATCACAAAGTAAAGCATGAAATAGAAATCAAGAAGTTTAAACGACCTAAAGTTTGCATTATTTAAGTATTTTGACAGGTTAAATAGTTATTCTTTAGACAATGACTTGTGAGTCTGAACTTTTTCATAGGATTTCTTAGCATTTAAGGTTGGTTGTACTTGTATAGAAGAGATTCTTGTACAGCTGCTTATTATGTTTTCAGTAGTCCAAACAGCATAAAGTACTTCCAGCCCAGGCTAGTCTTCTAAAGCCTAGGCTCTGATCAGCTCGACTTTCCCCCTGAAAACCTAAGGAATACCCATCCACCATTCATCCATTTATTTTCGTTTTCTAAGGGAGGAAAAAAGTATATTAAAACATTTTAAAATAGAAATCTATATAAAGTATTTTAAAGTACCTTGTGGTAGGATTCAGAGATATAAGTAAGGAAACAAAGTTCCCTATAGCATTGTGTCAAATCTGAACTAAAAAAAAACCCAAGCAACCAAAACCTGTAAAATATGATGACTCATCCATCTCTTGTTTTCTCCAAGGGATTTCAGGGCTAAATCAACACATATTGTAGTAAAAATTGAGCTTACAGTACTGAGCACCGGTATTTCCTTTCCTTACCACACTTCCAGTATTTGCAGTTGCTCACCAAAGCCCACTAGGAGATGGACAAGTGACCACTCTGCCATGAGCTGTAGAGCTCATGCATCTCATCCGACTTCAGTCCCAAGAGCATTTATGCAAGTACAGATAATGTGGACTACTGTGTAACTAATATGTATGCACACATTCTATACATACAGGCAGCTGAAAGTATGCATCTACAGTAAGTATTCATTCCTTGTTACAGCCTTTCAAATGCACTGTTGTATAATCTGCATCACAGACATTATAGGAATATAGTGTGGAATAGGTCTCAAATTCCGTGACTGACACAAAACTATATCCTAGAAACTCATCCACAGGAAGAAACACTTCAGCACATAAAAGCCAAATAGCAGGGCTGGCAGATATATCTTGTGCATTATAACAGATTCAATTGCTGGGACAAATGGAAGGGTTTGAGTACATTTTCCTTTCTGCTGGGAACAGCAAATGTCACAATAGGTAAAAAACTAGAAAGCCTGGGGAATGCTCAAGGGAGCAGAAAACACTTACATCATGAAGAGGATATGCAGCTGAATAGGTGCCATTATTTAGCAGTCTCTTAATGCCAAATTTTTTCTTCCCTTCTTCTGTTCCGTAAGGACACCGTGTAAGAATATAATTAACCTGAGATGCAAACACAAGAATGTCAGACTTTTCCTTTAAAGCCATTTAACAGAAACCTATTGTGGTTGTGCAAGCGTGTTTAATCTGCAGGAACAACACACAAAAGCAAAAAGTCTTTCTTCAGAAGGCTCTACCCCTCACGAGACAGCTGAGGGCACCCTTGCCTTGCAGACATCCAGAAGATCCAATCCAAACAACACTATTTCAGATTTCTAAGAAAGATGCTCCTCAGCTTCTTCATATTTACCCAGAGATATCAGAGTTTATTTATTTCTTCCTGGCATGAATATTCCGATGGGACCACGTAAATCTATGTGTAAATGTAAGTAGGCAAACTGGCATACGTACTATTCTGTTTCTCATGGATGGGGAGAAGAAAGTGCTCTCGTCGTTAATGAGGTACAGCTCTTGCTTGTCCTTGCTGAACGGTGCTGTGAAGTAGTCGGGTTCAGGGTGCATCACCTTCTCAGGGAGCCTGAGTGGTTTGAGCATACAGTCCAGGGGGTTCTCCACTGTTGAGGGAATGTCATTCTCTTTGATGGGAACTTTAATGTTCAGCACTTCAGCATAGGTGATCAGCACCTCCCAAGGGGCATGGATCTTCACAAAATAAATCTTGCCATCTTCAGACTCCTGCCCCAGGAAAGTGAAACCAGATATCAGATTAATCTGTGTTTTATTGCAAGATTTGTGAGAATAGTTGTTATATAAAACTTACTGCCTTTTTTCATACTTTAAAAGCTTTAATTAAAAGGAGGGGGAAATAGGGGGACTTTTTTGTATTATTTTTTTCTTTAACTGAAAAGTTTATCCAAGTAGTTGGTTGCTCATAAAGATAATACCTGCACTACTAAAAGCTCACAAAAGCTTTTCAAACTACATTAACCTTGCACACTGAAGCCTGAAAACTCTCATTCCGCATGGAAGACACTGGCAATGCCACGGTTTGCTGTGCAGCCTGGCCTCTTCCCAGCAGACCCGTCCCACATACCACCGTGCTGGTCTATAAAGCTGTTCTCTTCCCTGAAGGGAATTGTTTTCAGAGTAGAAAGCAGAGTGGAGTGTACAAGGCTCCTTACAAAGAGGAGTTGCCAACCAGGACTAAGATCTGTTACAGCCTCGTAGCTATGATAAGGAATAATCTTATCATAGGCCTCATCCAAACAGTATATGCTCTCCTAGAGTTCCTCTGCTGACGCAGCAGAAAATGGCAATCAGAAAGTATTTTTAGAGTGTTGCTCAATGAATCCTCACCTATGAATTTTACAGGGTCTGAACTCTCTCAAGCTAATTTGCCTCACTCAATCTCTGACAGAAAAAAGAGCACACTGACTGATGAAGGCAACATTCTGTGTTCTCCAGCTATTAAACAACACAGTAACACTAATAAAACATCCTCAAGTTGTTAGACCAGGGTCCTTCTTCATAGTTAAAATATCCCCTGGGCATACACTAATCCCCTCACTGACTTCCAAACACGTTACTAGTTGTTAGGTGGGATTAACTCCAGTTGTGAGCACACTTCTCACTTCCATGGCTTTAAATGAAGTGATGGCTATTTTGGAAATGCTTCCTTTTTTTTATGAAATCAAAAGCCATCACTTCCTCCTGAATCAAAACTACTCTGATTCTACACTTCTTATGAATATATCTGGAAAAATAACTCAAATGAACAGATGAAGCATGTTTCACCTAAATTGATCACACTCCACTCAAATCTGCTTGAATAATTTATAGCTTTTCCTCAAAGAGTCATATGTTAATTACTAATCTGCAGGTCTACTTCTTTTGGTTCAATTCTTCTCTTTCTTTTTTTTTTACCTTCTTGTCTTCTCTTTCTAGTTCCAAACCAGCCTTTTCCAGGTTGCTCTCAAATTCTTTTCTTCTTTCCTGAGAAGAAATAAACACACTTTATTAACTGATGAAGACAGCAACTAAGTGATGACTTCACTGAGTTTCACTCTCAAATGCCCTGATGACAGCCCCTTAAGGCTATGTGCTCTTTGTAAAGGAAAGCAGATACACAGACAAAAAGCAGCCATGCAGGCCACTTCTGAGTGAAGGCCAGTCTGGTGATGGCAACACATGGGGAATTGCATTGACTAGCAACAAGAAACCTATTTGTTATAACAAGCTCATCAACTGCACAATCTTCTTAACCAGAGAAGTGAATGAAGTCATAGGATTTGAGCATTTCTGACTCTTTGGGAGAGTGCTGTGTCTGGTGTGGTTTTGTTCAAGGTGGTGAAGGGGCTATAGCATAAGTCTGATGAGGAGCAGCTGAGGGAGCTGGGGGTGTTTAGTTTAGAGAGAAGGCGGCTGAGGGGAGACCTGATCACTCTCTACCTGAAAGAACGTTGTAGTAAGGTGGGGGTCAGTCTTTCCTCACAAGTAAAGAGCAACAGGACAGGAGGAAATGGCCTCAAGTTGCTCCAGGGGAAGTTTGGTTTGGAGATTTGGAAGAACTTTTTCCTGGAGAGGGTTGTCAGACACTGGCACAGGCTGCATAGGGAAGTGGTGGAGTTCCTATTCCTGGAGCTATTAAAAATCTGTGCAGATGAGGTGCTGAGGGCCATGGTCTAGTGTTGTGCTTGGCAGTGCGAGGTTTGTGGTTGGACTCAATCTGAAAGTTCTTTTCCAACCAGAACAATTCTATGATTCTAGCTTTAGCTATATTTCTAAGAGAATGTTAAAACTAGATGAAAAGAACAACTCTGGAAGCATGTGGAAGACTGATCACTTCCAGTGCTACCTCTGTACCAGCTTAACAACTACATCTGATACAGAGGTTCAAGTACTGATTCCACCCAAGTCAAACAGGGTGCTCCACAACCAACGTAACTGTACAACCTGATAAGGCTAATGGCTCATCACATGTAAGCTTACGTGTGCTTGGCTCACACAAAGCCAGCATGGACTTCATGCAGGGATAGACAAACCTGCCCATGGCAGGGCATGATAGCAGCATGACCTCTGTCAGTTTGAGACTCTTCTTGAGCTCTGTATTTTGCCAGGTAATTCCTAGGTAGTGTCTTTATGTAAGAACTATTTCTTCCTCTTCTTTTTGCTCCCATTGCAAGATCAGATTAATTTCTTTTTGATTATATAAAATTTACTGAAGGACTGCCAGAGTAACTACAAGGTAAACCAAATATTGAGCCTTAGCCACTTTAGAATACACTAGCTAGACTACCTATTTATTTCTAGCTAAAAACTGCAAAGCTGTGTGATATTTTCTCTATTGAGAGGTCTAAAATGGTATTTTTCAAACACAAGTAAAACACTCAAGCCACCATAGTTTTCAGCCAATTTCCTCCTCTGGTATGTCTGCAAGGAGCAGGCTGCCCTATCTGCATTTCAGTTTGCATAAACTACTCACATAAATGAATGCTGACTAAAGAATAACTTTGATGGTCCTCAAATCTATATTAAGAAGTATCGATATATTTTGTTGTGTTAGCTGCCTTGCATTTTACCTTTCACATCTGATTTTGCCAAGTATTACTAGACATTAAATCACACACCAGTCTAGATAAACTTGCAAACACTGTTAATTCCTGAGTTCTAGCACATGCTGGGGGCAAATGCAGTCCCAAGCACTATTTTTTAATGAACCCATCCCACAAACTTGCCTACATTCACCTGTAGAAACAGAGAGCTCATTTGCTGATGGCTGATCTAATAGAGAACAGCACAACTACAAGGTGATTTATGATAACATTTGCAAGTGCTCTATAAAAGCTGACTTTCAAGCCTGGTATCCAAAGCTATGAGCTATTCTGGATCGCGTTGCCTCCACACAAAGCACCCTGGCATCTGCTCTTTCCCCAGCAAACACTGGAGGAGAGCCAAGGGAGTCGGCTCAGAGGGTTCTCTACCACCAGAGACACCAGACAGCTCCTCCTCCAGCGGTACTAATATGCTCAATGCAGATAGAACCCTGCATGACTAGGTACCTAAGGAAGATAGACAGCTGTTATTAATCTGTTTGTTGATAATAATGCTGTTACTATTTGTAACAACAATCCAGAAGCAGAAGAATAATTTTAAATTTACAACATACTACTTCTTAAGCAAATTCTTCCTTGCTTTTCCCCTTCCTTTAGGCAGTGAGCATCAAGCTTACAAAAGCCTTTTATGCATCAGGACGCTTGGTCTTGTTCTCACTGCAGTCATGTGTAGGATATTTGGAAATAAATATGGCCCTTAGGAACAATCACATGCAACTGTAAACAGCTGTACCCTGAGAAAACACAATTCACCTCACAAGACTAACCCAGAGGGATTCAGTTTGAGCTTGGGCTGCCCACACAGCTCACTGTCAAGAATGTTTCAGGTCAGATGGAGCCTGTTTAGGAAAGGCCCCGTGTCGTCCCAGTTGCCTGCAGCCACGCGAGCAGGGGCTGAGGAGCCGGATGAGATACGTGGCCTTACCGCAGGGCTGCAGGCCTGCCCACAGGCCAGGGAGGCTGCTCTGCCTGCCCTCCCAGCTGCCAGGAACACCAAATGCCTGCCTCCTGCACACAGCAGCCAGGCCACTGTAAAGCTGCGTGGAGAGGTGCCCAGCTTGGCTCAAACCCAGTTTTCTGCCCCTGCAGAACTGGTGACACACCTACAGCAGCAACAGCCTCTAGCAGCAACAACCAGCATCGGATTTCTTGCTGCCCCAAGCTCCCTCACATGATTTGGGCTATCTAGTGCATGTGAGAATGCAGAAGTTTCTTCCTGAGATGATGAAAAGTGGGAGAGGAGTAGATAAAATTTATTTCCATATCTCCATGCCCCACTGGGACCAGGGGATTTTGCTTCAAGTTACTTTGCACAGAGATCCCAGAGTGATAATGCTCTGGAACTTCAAGAAACACACTTATAGACAATAAAGATCATGCCCTGGTCATACATGAATAATTTGTAAGATACTTTTAAAAATTGCATTTCTTTTTCCATGTTCACATGTAATTCATAGATGGGAAATTATTTCCACTTGTGTCTTAGAGGCTTTGAGGAAAAATATTACATATTGTCTCACAAAAATGAAACCCTAATTTCTGTTTACATAGACTTTGAGGTTAGGATTTATTCATGTAGCTGATAGAAGGCAAGTTCAAAAGAGAGTTAAGCTGGAAAATATCTGGGAAACATCAAAGAAGTTTATGCATTTGTTGCGCATGAAGCTAAAGGAAAAGATGAACAGACTGCCTCTTACATCTGTATCAGGGCTATGCTGAAACGCACAAAGGAGTTATTTATCCCTTTCCTAGAAATGCAGAATAAAGCTGTTTCCTTCAGACAAGCAAACAAAACCATTTGTCACAACTGCTACTCTCTTCCCATGAACATTTCTATTCTTAGCTCCTCCATTTTGCTGTATCATTGTACTACAGTAAAAGAAATTGACATTTCTTTTCTGCAATGACTGGCACAGTAGCAAGTACAGTATGTCAGAAAAATTCCAAAGGCTGCAGTGCACTGCTATTTAAATCTTGTTCCCACAAAGACAACAGCACAGCACTTCTACTAAGAACTCTACATTAATTTACAGGTATATTCATTGTATGAAGGTCTATGCTGGACATATATTGTAGGGTAAATTTTATTTTCCTAGCAGATTCCCTAAAAGGTGTTTATAAACTCATATCCCCTAACATTGATATCTTCATGCCTGTCATCTTCTGTGACTGCAGAGCTATTCTACAGGTCCCAGACCAAACAACTTCCTCTCTGGGGCCATAAACTCCATTACTAGTAACATACAAGACACATAGAGAAGTAAATGTAAGGAATCTTGAAGCAGATACTCTACTCTTTTGCCAGAGAGAGATGTTTCTTCCTTACTAAGTGCATTTTTACCTCAAAGAGGAACTTCAATATAAGCTGCTGGCTCTTGGGTTGTTCCCAAGTCAATATTGACACCCACGTACTTGGCCTCTGGTCTGGCAAAGATTCCTTCCACCCCCTAATGATCTATAAACCAAACAGAGGGAAACTGCTGCACATAATACAAATCAGTGACTAGACTGAGCATCTGGCTTGTTTTCCCTTCCCACTCGAAACATTACCTAAATAGTCTCCATTTCTTCCCTCACGTTATTTGATTATGACTAATGGAAAAGTTTATTTTAAGAGTAGCTTTCATATATTTTGCATGGATATCTTTTCCTTCTCTCTACATTGATTGGTTTCCTCCTCTTTTTAAAATGCATTTTGCTTTACTGTTTCTACCATAGAGCAAGGAAGAATCTAACTAAGAGGAGAAATCTAGCGAAGATTACAGCCTGACAAAGAGTCAGTGTGAGTTTGAAAAAGTGTGCCTTCACATAAACCTCTGCTACTAGAGCTATAAGAGAACCCTGGTCTCCCAAGCAAATCTGAATGTGGCTAGCTGAGGGAATCAGTCTGTGAGATGCTTCATCTGGGAAAAGCATCAGAGGAGTTGACAAGATGCTGACTTTTTTAAGTTAACAAGAATAGGATGCAGCAGCTGTGTTCTACACTGGATCGTATCTGCATACAGGCAGCCTAAGTCCTTAATGAAAGAAAAAGTATTTCCTTCACAAAGGAATGTAAGGAGTAAGCAAGTTTTTGAACAGATCAATTGTGCAGTTTTTATTCAAAGGAAATGCTAATTTTTAGTTATGAAACACTCTAGTATGACAAGATATAGATGAAAAATGGTCTTTACTTCACAGACCTTTAGTTTTAATCATGACTTTGTCATAAGCCTCCATATAATTAGTTTTCTTCAAAAAGCCTTATCTTTCAGAATAATGTGATTGCATGAGAACAAAGCCTTTTTTGGTTGGGTTTTTTTTTTTGAAGAACAAACTTTGGAGATATATATTGGAAAGAGTCGTTTGTAAATGCCTTCAGAAAGAAGGCAGTGAAATCAAATTCCCGCAATTGTCATCTATTAAACATTATCCTTATGCAGAATTTATTAATTGTCTTGACTGCATCTCATAGTATTGGATTCTTTAAATAGCTTGAATTTACATATTAGTCAAGTTAGACCTCAAGTGTCAGTGTGAGCAAGGAAAATATGTCATTTACTGATTCTGTCTGACCTACTGCTACCATTCAGGCTCTTGCTGGGAAGTTCATGGATGATCACTGACAGGCATATCAGAGAAACTCTGAGCTTCATGCAGTGGTACAGAGGAGGTCTCTTATCCACTTTAAATATTCTTCTAGAGAAGGGGATAACAGATGTAGCGTGCAATTTAAGCACTGCAAAAAGCTCCAAGAGGAGCTTTGTGTTTATTTTGCTCAGAGTAGGAAAAATAAACTCTTAAAGGAAAATTGCATGGATTTTTGGAATGAAGAATCCATTTCTGCTCTAACTGAAGCCAAAGGATTGGGAAGAAAAAGTCATTGTTACATTTCACTTGGATAATGCTTTGCTTATTTAGAAGAAACCTCCTTCATTTAACCATTTATGGTTTCACCAAACATTCTTCTGTTCAATGAAGAAAGTAAAATCATTTAGACTATTGGGCATTGATTGTATAATATGTTGATCAGGGTACATAATGGAGGGTGATCAAGCCAGTAAATAAAGCCCCAAAAGTGAGTCCTAATACGTAACAGTAAATTCCACAGAAATGTCAGTACATGGACTGGCTTTTTACAAAGGTATCCAATTTTTAGCGAAATCCAATTCCACTTGAGCATAGTGATTTGAAAGGTTTAGTAATTCATGTTCAGGTTTTGAAAGGTAAGAATTAAGGGACATGAAGAAGATACACTTACCAACTTTTTTTCACATTCCTTATTAAGATCATCCACATAGGAGAGAACAAAATCAATCCTCCTGACACCGTCTCTGAAGAAAATAGAATCTTTGCTTTGATGTCTTTTATCAATCTGTGGAAGATACAGGCATATGATTAAAAATCCCAAGCATTGCTGTTACTCTAAAGTATAATAGAAGACAAAATTTCCCCCAAATTGCCTTAACTCTTCAGTTTCTTCATAGCTGAAAAGCGACTTACACAAGTTTTAACAAGGGCTATATCCAGTTAAAATAATTGCAACATTAATTGCTTATATCTACAAACACTACATGTAAAGAGCTGGTATGTGAAGAATAAATATATATTAGTATTTACAATAAGCTGTGAATAATGTTACCATTTATTCCTTCACAGTCTTTACAGTGTGTCATAAATGATCAAGACAAGTGTTATCTGACAGCATGATCTTTTTCTGCAGTTAGTCAGAACGCCAGTCTATATCAAAGCCAGCTAGGGCACAGTTCATTGAGTTGAAGCAAGTAGCAAAAAGTAAACTCCATGCATTTTCTTCTACTTGACAAGATTCACTACACCGACCACCACAGAGAAATACATCCCAGCAATGACTACACATGGAAATGAACACAAATGATACAGAGCTTACATTTAAAAATTGTTTACTTACTTTCTTGGAAAAAAAACTCAATAAGATTTATCAATGCAAAGGGTTAATTAGTATTCTAATTGATCTCTTAAGGTCATATTTTCATTTACCAGCATGACAGAATGTCGTAAGAACTGCATTTATCTTCTTCACTGATTAGGCTCCAATAATCAATGTTAAGCAAATAAAGACCTCCCTCTCCTAGGGAAGTTAACATAACATTAGGTGATATTATTTATTATCATATCAATACTCAGCTCTACTGAGTGTTTACAAGACTAGAGGTTCACACAGCCAAGTGCTCTCCATAAAAGCTAATACTCAAGTCTTAAACTTAACTCCATGCTAACGAAGGTTGGTGGTGTTTTTTTTAAACCCTACCCATCAGCAAAATTGTATTTAGGTAGGACTAAACTGGGTTTTCATTTTATTAGAATAGGAACAACAACAACAACAACAACAAAAGAATAATTCAAAGGGATATGTCTCTGTCTTCTCCCTCTTAAGCCATGCAAGGATGCAAGTAAAAAATACCTTGTGCTTTCTCAGTGAGCTTTAAAACTGCTTCTAGTTAACAAAAAGCATCACACAGTGAAGCATGTTATTACTGCAGCCATCCAAGCCACTTGCAATATCATTCATCACTGTTTTACCCTGAGACGTCGCTTCAGGAACAGATTATATCTCCTTCCACTCTGCCAGAATAACCAACAAATAGTTAGCAAACCCATTGTTCCTCTCCAAGACCCAAACCAATGGCTTCAAGCATATACTCCCCAACTAGAGTTAGTGAGAAATCTGTCTTTAAAGGAATGTTAAAAGAGCTTCCATCTATTAGAAAAACACAAGCATCACACAGTATAAATATGTCTTCTATATTAAATGCACAGCTGTGCTGACATTCATTTCGATAATCTTTCAAGGTCCCTTCCAACCCTTAAGACTTTGTGATTCTGTGATTTGAAAATGATATGTCCTAAATACCTAACTGCCATCGTTTGGATACGTAAGCAGATTTTAAAAAGGAACAATGAGAAAGTTTCTTGGCCTGTAATGCAAAGGCAACAAAAAAAGCACTGGCTAATGAATGGAGCACACGTGTTGCTGTTATGCTTTACGTTACCTTGAGTCCACCGGGACACTGAAAGACAAATGGCAACCAGAATGGCAACTGTAATCCCAGAGCTGACAAAATCACAAGCAATAATCTCTGCATACTCCAGGGCATGTGTTTATCTTTAAAGAGCCTCCAATTTAATGAAAAAAACTGCTACATTAAAAATCTCTATGCTCCATAGTGTAATACAACTTTATGCCTCTTCAGTAGATAACCGGGTAACTGCAGAAACCAGACAGTACCCTGCTTGGACAATCTGTGCATTCTGGAGAATTCCTGTGTTTCTGAAGCTATCCTAATGTTTGATGAATTCCAAAACACTTCATTGTTTTTGTTATTTCTCGACAAGAAAATAAGCACAATTTTCCTATTCTATTTTGTGCTTATATGCTGTTTTTTTTTTGTAAATATAATTGTGACTACACACAAACTGAAAGAGTTTAGATTATTAATTTGATTAATCTTTAGAATCACACTGACATCTAAGTAGTACTGACGACACTCTAATTGTTCAGCATTACAGTAAGTGAACCCCAAAGTACAGTCTTAAGAACTTACAATGCTAGGAACCAGTCTTAAAAGAGACCATCCCAACCATCAATTTAAATAGAGACTGCGTGAGCCCAGACATTGTCCTAATGATCAAACAAAATCCAGATACAGAGAGGAAGACAAAAAAAAATCAATAGTATTTACTTAAAAAAAAAAAAAAGCTCCTGCCAAAGGAGTGTCCCAAATTCTTTGCGTAGCATTGTTATAATTAGATAATTCCATACAATTGAAGTAATATTTTATCTTTAATGCCATCAAAGTTTGGTCATTTTCTAAGACGTATCAGAATCCCACTCACTCATTAATGGTCTGACTATCAATTTAAGAAGATGCAGATGGGAATACTTATCATTTCTCTCTCCTTCAGCACATAGGATTATTCATCATGGATGGTGAGCAGCCTACTTATTAAACCCATAAATTATTCCTTTCCATTTTGCTGCGTTTGAATTTCCCAAGAAGAACAAGTATAGTCTTGCATATTCATGCAATTCTGTGCATAGATGTGCACTTACAGGTTTAAGGTATATAAAACGTTAGCAATTTGCATTTGTTGCATCAGTGAATCATAAAACATTACGGATCAGTACATCTTATTTCTTAACAGCTTCTTCCAGAACTGTATTCAAATTCATTGATCTTAGACAATCTGCTGTTATTAAATGAAGTTACACCTCATCAGAGCAGATATTCTGTGACACGCACCTTCTGGAATACAACTAACCCAATTAAGCTTTCCCAACTCAGCATAGATAGCAAGCAGAAGCTTCTCAATAATTGAATAAAACCCAGTGAGGAATTACAGAAGATATGGAGCCAGTCTCTTCCCTGTAATGTATGGTGAAAACACAAGAGGCAACAGCTACAAGTTGCAACAAGGGAAATTCCTACTGGATGTGAGGGTGTGGCTGAGCACGAACAGGTACAACAAGTTGCCCAGACAGATTGCATAATCTTCATCCTAAAAGATCCCACAGTTTGGCCAAGCAAGGCCCTGACTGAGCAACCTGATCTATCTGAAGTCAGCCTTGCCTTGAGTAGGAGGTTGGTCAAGGAGACCTCTGGAAGTCTGTTCTGATCTGAGTCACTCTATGATTCTATAATATAGTATTATTTCAAGTGTTTAGCATTCACCAGTGCTTCCAAAAGCTGGCTAAATCCATCAGCTACAAAGCGAGTTTACAAAACTACGTGTTCAAAAACAAATACTACCTTCCTATTTTCCTGTAGTAACTTTTGAGTTTCAATAGTCTAATTATCTTCATAGCCTGTGGACAGATCTGTTAATTGAACACTTTAATGATCTACCATAAAGAGCTAAATTTTTCACACAGCTACATGAATGCAAATTCACTGAACTCATACAGAATTAATTAATATTCCTAGTTATCCTATAATTCTGAACTCTTGTCTAGACAGCCAGTGGAGGTGGTGTTCAACCAAACAACCCTCCAAATACCTGGACACAGGTACTCGCACTAGACACAAATTAAAGCCCTGCAGTAGGAAATCCTGACTCAAATAGGACAAGTTTAGAGGAAAGACCAAGATGTGAGCACAGAAACAAATAAAGCATAGCTGAAGACTAAGGAAGCCACTAACACCCCAGTTCTCAACATGGTTTGGGTAAAGTGTGTAAACTTTGGCTGGCAGTCAGACACTACATTCAAATCCATCAGACTTCTCCCACACTGCCAAATACTGCATGAGTAGGCCTGGGCCACTTTGCTCCCACAGCTGCCTCAGATAGGCTTGTCTAGGGCCAAAGCAAATAAGGCAGAGGCCATAGAAGGGAGAAGGGAAAGTGAGCTGCTGGATGTGGCATCAACACTGTGGCACTGTAACAGCACTTCACAGAAACCACTATGGATTGAAGCTGAGGGGCAGAGACCCCAGTCAGCATTTCCAGGGCCTTGCTCTGCCACTACAGCACAGACAGCCAACCCTGGGCAGCAGTCAGCTAGCCCTCAGTGGCCCAACCATAGCACAGTACCTGAAATGCAAAGATATTTTTGCAAATGATACCTGAATGGTTTAATTCTGTATGTTTCGACAAGACTCAGAGGGATTTGTACTCCTGGTCATGCACCTAACAGGAAATTTATATCCTTACAGGCCACTTAGCACAGCTCTGTCCCTCTAGGCAACAGGGCTTCCTTCAAATATACCTTGCTACCTCCCAGCCCTCTCCATGTCTGCATTTCAAAGACAGAAGAACTTGACTTAGAGCAGTACTTTTCAGATTAATATGCAGTCAGAAAACTGCAGGTTTCTTAGAAGTCTACATTCAGAAACAACCTTCCCTAACTCAATTCTCCAGACTTCAAGGTTTCCAAGTGTCCAGCCTCCCAGAGCTGGGACTACAGGTTCAGATCTCAGCAGCCTTCCCCCTTTGGTATTTGTATTTCACAGTAGGAAGGTGGATTAGAGCAGCAATTCCAGTAACAAAGCAGCAATCATCACTAATCTGAGATGGAGGAACCCAATATATTATCTTCCCTAGAGTTATGGCACAGTGAAGTAGCTCTGGCTATGACTGATGAGTACACTGAGAAGATGATTGTAACATGATGTCCACTGGCACATCTAGGAGTTATATGATCACAGTCATACAAGACAAGAAAAGCCTGAAATTACAAAATAAAATTCATATGCAACATTTTGTTTGCTTACAAGACACATTCTACAAACCAAATATTTATTTACAGCATATCTTTGATAATCATACAGGCAAATTATTTTTTGTCACAGAATGTAAAAAAACAAAATAAGTTCATTACAAAGCAATTAGTTAACCTATAAATTCACAATCCACTGCAGAAAAAAAATCAGAATACAGAAATGGAGAAAAATGTAAGGGTTTGAAAGCTGAATCAAAATAGAAGCAAAGCCTCCCTAACTGAAAGAGCAGAAGACATTAAATGGCTTAAAACCAAAGTTATCAGCCTCACTTAGATCCTCATTTGCACAGAATACTTATACACCACTCCTTGCCTTTTCATTGAATTAAACAGGCTTACAGCTAGAGGCAAACCATGCTGATTTTAGTGACTCTATGCTAAATCTAGCTGTTTGACAAAATTCATTTCCAAAAGCAAAAAAAAAAAAATCTTGGAAATGCATTTACACAATATATGCAAATAAATAGGCACTCTACTGAAAACCAAAGAGGCAAATGGCAAATTCCTGGTTTATGCACAGTAATCTCAGTTCCCTCTATACCGGAGATCCCCCTTGTATGAAGTTCTCTTCAATATTCTTCCTTAGACGAATCCAGGTGACTCTTACACTTAAAAGAAGTGTACGAACAACACTCTTACACACACTCTCGTTCCAGTTATACTTCATGCAGGGTACAAAAACTTTCCCATTCAAAGAAATACAAAATCCAACATCTTTTTGGAAGCTGAAACTTGCAAGCTACTTTTTTTGTAACTTTACCACATTTATGCTTTAGTTTTGAACCACATTAAAGTCTGAAAGCTTCAAAACATGCATTTCAAAGAAGTTTAAGACACTAAGATATTTGCACTAAAATTTAAATGCGCAGAAAAAGCCTCTTTGTCTAAAAGAATGTATTAAACCAGAGTAGAACAAAGAAAAATAAAAAGGATGCTAAGACAGCATATGTGTTAATGTAAGACACCAGAGCCCAACATAAGCAAGCAGACAGTTTTAATACACCTCAGCATGAACTTCTTCAGTTGTCTTAAGTTAATTTTGGTAGGTTTTTTCCTCCATAAAATAATAGTGGCTATTTTAAGTTTCATGATCTATTTGAAAATTAACACAATTATCTTGTCTGTGAATTTCAGTACGTGGGTATTTTGACTTTCTTTATTATTTATTACAATAAGAGTAAAAAGGCAACACATTTCAAATGCTGTCAGTGTTTCTTTGCTCTTTAAAACATTTTAAAGTATCATGCTGACTCAGAGCTCTCCAGAACACCATGATAAAAAGGAATCCCACATTTGTTAATAACACCATTCTAAGAATACACCCTGTATCCCATCAAACCAAAACAATGATAAACAAGCAAACTTTCCAGTTTTCTCCATCAGTCTTAACTTTTCAATTTTGTCTGTTATCCTTCCAATTTGCTTGACTTGATCATTTAAGCCATCACTAGAAACAAATGCCAAACATACATTCATTTTTATAAGTTAGAAAAAAACCCAATTCTTTTTGGAAGGATGGTTTCCTTGAAACTGGAAAATTTTCTGGTGAGGGACTTTTTGGCATATGGTAATAGAAGACGCCACACAAATTCATGCAAGGAAGCATGAATACTGCTTACTGCTTACCACTTGATGTTCAGGGATGAGTAAAGTAGTCTCAGTGCTGTTTAGGCCCTGCCAGTGGCATCACAGGAAAAACATAACGTTGTTAGCGATGATGCAAAGGATGCTTTAAAATAAAAGGCTAGTTCAGAAGAAACAGTGTAGCTTCGGGTTTAAGCTGTTGAAAAGCTATTCTGCGTGACAGTTGGATTTTCAGTGGATATAGTCAAAGTTTAAACAAACCTCTACATCTTCAGATGAGCTGGGCCTGTAGCCTATACCACTGACTCTCGTGTGGCCCATTCTTGATTTTTAAATTTAAATAATAACAATTTTTAATAAGAACTATACAATATTCCTCAGTATTTCCTTTATGAAAAGTCAAGTCTTTGCTATTTGGCACAGATGACCATTTACAAGTTGATGATGCACAACCTTTACCAGAGAAGATGTACGCAGCATAGACGGCTGCACTTGCATTCAGAACAAATGTGATGCCCCTTCCTTAGCTATTTTTTTCAATACAAACTGAAATCATATCATGTGCACTAAACAAAAACAAACACAAAGAAACAAATCTTTAATCTTGTAGTGTAGACAAGGCAAATTGGTATCACTAATTGTAGTTGTTATGCCTAATGAGATTAGTGAGGGCTTCCCAGCTTCCAGTTCTGATCCACACCTGGTGAGGTCCTACCCTGATTTTCACTGCACAACGTCTGATGGCTCATTATTTTCCTGTAGGTGGGCCTAGAGGGTGCTGCAACATCTTCAGACCATACTCCACACATGGACGACAGGAATAACAACAGCGGAGGACTCTGCAGGGCATGGTTATTGAACAAAGACATACCCATAAGCTCTCTGTGGGACTGCATGATTGCAAGAGATTTTGAATTCAGGCTTGACTATTGGAATGAATAATGGTTTGCAATATGTAAGCTGATTTGAGTATCTAATTCTGTTAGTCAGTAATTTCTCACACTCTTGTTTTGCTTCTGAAAACAAAAGACAGGTTTAAACCAAAGAGTGTGAGCGTATTATGAAAACATGACAGTTCTCAATGGAATAAAATTAACTTTCAACAGAAGCACAATATTAACGTCATTTTATTATTGGATTGGTTGTTATTGCATTGGTTTTTGAGTTGTAATAGTTCAGAAAGTATACATCCCAAAATCCAATCTCCATAAAGTACTGTCTATGATGTTTTAAATGAGAAATGAATATTCTTCACTTTTAGTACAATTTTACTGGAGAGAAATTACTCAGATCCATTCCTATAATTTTGTGAAAAAAAAATCCATGTTATTTTAGTGGTTGTTTGCACTGCAAGTAATACATTCACACATTTTGACATTCTTTCTTAATAATGTCATCTCTGAGTATTTTATTATCTAAATGAGATTAAAATATCCTTTTCAGAATTCAGTCAAATAAATGCAGAAAGGCTCATCTGTTTTGTGCCAAGGAATCCATATGGAAACAGTGCAAATATAAATAGCTGCTCTGTGCTCTTACCCTAAGACAGTCTGAACTAGGTTTAGAGATCTAATCCTTACATCACTGATGCTACTGGAAAAACCTGCGCTATTTGTAGTGAACTGAGGGCCGAGACACATGAAGTGGAATGTTTTTGTCCAATTATATGCTGAAAACACCTTCTGTGTACAGTACAAATTCCATTGCACACCTGCCCCATCCCTACCTCAAGCTAGTGCCTTTCCATCTGCTTCTCTTCCATCACTTCATCCCATAGTCCTCCCATCACAGTTTAGTGTCTATTGAAACACTAAACTATGAGATAAAGACACACAGATGGCATTTTGTGAAATGCTTTCCTGTTGATACAGAGAACTTATCCTGCCTTCAGTACAACTGTCTGAAAATAATTAGCTGAAGTCATGGGGGTTAACTAGTCTAAAATTGGTGATGAAACCTTCTCCTGCACATTTACAGTGTAAGAACTCCTGTAGGGAGACTCTACTTTTTCAGAACATGCCAAAGTTTATGTTCAGCGCAACAGGGCTCCAATCTTGACATGTCACCCACAAGAACCAACCAGTGTTTTCAAAACACTCAAATAGTCCAGGTGGGCAGCAGTGCTGGGCTGGTCCTTTGTACTTTGGAATCCATTCTCATAAGCCTTTGATACACTCTCTCTCCCCAAAATATCCTTCAGACTGCATTTTGTAGTTACATTTGAAAGAAGTCTTTTTGTATTTCCTTCTAAATTTGGAAACTGATTTGGTCTGTCTTCACAATATTACTAATAGTATTTTATGCTTCTATTTGAAAACGCACTGGTCTGAATTGAAAAATGAACAAGCATGAAAAGTAATGTACATTCCAAAAGTGCCTCTTCAAAAGATATCCATTCATTTGAAACACCTGCAGCACCTGCTGCTCCCCCCAAAAAATCTGTGACATACTTCTAATTTTAGTAAAATGCATTGCTTTAATACACTTGATGGAGCTCTGCCAATTTACCTCTGCTAAGATGGCTTGAATAAAGACTGTGTGTTCTCAGATTTTCTCATGATAGAGTTACAATATGGGAAATCCTGATTAACAGGAATTTTTAGTGAGCATTTCACTGGTGTGAATTCAACAGTGAAGATGAAAATTGCTGATCTAACTGTGCAAAATTCCTATCTTCTCGCAACTAGGATAAGGCACAATTCTGAAGCTTTGCTCAGAGAGCAGTCTTTTATAAGAGCAAGAAACTCAAGGCCTATGTACAGAGTCAATTAGGACAGAAATGTGTCCCTAACAGAAGTATCTGTCTGTGAATTACTGATTTAACAATGACATAATTTTGAAGCAGACTCATTGCAGTGCCTATTCAAAAATATTCCTAGCATATACCCTTTTTTTTTTCCTTTCCAGACTGCTGTTTGCTGAAAACATCTCCCTGTCTCCCTGTGTGACAAAGCATCTAGAAATGGTGCACGCTGTAAGGCTTGCAAGATGAAAAGCTATTGAACTCCAAGTGATCCTGTTTCTTTTGTCCTTGTGGGAGATTAAAGGAAGAAAAATAAGGAGACTCAACAAGAATCAGGTAAAAAAAAACAACAGAAAAAACCCAGGGTAAAATAGGGAAGCAGCAAAGGACTGAAGCACAAATGCAAAATCATGACAAAGCACCACATGCACCACTGATTGGTAACTCAATTACTTTTTGAGTTCTGGACTTCATCTGACTTCTGCGTATATTTTGGCAGCCTTCACTACAGACTAGTTTTCACTCTCATTTTTGTTTTACTTGCGTAATTCCTAATGTATAAATCACATGTTCCTTTTGAGATTACAAAAGAAAAAAAAAAAGCCACTGATTTATTGATAGGTAATGTTTTCTGCTCTCCATACTTGGAATTAGATTCCCCCCACTCTGTTGCTAAATCAACAATAAGACCATAGCTTTTTCTCCCTACTACTGAGCAGGAGTGTATAGTTATTTATGTTCCACCTCTTCTAAAAGAAAAGACATACCCAAACATAATGAAGTTGTGAACTGAATGTAAATCCATTTCACTCGTTCCCAATGGTCTTTTTATCAATGAGTTCCATTTCTGTTTTAACATTACCTGACTTAAAACAATTTAAGACGTTCAAGTGTTTATATTTTTCAGTTGCAGGAAAAAAAAGTTAAGTACCTGGTTAGGTAACAAGAAAATCACCAGCGTAAAATTATTAAGAACAGAAATCTGTCAAAACAAGAACAAAGCACATTGACCTGAGCTCAAAAGGATCTTGGTGGATGGATGCCTGTGTTCAATTCCTATGGGAATGCATTAAGGATGAGAGAAGACAGCCTAGCAAACAACTGAGGTAAAAGAAATTCTTCCAGTTTATCAAGAAGAAAACCAAAGTTGTGACATAGGGAGATAAAGGATTAGCATTATATGAAAAAAAAAAAAAAAAAAATCAAGGCTATTTCACTGTTGGAATGAATTCATGGAAAAACTTTTAAGGATAGACTTAACCTGAATATCTAAGACATTAATCATCAAGAACTAAGCCTGTCATGGCTGATAAGAGTGTGAAACTGGGCAAGAAGATTAAAAGTAACTGTAACTTTATGTCTGGCTAATGCATAGAAGGCAAAAATCAGATAAATGAAACTGTATTAGGGCATATGTGGTAGGATAACACAAAGCACAGAAAAATACTAACTTAAATGTAAGCAAGCATCAGATAACCAGCTGATTTGGAGGAATAAAGTACCTAAAGCCAAAAAAGCCATCTCTTCTTTGAGGGAGAGAGGAAATTAATAAAACACACAACGAAGTTATGAAGTCAACTACAGACTAGTATTGCTAATATGACAATACTTTGTGGTATTTAAGAACAAATTTTAAAAGATAATTTTGTAAGGACCATGCATAAGTAGAAAACAAGAGAAATGGCATGAAGTTACTAAGCAGAGATTTTTGGAGCATAACCATGGACATTTTTCATAAGGAGACAACATTCCAGACCAGAAAGTGCTGAAGATTAGTTTCTTTCACTAACCCATCACAATCTTTCATCCTTCAAACAAGGCTCAAATCCCATGTCTCTACATATATAACACATGCAGTGCAACACGTTTGCTGCATTTTCATATGTCCTAGCTCATGAAGTGAATTGTTTCAGATTTTGGTGAGATAGTTCATCTCCATCTACTCAGCGACACACAACATGAACTCAGAATCAGCTTCTGACTCTGATGTTTATCATAATATTATGATGATTCATATGCTATAATTGGAGTTTGTATCTGCCCAGTGTTCAGGAAGTATTTGAAATGGCTGTTCACTGAAAATTTCTCTGAGGAAAAATATGACTGAAACTCCTACAACAGACCAGGAAAGTAGGAAGGTGAACAAAGCCTCTATTTTTAAGGTAGAACTGGTAGACTTATGAACTTATTTAGATGATATAGTTGTATATGCTAGCAAGATAAAGACCTGTGTAAACTAGGAAGCACCTCTATGTTCTGTCTTCACATAAGCACCTCTAAATTTGCCTCTTAGAGGTAGGTAAGGACACATTTTACTCTTTAAGTAGCTCAGCAGAACAGGTAGCTCTCATTTCAATAGACATTACTTCTGACGAGTGCTCTTGGCCAGTATGAAAGAGCAACTATTTTTTTTCCTGCTTAAACTCTCCCTACCTTCCTCTAAGCATATAATAACCATAATAAAGAAACCAGACAATAGGAATCAAAATACCAATTTCAAGAATGCATATTTTCAATATTCCCTTTTAATCTGTTTCTTAACTGAATAGTAGCCACATATCACTATTTAGCCACACACCACTATTTAAACTATTGTGTACTGCACATATTAAGCAATGATGTACTGTGAAAAAATTAATGACTGATGATGCTATTTGGATTAGACACATTGTAAGGAAGAGGTCACAACTCCAGTCTTCAATTTCTTTCTCATAGATCCTGCTGCACTCTTAAGAAGTTCCTAGTGCAGAGGAATATGACAGTGCTTTGATTTCCCTGTCCAGCCAGCAATATAATATGCAGCATAAAACAAAGTGTTGACAGTGTGCAGAAGCATTATGTTTTTCCAATTGCCAAAACATTAGACGATTGTGCGATTCTCATTTCAAGACTCATGCTGGAAACACTATTAAGCCCACACTTTTCTACTGGTGCTGTGTTGTAGCACTAGGACTGTAAGCACTAAGTCTCTTGGAAGACTCAGTATCAGCTTTACATTCATGGTTTTGCTCCTTCAAAACACTAGGGGAAGAAAACATTTACACAGATAAAAGTAAGTTTCCCTTTCACAACAACTGTTCCTCTTTCTTCCTGTCAGTAGTATGTTAACACCATTGGTACTGCACCTTACCTCAGAGCTGCTTGGGGCTTCTGATCCTGTAGTTGAAACAGTTTCACATAAAGGTCCATTGCATTCTTCCCCTAAGAAAGGTTGAAAGAAAGATAGATTCACATAAATACATATCTCAGTATAAATACTGCTGCAAAATAATGCTCATCTACGTAAGACCTTCAAGAATGGTTCTTTGAATGGAAAAAATGCTGCAAGACACAATATACTCAGTCTGTACCACCTGGTTGTAACTCTTTAGCCACAGAAATACATTTCAAGATGTGACAAAAATCTGTTAGCATCACGTATTTGAGGAGATAAAATTCTTTCTTGGTCAAAGATCTGATAGGTGTCTATGAGAGTCTCCCACTTGGAGTTTTGCTGCCTCAGCTACTAAAGTTCAAAGTTCTCTGGGTTTGCTTGCTAGAAATCCAATTATTTTTTTGTTGTTGCTAAGGAATTAATGGTGCATAACCTCAGGATCACAGATATCCACATAATGCAGATATGATGCTAGGATCAAGAATAGTAATATCAACTTAAATTACCAAGCTTCTTGTCATTTAAAAAATTAAAAGAAAAAAATCTACCTTCATTTTAACAACAGTATTGAACTCTGAGATGCCTTTCCCACAAATATAGTCAGTCCACCAAGGACACTGTTACTTAATTGTTCACATTATTGGGAAAAATCACATTGAATATATCCAGTATAGTGAATAACCCATATAAACCCTAAACTACACTGAGACATTGGCTGGGTTTGTGGCTCTGAACCTACTCTGTCAACAATTCCCTCTGGAGAGGGCATTCAGAGGCCATAAACTAGGCTCCTGCTCCAATAAGTCTTTGTCAACGAAGAATTCTCTGCTGATTAGACAGAGACCAGACTCCCAAATCAGGTGTTTGGTCACACAGTCCTCAATGGCAGGAGCAGCCTGGCACCTTGTCCCTGGAACAATGACTTTCAATTTGCCTATGCTGCTGAGAGGACTTGAATTGATCTCACAGCCTATGACAGCTGCCTTGGTGTTTGTTTTTTCTGGGTTATCCGTTCTGTAGCTGTGAAAGTTTAACCTCAGGAACAAGAGAGTTCTACATTTTAAACTCTGTCCCAGCACCACTGTGCATTACTTGTGCAACTTGTGGAAGGAAATCCTCTTGTGTCTCTGATCCAGGAGAATAAAACTAACCCTAGTACAACATTAAATGCGACAAAAAAAGAATGAAAACCATAAATTAACTGAGAAGTAAAACATAGTTAATACATTCACTCCTTGAAAAACAGATGAACAGATTCTCAAGCAGAAGCAGTATGAGAAATGCATGTTCAAATCACACAGGAAGGTGTAAAGGAGCCACAACCCAGAACTGCAACATCACCAGGAATGGAAAAACCAAATTAGTTCTTAACCCAGAGGGCTGCCCACACATAGCTAAGAACTGATTTGCAAAAAGCCTGGCTCATATGTGATATCAAGGACTCAAATAAATTCAGTTTGATTTCCAAGAGGCCCTCAGCAGAAAATAAAGACCAGAGGACACATAGAGCAGCAGTTAGTACAATACCTTCTGACTCTGCTGCCGTGGTGAGAATTGCAATGTCATCTTTGAAAGGAAAAAAACACTTCAGTAAGAACCAGAAGTAAAATCCAATTTTAACATGAACCCATAATTCTCCTCTATCCTTTACAGTACAGCCACTACATCTGCCAAAAGAATAAGCCCTGGAAACCCCAGACCATGACCTAGACAGAAAGCATGGAGGAGGTTCCTCTTGACACACCAACATTCACATTTTTGTCCAGGCTCTTTGTTTGGCAACACAAAGAAAGATGACACTGTCTCATAGCAGCAGCAGAAAGGACCTTACTAGTTTCTGCTAGTCAAGAAAACACGTTTAAAATTCTTCAAAGAATCACAACTTTGTATGTTAAAATGGGAGTAAAACAAGCATATTCTGATACACCCATCCTATTTAAGGGATCGGCCTGGTTCTTCAACACTACACTCTCCAATGTATGTAGAGATCCAGAATGAAATGGGGACAGCTGTCAAACATAAGTTGTCCTTCAATACAAAACTTATTTATAAAAATTGCAGTCCCTCCTTGCAAATTTTTTGTTTGAAATTAACTCCAGAAGAATGTCATGGTTATCAAAACTCATTAAATTTGTTTCAGACCCATGTATTTCTAGTATTTCCTCAAATCATTGGCTTTTCATGGGCACTCACATACCCTAGCTGGGAAAAATGGCTTTTTCCTAAAGTAACTGTTGTCTCTAGCAGCCTTACAGTTCTGCACACAACTGTTTGCAACTCCTTAAATACATGTGTCTCGAGTTTGCACATTACTGGAAATAAGTAAGCTTCACATGGCCTATAATTTTGCACTATTAACTTAAGCTGTCCTTAACTACACCCTACCTCAGGGCACTCTACTTAAAAACTTGCAGTATGTCACTCCTAAGAATTACAGACCATTTCTATTTCAATTACAGACCCGGAGGACTAGATCAATCCAAAACAGCTCACAGTAATCAACATGCAGAACTGAAGACTGGAGAATATAATCAAGACTGATTTCGTCTTTTAAAATGTAAGTAGTTTACCCTCCCCCTAAAAAAAAAGGTACTTTTATTAGTTCAATCTTTTGAGTTCTGTAGCAAGCATAACAAATGGCTTCTCACGTAATGAACTGATTAGTCATTTTACAATAGTTCAACTTTGTTCATAGTGCCTGAATCATTTTCTTCTATGTGGTAAAAGATGATTTAGGAAAAGATATAAAGGAATTAAATTTCACAGCCAGACCCACTGGTTAAATGAAAAGCTTCAGTGTGATATTTCAGGAATCAAAAAATTGTCTTTCAAAATCCTCCTGTTCATTCTAGAATGCAAAAGAAAAACTCTTAGTGGTCTAAGATCTGAAATACACTCACAATGTTTCAGAGACACTCCTGTATCTGCAGTTTACTGAACTCACATGCAAACTGTTCAAGTACAAACTGACCATCACATATTTAAAATCAGATTAATGGATTGCAGACCTCACTCACGACCTACCTATCAATTCTACCTGATGACTACAATGGTAATACAGACTTTCTAAAACTAAAACTTGAAGTCATCTTCAAGAAAACAAGCAACATAAAATGAATTCTGTTTTGAAAAATGCTTTTAAATTTCATTTATAAAATCCCATAAACACAAGTAAACACATTTAGTGCTATCACAAATAAAATAATGATGCTGTTGTAAATCATATTCCCTTATTTCCTGACAGCTGATGCAGGGGAAGCAACACAGCTCAGTGACATATCACTGCACCAAAAAACCAAGCTGCATGTTCTCTGGGAGAACATCACAGGCCACTTCCTGGTCGTAACAGCTGTGCCTCAACTTGGCAAATAAAAGGTCCAGGACATGAGCCCAACCACTTGACTTAATTATTAAGTGTGCTTGTTGAAACCTTTTTTGGCTTCTAGCCCTCTCCCAGAGAGCAGAGAAGTATACTCTGGAGGAAACCACAGGCCAGGTTCTGGTCTTCAAGACAGTATGGACAAGTCTGTCTTGTAAGGCAAAGAAGGGAATTCAGCCACATAGACATGACTGGACTGCACCACTTGTCCTCGAAGGCCAATGAAAAATTCCTTGCTTTTTAAAATTCCTAGACAGGGATGCTCCAGCATATTTAACTGTATCTAACCAGCAATTTTCCTGGAAAAGGATCTCTGTCACTTCAGCACTGTCAGTAAGCTGGGGTCTGCTGGCAGATGGAAAACAAAAAGGTTGGCCGATGATGCTGCACTCAAGGTACAGTTGGGCACAGAGCATATGGTGTATAGATTCTGCAGTCTGGCACAGCTCAGAGCAACTCTGCATCAGACAACAGCAGGAGAAGACAATAAAGTTTCTCCTTTCTTTCAACTTCTCCTGATTCATCTGCATCTAGTACAGCTCTTGGTAGATGTGTTTCTACCAGTAAAAATGTGAACATATTAGATACTTCTAAACCCAAGTGGCAGCTGTACAGTCATTTTTAGGGATGAAAACTTCCATCCTACAAATTTTCATCCAGTTACTAAAACTGGAACATCATCTGCACTTGAACACTTAAGAACTCCAACAGCTACTTTAAAAGGCAAAGTCAGAGTCAGGATACTCATGCAGGTGTTGATAAACTTTTACTGTTTAGCAGTAGTAAGAGTATTACTGGTCTTGCTATTACTTTCAGTATTGTTTCCAAAATTCTGCTTGCGTTTGTTTCCACAATTTTCTTAGCCATAGTAACAACATCCTTTTCAGTCAATAAAACCAAACAAGTGAAAAAAGCTTTCAGACCAGTCGTACTGCTCTACATCTATCTGATGCCTTTGGCATATCAGTTTATACACATACACATCCTTACAGCAAAATTTTGGTGGTTCAGGTAAAAATGAAAAAAAACTTCCAAAACCAAACAAAGTCACAGAATAACTCCACCCCAAAACTTATATTGCAGTTGTTATCAGGTACTTTGTACTACAAAGAAAACTACTAATACTCATCCTTACTATGCAATGAAAGCAAATGTTATTGCCAGATGTCTTCAAGCTACCATCTTAATACATACCTGCTATATTCAGTAACCTGGCCTGCCTGACAGAAAAATCCATTTAAAATATGATTATTTATTACTAAATCAACGTGTTCTTTAGAGTACTGTGTCCTTTGCTCCCAAAAGATCCCCATGGGATTGCTGCTGTAGCGGGTTCTACTCTGACTGACCTCCATCTTTGATAAAGAGTTCAATCCAGCACTGAGTCACTACAAAAATCCACACTAAACAAGGACCTCTCCAAAGTAAGGTCACTTATTCCAAGTCAGCTTCATCATGACTATTGTTAGTGCTTCCATATCTAAGAAAACTACAGCCTCAGAATGACTTATTAACTAAATTTACGTGTATATTGACCATATCCAGAGGTGGATGACTGAGTTGCCATGGGGAACTGAGGACTCACCCAGAATGTTGGCTCCGGAGCCAGTAAAATAAGTGTTATCACTTCACTTGGCAATGTCTGAAGGGTAATAACTGCAACAATGAGCCAAAGATTCCATCTTAAAATTATGTTTGAAGTTGTGGCTTATGCATACTCAGAGCTGCTCCTAAAAATTTAAAATGAGGTGGTTTTTTTGTTTTTTTTTTACAATAAAAACACTGAACTCTCAGTAAATCCAAGAAAATTTATTGGGAACATTATTTAAAGTAATTTTATGATTCCCTTAAAACTAACTAAATAAAATAAATAAATAAAGTCAAGTAAAAGCTATTTCACAAACATACTGATTTTCAGCATGTGGGTTTTTTTAATTAAACAAGCAATTCCAGAGAATAGATACTTGTGAACAAATAAAAAGAGAGAAAAAATTTATATAGGCATAAATACAACGAAAAAAAATCTGTTCCTAACAAAAAGAAAAATCTCAGCATTTGGAAAAGACATGCAGTCCTCAATTGTAACCTCTCTTTACTATTGTATTTTAAATCAGAACTTGAGGTTAACCCTCAGCTACCTTCCATTTAAAGAACCTTCTCTTTTGATTAAAAGGCACTGGGCTAAACAGTAAAAAAAAAAAAAAAAAGAGGAAGAAAAAACCAGAGTTGTGTAAATCTGTTTTTAGCAAAAACCCACAAGTCTAGTGTTGTAACAGAGAACTTGAATGGCATTATCACATGGTTAGGGCAGTAACCATAACTGTACTGTATACACCAGCACAGACAAGACTTAAAGCATGTTGTGAGCACTGAAGTTAGAGCTTGTACCTTTCAGGCATCATCATTTTGCAGAATGACACATGTAAACTAATTAGTATGTTTAAGCATAATTAAAAAAAAAACAAACCCCAGAGCAGCAATAGCTGGACAAAGCCAGGTATTTCAAAATTATCTACCATTGAGATGCATGTAAATATGGGGGAGCAAAAGGGCAAACAGACCTGAGAAGAGCAGGGTAGTAAAATACCAGACTGCAGAAGTCCTGAGAACTCATGAAGCCCCTATGGCTGTGCTTGCTTGCACTTGGGCTGTTGGTATGTGCAGGGCCAGATCTCGTCAGCACTGTCTGACCGCAGAGACAGACAAAATGCTCAGGCTGTGGCCTTGTGCGTGTATGAAAGGGGCAGCTGCTCTCACATCTCCTGCAAGAAAAGATGAAGAAAGGGTAACAGCGGTATTCCTTTTCATCACAGCCCAAGGGAACCACAAGCACTTCAGAAAGTGTTAGGTGTAGACTTGCTTTCCCACTGTTCCCAGAGGGACACTTCAAATCTTAGAGCATTATTCATTAATGCACTTCCTCGATGCTCACTGAAATCACTGATGTAACCCTGAAGCAACACAATCTCTAATTTCTTTCAGCATTTGCAGTACCCAAGTTTTGCTAAGTAGTGGAGGGCCCAATGCACTATTCATTCTATGAACACACATTACATTCTCGTCCTTGTATGGCAGATCTTCTATTGATACTGTAAGAGAAAAGAGAGAAGTGAACAGAGAACTAATTCCTGAGTTTCTTGCTACTCAGACATTTAATTTCAGATGGCCAATTTTACCTGCAGTTTTTTATTCCTTCTGGACCTCATGCTCTACCTAATACCATTTTGGTTATGCTTCCAATGAAATACGTCACTGGGAATTTTGCTAAGGAATTCACAAAATATTTCATTTTCTCATAATAAACAACATAAAAAATACACCATTGTAGAAAGACTTTTTACAGACAAATTTTTCTGAACTATGAGTTTGCTACACATTGAAGTAATTTGGACAGAAAATGGTAAAGATGATGGAATAATTCTGGAAGTCATATACTGACCCCACAGAGAAATAGTTCCTATCAATCAGGAAAATGAGCAGGGCAAAACACCCTGGCTCTCATCACTTGGGAGGTTTTTAGGTAAGCATCAGACAATTAAAAAGATTGAAGAACTCAAAGGCATCCAATTTGCCAATGGCCTCAAAACCACATCTGCTAGTCATTACTCGTTAGCATGGTATATTTCTAGCACACTACAAATTGTGCAAACATAAGCCCTCTGATTTCCTACCTGATAGTTAAGAAAATCCCTTTGAATAACAAACCACAGGGCCCTTTCTAATTTTGGGCCAGTGAAGAAAATTAAAGGGCAGCCATCTGCATCACGAGCCCTACCCACACGGTACCTGGGGTTCTGCTGTCTTGCCAAAGGCCTCAAATTTCACATTTACCCTTGGGAGCCTGCTAAGGAAGACAACAGGATCACTTAAGATTTCTTACACTTCACCAAAAGATATTCTCAGTTCCTAAAAAAAAGCATTAGGAATTTCACTACCTGTACTGGTCTTCACTGAGAACCAGTGGAGAATGGCTCTGACTGTACCAACACCCAGACAAACCAACAAGATGAAATAAGGTACTCATATTTTTTCACACTTACATTACACTGTTCTGTGTAATTGAGTGATCCATATACGCTGGAAAAAAAAAGGTCTGATTTGAAAGAGTAGCCTAGAACGAAGCCTTTTCACACAAGTGACATCAAATGTCATCTAGTCTTAAATTTATTCTTAATGGCTGGATCTGTAACAGACTACTAGACCACAAAAACAAAAAGAAGTAAGTAGAAAATCCCATAAACCTTTAATCTATAGGATCTACTGAAAATTTCAGATTACAACTGTGCAAACAGAACCCAAGACAATTTCTCTCCTCACTTCTTGGGCACCTGTTGCAAATAGAGCAGAAACTCTACATTAGCAAAATCAATGATAAAAAGAGGAGCTAAAGAGAGCCTGAAGGCAGTGCCAGCATGTGTGAAAAGACGTGCAAGTTCTGCTTTGATGTGGCATGTTAAGAGTGATCCAAATTTACACATGGATCTATTCTGAACACACACGAATACAGTAAGAAGCATTTAATGGATTACTGCAATATGAGTATTCCAGGTATGGGATTAAGGTATTTTCTCAGCTGTTCTGGAAAAGTACACTGACACACAGATTTTGATATTACATCCCTTAACCTATCCAGATAGGCAAGTTAAGAATTGTACTATGGTACGTTAAGAGAGATAATTAGTGCTTAAAGGGCATGTCAGCAAAGTTGCACAAGACCTAAGTTTCCAGCATTAGTTCAGATGTCCTGCCTTATTCTGCATTTGTATCAGCAGCAGCCAACTAGGCTGCTAGCAGGCCTTTTCTTGGCATGCATCAGATTAAAGCAATGAACACCACAGGTTTAACAGCTGTAGGTTCTCACAAGAGGTCCTTCAAAAACACCCCATACATCTCTGTAGTGTAAGCCAAGTAAGCAAGTCCCAACCTAGAAACAACTACTCCCTCACACAATGTTTAATCTATAAGTAGTTCCTGACATATTATTCAGCCTTCTGCAGATAGCCAATACTTCAAAATCTTTCCATAACTATGTATAGTTGCAAAAACCATCCCTAGCATGTATCTATGAACACAAGGATCTTCCTTTGCCTTCATGCATTTATACACATGCACTCATGAAAAGCTAGTACCAAATATAATGACATTACTGCTAGGTAGCAAAAAACTAGTGGAAAAGTTCACTGCATTATTACCTTGCCACTTACCATGTGACACAGCAGCTCCACATTTTTACATGACCTATATCTTGTTCATTACATGTTTATGTTAGGTGACTGTACTTCTATGTGTATAAACAGCTCATTAATTAGTTTACAGATACTAAATATGAAATTAGTAGTGTTCGGTTTTCTGGTTTTAGTGTGGTTGGTTGGGTTTGGTTTTTTTTCCCACAAAATATCTACCAACAGTTCTCAGCATAATTTTAGAAGCACGCGTTCATTAATGCCTTTATATCTTAACCTAGTTTTGCCTTGCATCATAGTGTGTTAAAGTGCCCTTCCATTTTATGGTACAGTTATCTCACTGATGTCAAGAATCTTCCAGAGTGCAAAGCTTCACTTTGCAACACAACTTTCTGTTCTCACCACATGCTAATGCACCTGTTCAAAAACTCCTGAAAAGCAAAGCAATTCATTCTGAGGTTTGTTTCTAAGTTGAGAAGCTACTTACAAAAGCCTTCTGGTGTGCAACACCATATTTAAGGCAGCATTTCACTGATAGACAGTAAAGACTGGAAACTTTCAACTGTAGTTATATCATTAAAAATGTTGAATTATACTCACATCTGAAGCCTTTTTTTTTTCTAAAAAACAAACCAAAAACCCAAACCCTGTGCAGTAGAAACCTACTTTTCTATTAGTCCTATGGACACCTCAAGAATGGGACACCACATCAGACAGTACCTTAGCTGCAACCTGCCTCAGAGGGAAATACAGAGAAAGTATTGCTCTGCCTTACACTGCAGTAGTTTCAATTGCTTCTTTAGGGTTTATTTTACATTCACAGCCCAGAACCTGTGGCCCTAGCTGGAACCATGCCCTTCCTCCTGGAATCCATGTGAGAAACAGCTGCAAAGAACTTAGTTTCCTCTTCTGAGCAAAAAGGTGAAGCTGCAGACTCTTTATCAAATAGAGGCTGAAGAGCCTTCATCTAGGATGGGTAGGACAGTCAGTTCTTCACTGGGAATTCAAGTGCATTGCCCAGCTCTCTGAAGCACAGCCTAAACATCCCACATAATTGCTACTGGGTTAAGAGGGCATGCAGAGGACTCCTTCCCTCCAGGGAGCTGCTCTGCTTTGCCACTCACCAGGCTGCAGAAAGAGTGACTTTAACTTCATATACAGAGTCCTCATCTGAAAGAAAAGTTTTTTTCAAGTCTCTGTCACCAGTCTTAGGATAAATTTTTGTTTGTTTTTAACTGAGACAATCTCTGGAAAATCCATATTTATCAGCTGCAGGAAAATGAGCTCAATGTTTATTTTCTCATTAGAAGCACCACAGCATGCATACAAAACATATATATAAAGCCATATTATGCAAGTTGCTAGGATCAGTTTCCAAAAATCAAGCTTTCCTACCTCAAACTGGGTTTTTCTGTTAAAAGGAAGTTTACTTTCTAACCAGCCTGTATTTACACTGTGTTCCCGCAGTAACGCTTCGTAGCCAGTAAAGAAATTCCACTCAGCAACTACTCAGTGGCTGGTCTGAGGGAATATTTTCTCCCTGGCCTTTCATATTCTGAACTATGTCTAAATTTCTTGGAGCTTCTACTTTATTATCTAGGAATAATCTTTTAAAAAAAAAAAGCTTTCATGTTAACAAACCCTCTGCTTTCACCCTGGGGAAACATGATATCCCATTCAGTCTTTCCACAAATACATCAGAAACTACTACATACATTGCTGCAGTAATTACAGACGGATGTAGACGTGAACAGAGAGGCCTGTATCTCATGTTGCTAGTGTGAATCATAATTCTGGTTAAATCAGTGAAGTACTATTCTATTAAACAACAGTAGTATCTGGCCCTGAACGCTGAGGCATTATGAGATGCCAACACACCGGCATATGAAGCATTTGCAAGTCCCACCATTGGCTTTTCCTACTGTTTTGATGTCTTCCTCAAAGGGAACACGAGCAAGATTATAACAAACCTAAGTAAGCGTTTGAATTTAGATCAGTCTTAAAAGTATTCTGAGTTCAAACTAGACTACTGGAAATTTTGGAAGAGGAACCACTAATACAAATGCAGTATTTTTCAAATCATGGCACTGAGCTAAATGAGTTCCCAAAAGATCCAGAGTCTTGGGATGTATGCAATACAGCTACTGTAGTATCAACACTTCATGTTGGGGAAAAAAAAATGCTGAAAGATAGTGTAGACATAAAGTAATATTCCTAACAACATCCTGTGGTCTTTTTCCTCTGGTATTTACATCCCAATTTTGCAAGTTCAGTTTTCTTCAGTTTTAATACTTGAAGTAAACACCACCCATGTTCCAACAGAAAGCAAAAACACACCCACAAAAATGGAAGTTATTACCTCACATGGGTGTAATTCAACAGGAAGGCAGAAAGCTTCCTTCGAGGTAGAAGTTTTGATGCAAGTTAAAACTTTCCGCTGCTGCTAAGTAGTTTTTTTTATCCCCACAACCTGTTCCTTAGCATTCAAGTTTAATGAAAAGCAGTAGTAAATTAGAATTAAATACACACATACTATCCAAATATGAACATAACTTTATGGAAAATAAGAAGCAGATTTTTTTTCTTCTGTCTTGCTCCTGTTGACTCACAAAGACCCTGCTTGTGCACATCAGTGCACAAGCTTGGAGCCTCCTTAAGAGGCTGTCTTTTCCTTAAAAGCACAAAACAGATGTTTACATCTATGACAAGTACCAGTGGCAATAAATGCATACTGTTAACTTCTCTAAACCATAAGGAGGTTTGGGTGTTTTCTTTTAACCTTATGAGATTTTGGGACAATAAATTCACATACATTTTTGAAAGTCTACCTTACATTCAGTTTGTTTCTGTTTTACAACACAGGTTGATTAAGAATGAATTGAACTGGTGCAAGATTTTGCATGGGCACTTATGTGCTACAGTATGGTAAATCCTACTAAATCTTCCTAATTTAAAGAAATCCCTCAAAACTCCTTACATTGAATATTTATGACTATAGAAAACTCACAAAATGCTCATGGGAAAGCTGAATGCTGCGAATTTCAATTTACAATTCTGATTTCTAACATCATTCTCTAAATGGTTATTGCATATTTTGTAAATGTTGTAATTTTTTCAGTCTCAAGCTAATTCAGAAGGACAATCACTGGGTTAGAGCAGCTCAGTCCTGAGACCTTTTCATTGCTCACAGGCAGCGGGACAGGCAATGACTCAGGCCTCCCCACAAGAGTCTGTAAATGCATCGCTGGCCAAGAGGCTGCAACACCCATCTGTTTCCGTTCCTGTGCCAGGCCGACAGCTCCACTGGGCTCCAGAAGGGAGGGTGAGTGTTTGTCTGACACTTGCTGTGGGTGCTTGCCTTGCTGCAGTTGGCCACCACTCTCTGCTGTCAGTGCAAACAGCTTCTTTTGGATAATTTTCATAGTCGTTATCTGATGTCATATCCCTCTGAAACAAGGTTGATTTTGAAACAAGACCAAAGGTTTTGAAAATCATGATTTTACACCAGTGCTTGAGGTGTTTAAAATGGCATTGTATGTTTACTGAGAGATGATTTAGTCAAGCTGTGAGGGAAAACATACAACCCAAGCGGCCAACTCAGAGTCAATTAGTGGCTCTTTCTTTCTTTAAGAGCTTAACTTCTAGGACTGATGGCAAAGCACAACTCCTATAAAGATTTTTTTTTCTAGCTCAGTGTTTTTCTGTTGTTTTTAAATCTCTACAGAATCTTTTTGAAAATATCAGCCAGCTATCTTACATCTGTTGATTCACGTTGCCAGGTGACAAACTGGTAAATACACCCTAAGCATCTGCATCATGTTGTCTCACAAAATCATAATATTACCACATTTATTGTAAGTAATTACATTACATACTGACATGAGTTAGAGACTGTCACTTGCCTATTGCATAAAAGCAGGGCCCCAACATAGACCCAGAGTCTGTACAGACCTTGCACAAAGCTGACCGGTATGAGTGGGGTCATGGATGAAGGAAGACAGTAGAAGGACTACTCTTGCCTTCCCAAAAGAGGTGGCCTGGACTGCTCTGAACCTTCTTGCCATGACAGCGTCAGCTAGTGGCAGCAGCTCATGTCAGCCTGAACCCAGCTGGTGCTTCATGAAAGGCTAAAAGTTTGCTGCTAGGCTCCTAGCATTTGAAGTGCGTTTAAAATTAACAATCAAGGGCTACCTGGCTCGAGCAGCGTGCTGATGTAGGAACCCCTCTTTTTTTTGTTTTTCAAGGTTCATTTAGAGTTAACCATGACCTAATCAAACCACACTCAGGCTCATGCAAAGGTGTTTGTTGTTTGCCCTCTTCAGTGGAAAAAGGATAAAAGACTTAAGAAGCGTCATGAGCATTGGGGATCAACCCCTTCTCCCTGCCCCCAGAGCCCGGGCTCGGACCCGGACTGTCCCCCTCCCCGCACACGCTGTCAGGCTCTCGGGCCGCCGCGCTGCCTCCAACCCGCGGCACTTCCACACGCAGGAAGCCCCGGCCGCGCCCGGCCCCACAGCCCCGGGGCTGGGGGGCACACGGAACAAAAGCAGCGATCCCCTGCCCCCGCTCCCTTCGATCTCCTACCATCCGCAGACAGAGCCATCTCGATGAGGGTCTCGTTGGCTTTCTTCCCCAAACGATTCATGGCGAGTGCCTTTTCTTTTCCCCCCCCCACCCGCCCCGTCTCTAGCGGCGGGGAATACCTTCCGGGAGCCGATGGGAGAAGAGGGGGGTGAGTCAGGGGCTGGGTGGCCTCGTCATGCATGCGCACTGCCCGCAGAGGCGGAGCACGGAGAAGCGGGGAGCGGAGAAGGGAGGGGAAAGCGGGGGCCACCTTCAGCGGGCGCGGTGCCCGCCCGGGGCGGCCAAGGAGGGGGAAAGCTGCCCGCCGGAGGGGGAAAGCTGCCCGCTCGGAGCGGGCACCGCGCCCAGCCGACGGCCGCTCGTCCTCCACCACCGCTCCGCCCCCGCCGGAGGGATGCTCTTTGTCTCAGTAACATTTCCATTAAACCGTTTATTTTTCCACTACGTGGAGAGAAGTTACCGAAGGCGAAATGAGAAGACGCACGAAAAACGGGAACCTTGAGTTCCTTGCGTGGCACTTTGGGCAAGCCCCTTCGTACAGTTTCATTTGGCCATTAAATATAGCAAACGGGTTGTCTTTTTTTTTTTTTACTTTGGGCTCTCTGCATAGTAATAGCTAATCTTTCATGAAGGAAAAGGAGAAGGAAAGTGAGGTAGAGTAATATTCCCTGTGTGGGTCACTGGTGTGGTTTAACATGGGCCAGCAACTAAGTCCCCTACAGCTCACTGTCCCCTGCCGTGGGATGGAGCAGGGAATCTGAAGGGTAAAACTGAAAAACATGTCGATATAAAAGACAATTTAATTTTATAAAAGACAAAAACAACAAAACAGAGAAGGAAATAAAATGCAAGTGACGTAAAAGAAAACAGTTGCTCACTACCAGCCAGTCCCTCAGCTCCTTCCAGCCTCCACCCCCACACCAGTTTTATTTCTGATGATGATGTGGCAGAGCATAGGATATCCTTTGAGTCAGTTGGGGTTAGCTGTCCCAGCTGTGCCCCCTCCCCGTTCCTTGTGCATTCTTATCCTGCTCACTCGTGGGGCTTTCTCAGGAGCAGAAAAGGCCTGGACTGGATGCTGTGGAAGCACTGCTCAACAGTAACGAAAAACATTCCTGCGCTATCTGCACTCTTTTCATCACAAACCAGAAATGTAGCCCCATGCAATCTGCTATGAAGAAATTTAACTCTGTCCCAGGCAAAACCAGTACAGTTTGGGATTCTACAGAGAATAAATTTGCTCTTACTTCTGATCCTGCAGGGATGTCAAGAACAGCATGCAGTTCTCCTGCCTTCAGGACAAGTTTAATCTGACATCAGGCAATAAGGGATAATGCTGCTCACTGTCCTGATTACAGATTCGGAGCTAGCAAAAGCATTGTTTTGTGTAACGAACCTGGCTTCTATTAAATAGTAGTTGTGAAACAGACAAATAAGAATAAAGCCTGAGGAACGGGGAAATGTGTCATGAAAAGGTCACAGGAAGAAACCCAAATCTTTCATTCTGGGTGTTGGATTGGGAGGTACTGTGTCCATCAGTCTGAATGAATCTAGTCTATGCTTCTTGAGGATCTCTGAAGCAGAGGGCTTCTACCAGAACCAGAGCCCGACAGGGCTGGGGAGAACAAGAAGCTGCTGACCCATCACCCATAGCTGGCACCATTTCTGTGCCTCAAGCAGCCCCAGCTCCTGATCATGTCCTTAAATAATCTGAGGTAGTTTCTAATAGACTTCAATATATGTGTTTCAGGTGAGGTTTATTCATTAACATAAACTCAGGGCAGACCTTGAAGCCTTCTTTCAGGTTAACTTTTTGTATATTCAGCTTTTACTGCTCAAGTAACCACTTTGTGCACCAAACTGATAGAGAGATTTATTTCTTGGGCAACTGTAACTCAACAGCAGTTTCACAACAGGATTTATTGACCATAAAGATAATCAAGTAAAGTGAGTCAGTTAAGGTGCCATACTTGTGTTCAGATATACATACAGTATTAGTCCTTTATTTGAACTGTGCAGCATTACTGCTCTGAGGAGTGTATTTTTAGTCAGGAGCAAGGCCTAAAAATGTGTCTGGCTGCTTTCCAAAGTCTGAAATGTTTAGTTTGGTTTTTAATCTCATGGTGCAGAATGGTGGGAACAAAGAGAACAGGCATGGTGCACCAAAGGACGCCTTTAAACAGCTTGTAACTGCATGCAACACACCAGGTCATGAGGTTCAGTTTAAAAGCTGTGTTTTCTAAGCCTTTAATTTCCTCACAGCATTATATATCTTGGATAAACGCTTTTATACCCATTGAAGTTGCAATTAGAGACAATATTCAACAAGAGCTAGAAATGGCAAGAATTGCAGCAGCCATCGCTGGGTTTTGTCTCCTAATTACATGCTCGCTCTTCCCAGCTCCACCCAACATGTATGGTGGCGAGGCCAACTGTACCTAAAGCTGTCTGAGTATCACATCCAGAATGCCAAGGGTGGTTTTGAGGAGCTCTGTAATTGCATAGGCAGATGGTTTGTTGAGGCACCAAATTTGTGTCAATTACACAGTGGGCTGTGTTAGGGGTGGGACAGAAGCCTGCCCTCCCAGAGGGTGCTATCTGGGGAAGGCTTTGTGCCCCTGGCAGGCGCATGGGAGGTCCATGCCATACCTAGCCTTGAGGTTTCTTGTATATTCAGAGTTTAAGCAGCCATTTTCTGACTCAGTGGTTTCTACGGTATGCCTCAGCAATCCAGAGCCACGCTTCTTTCAAAAGGCACAGACCTTTTTCTCTCCCACCTTGAGTTTTGATTGCTGATTGATCATAAGGTGATATAATGACTCAGGTCAACCCGTTAAACTGACTGATTTTTAATTTTGTTCTGGGCTTTCAGTTCCATGAGTCATGGCAAACAACAAATACTGCCAAAACAAAGGAGGAAATGGGGAACCACACAACAGCAGGACTGTTTTATTCCTGAAACATCGACACAATAGCCAGGTATGCCATAGTACTTCTGCTTTTGGTGGTCTGGAGTTCAAACACAGTTTCTAACAAAGTGCATACATGAAAGAAAAAAATAACAATACCTAGAAGGCTGTGCTTGTAGGTAGCAAACATCACCAAAAATTAACAGGAGTGACTGCACTTAGGGTGTCCAGCAGCAAAGTATAATCCTAAAGGAGAGCAGACAATTTGTAGCTCTTATAAAATCTTGCTTTTCATTGGTGGGCTTTTTCAAAAGCATAGAACTGCTTTACATGTCTTGAAATTAAAAACTAATTAAAAACTAATCGCAGGGCCCGTTCAAAACAACTCGTAACTTACACCCTGAGATCTCAGCTTTTGAAAGTCCTTTTAGTGAACTATCTAAAGCTTTCATCACTAAAGCATCTTTAAAAATATGACCTATCAGTTAGATGCTCTGAAAAAAAATCCTTATTTATCCTCCGGGAAGGAATCTAATATATACAGCTTTTATATTTACTACTCAGAATCATAGAATCATTTCGGCTTGAAGAGACCTTTAAGATCATTGAGTCCAACCGTTGTCCCAGCTTTATCAACCACTAGACCATTTTCCTAAGTGCAACATCCACTCATCTCTTAAACACCTCCAGGGACAGTGGCTCCACCACCTCCCTTGGACAGCCTGTTCCAATGCCTCACAGTAAAGAAATTCCTCCTAATACCCGGCCTGAAACACTTAAGGTCCTCTCTATAAATTGTTCAGATTACATACGCTGTGCTGTGCCTGTCACATATATACCTGTGTCACAGTCCCAGAAGGTGCAGCAACTTGCTGCTATTAAAGATATGTGTACTGTGTATGTTCGCTTTGGTTTAAAAACCTTTATATATATCTATTCACGGTTTAAATAAGTTTTGAAATCAGACTGTGAGCACAAGTTAGAAACAACAAAACACAAGTTTGAAACAGCTGCAGGAGGAAGAAGGAAGTGGTTTATCTCCTTCCCGGGCCTCT
The DNA here is from genome assembly GCA_013401255.1 of Urocolius indicus. NCBI lineage: Eukaryota > Metazoa > Chordata > Aves > Coliiformes > Coliidae > Urocolius > Urocolius indicus. Next base: position 84,773 of record WBNH01009037.1, read on the forward strand.
TCATCCTGCTCTTGCTCCTCTGATGCTGAACAGACCCGTGAATGGTCACTTGGCTGTGAAATTTTGTTGCGTGCGGGCTGCCTCCCAGAAACAAACGTTGCTGCCTCCTCCATCTTCATGACTGTGCTTTTGACAGCCAATTAATGGTTGTTGAGGCTCTCTAGTTGAAAAGCTGATTTATTTCGCTGTTTTTTAATTAGAATATCAGTAATAGTGTCATTTGTAAAGAAATTAACCTCTTAGAGACCAGTAGGCTCAGATACCAAACAGACCTAGAAAAGTAACATGGAACTCACATGGAAGTTAGGTACCCAAATCTAGCATGATGATACCTAAAACTGCCTGTAACTGTCAGGAAATGAAAAGAGAGTGCCATAAAGAGTTGCCATAAAAGCAGTAGAATGCAAACACTTCTCAAAGGAAGAAAGAAGTTGTACATAGTGTGCAAAAGTTCATAATAACTCACTGCATATTTTTCCTACTCCATCACTTCCCAGTTAGTCAAATGTTTGCAGAAAGCGATGCAGGTAAGAATAACACCTATGATGTCTAAACAAACAGATGACTTTACAGACTATAATCTACCATTTTCTTGGCTGGATTTACTACACAATTGCCAAGAGTAGAACTAAAATCAACAACCTGGTTTGCACTCGCCCCAAGGCAAGGAAACTGCGTGGGCGCTGTCCCAGCTAAGCCCAGCGTCACTGCAGTCCTGAAGCCTGACACAGGGGCACCCCGCTCTGTGCCCTCTGCCTGAGCAACAGCGGTTTTCAGAGAGCTGCTGGAGGTCGTGGTAAACTGAACAGAAGCCTGTATCCTGTTTGAAGCACAGACAGACATTTTAGTTCAGTAATCTTGCAGTTACACTCCCCTAACTGGATTGCCTGTTTTATAAAGCCTTCTTAAAGCAATGATCAGAAGAAACCAGACACACACACGAAGATTACAAGGAAAAAAAATGTTTTTGGTGTGTTTTGGGGAGTGGAGAGAATAAGTCTCTTTCCTGCTGGTAGAGACATTATTAAGGATGCTTAAATATGTTCCAAATGTGTTCACTAACAATGTCTGAGGCACGATTCTGCGCTCTCGTCACGTCTCCGTGGACGTAGCCCCATTGATTTTGCTAAACTGCCCCTGAACGGATCCGTATGGAATTCTGATGGGCTGTGCACCGGCAGCCGAGCTCTCACAAAAGGTTACTGAGTGCGGTCGGGTTGGAATGAAGCCGCTCCGTCAGTCGTGACGCTTTAACGACAGGGATCAATCGGATAAGAAGCGGCACCAAGGGCGCCGACCCCCCGCGCCCCCTGGCGGCCGCCGCGTGTGGCGCTGGAGCCGCTGCCTGCAGCTCGCGCTGCGTTTTGGAGGTCGCCTCCCTCTGTTCGCTATCTCAGCGAGATAAATACATCAAGTACAGTCGAATATATATATCTATATATAACCACGGAGGATAATGGAGTGAGTAAGTGAGGCTGATATGTGAAAACCAGAGCCCCGAAGTGATGTGGGGAGCTTGGTAGGTTTAGCAAAACTCTTAACAAAATCAGTTGTGCATTAATCTGTTTAGATAGTAAAGCAGAACTGGATGATACAGATACCATGAAAGTATCAGAGAAGAAAAAGCTGCAGTTACAAATGAGATATGCACAATGTGTCATCACACACACACACACACACACACACACAAATCTGTGTTAACCGCAATTTTTTTGTACATGGCTTTTAATGACTTGGGTACCTCTCCTATATTCACATTTGTAACTGTCCTTGATTACATATTTTATTGCAGAGTGTATAAAAAAAAAAAAAAGAGACTGGCAGCTTCCTAAAAAACTCTAGGAAAATATAAGCTTTCAATATGTTGATAAAGAAGGCAAGGTATTCAAGCACAAGTTATTTTGTGCACATCAAGCACAACTTCTTTAGCTGGCAGAAAATGGAAATAGTGGTGCAAATGGTTGTCTGCTCCTATGGGCAGTATTAAACGGCCATGTTCTTCTCTGCTGTTTGTAACATTGTTCATGAATAATAACAGTAGTTATAATGTGAGCTTTATGAAAATGTTTCACATTCACTGTTATAAATTCCTGTTAAATTCTGCATACCTGCACTTAGTTTTCAAAGCTTCCATTCTTTGCAGTGCACATATACAACACCTCTATAAACTTAAACAAAGGAAGTGTCTTTCTATGTTGCCTTCTCCAATATCAAACTATCAAGCCACCACATCTCTTTTCAGGTCATCTCCTTGAATAGGCTCTGCAGGTTAGCTCCAATGATAGCCTTCACAAGCATCCTTCAAAACCTTGTGCAGCTTCCTATTTTGACCTTCTTTGCCAGCAGTCTTTTTCTCCTCCTTCCGTGCAAAAGCAGAGGGAAGAAGCTGCAAAAGCCTCTTATCTTTCAGAGCAATCTAGACATAGGGCTGCAGGTAGCACTTCTAAGCAGAAAAGAGTGAAGATAGATGGGCCAGGAAAGACAAGAGTATGCAGTTTTCTATGGAGAAGGAAAAGACACGAGAGAAGCAGAAAAAGTTAAAAAATAGCATTGCACCAAGCAAGATGAGGGTGTGTAGGTCTCTCTGCCTTAGGGAAGGCTGAGTGATGAAAGGTAACCAAGGTGTTTCTGCAATAACCAACCCTTCCCAAGCACACACAGGTTTTCCCAGATTCTTGGAGCTATGCAGTTGCTGATATCGTCTCACAGCCCTGCTGTGGGCTTCAAGGTGTTGTTTGGATGGAGATGTCAATGTATCTGCTGATCTGTACCCTGATGGATATAGTAACACTAGTATATGCTGAAAGGGAGCCTTTCTTATAAGAGGTAAATTAATTAGTGGATGACATCAGGCTTGAATCCAGCACGGCTTGTTGCAGTCTTGGTTTTAGTACTGATAAAACTAATAAGCGAGCTGGTAGCTCTTGGTTGTTACAGGCTCTGAGTTTCCTTCTATATTTTCACAGCTTTTCCCCACCAGCTATATGAGATACAGTGACCATGTGGTTTCCAGATTCTCCCCAGTCTCCAGCCCTAGTTAGTCCCTATCTGAAATTCTGTCTGAATAATGTAGTGCTTATCTCCCCACCCAAGGGAACCCTTGTGCAAAGTTGTCAGGGCTGCCTCAGCTGGCCTGTCCATCCCAGTCACAGAGCTCATGATGAGCATACAGATAAGTTACTCTGTGAACACAATAAACATCCAAGAGCAACAGTAGCTGTGCAAAAGGATTGGAAGGTTTGGGCAAAAAAGTAAAGTGATGAATCTATGCAGACAAGATGTCTCTAAAAATCAATACTTTCAAAGTAAGATAAGGAGTATGAATAGTAGGATGAAATCAATATAACCTAATAATTTCTGTACACATTCTAAACAGGAAAAAGCAGAGCCTGTGAGAGATTGAGAAAAAAATAAGTAATTGTAATATCAAATGAAAATGCTCATTGTCTGGGAAGTATATTTAAAATTTCAGGGGAATAGATGAAAACTCTCAAAATGCAAGGTGCTGCTTTGTTTCATCTGATTTCAAAGAGCCCTACTAGTGCTCTTTGAATGGGGAGGGGGGTGTCGAATGTTTACCTCTGGCTTCAGATAGGAAAGCCAAAGTGTAACACAAATAGGCTAGCACATGGTTCTGTCATTTCTGTAGAGCAAATCTGCTACTTGAACACATTTTTTTTTTGGTGGCAGCCTCTCAGAATGTTAATTCTCCTTTCCTGTCAAACTGCTGAATTTGTAAGAGGATCTATGCCATCTCTAAAGTCAAATCTCTTCTCTCGAGATCATTGCTATTGTCTATAATATAGTTCTTCTTACCAATTGTAAATTGTAGTTTGTCAGAAGACAAACTAATTGTGCCTTCTAACTATGCCCTCTTGGATATCTAATCAAGTGCATAATATATGATGTAGAGTCACATTTGTCATTTCTTGATATCCTCCTTTTAAAAGTTCTACTGCTTCACACTTCTGTTCAAATGCAAAAAGTGTCAAGAAGATACCATGGGAGTTACTTATCTAGTAATTACTGCTTGGGTCATTTCTGAAGTCTTCAAGTCTTCCTGTATTAATTGTGAAGAATTTTCCTGATTGTTGAATTCATTACTTCTCCTATTGAGGAATATATAATACATAGTTTTGGATTATTCTCCTTTAAGTTAAATATTCAGATAGATCAGTCTGCTAAGATAGCTGGAATTAGCATACCTGTCAAGCGCTTGAAATTGCTGAGCTTGTCCTTATCATCAAACATAACAGATGAACACACAGATATCTCTTGATAGCTCTCTGTATTGTAAAGGAGAGAAAGGGATATTTGTGTGATCTAGTACTTAAACTCTGGCACTGCAAGTATATTGGTAGGTCTGTTTTCAAGAACTGCTGTTGGGTTTTTTCAAGCTAGACCATTAAGTCTAGAATAACCTTTCTTTTTCTTGGATCACACTTGGTCCTCAGTTTTCTCACAGGTTTCCAGCACAGTCACACTCGGCTTCTAGGAGACATAGTCCATGCTTTGCAATTTTAAATTGTGCATGAATTAAGAAATGAGCTAGTATATAATGCACAATAATTTTTGGCTTGTCTTTTAAAATCAGTCAATTGCACGAAGAATGTTTTCCTTCATGCCCTTCTGTGGGTTACTGAAGAAGCTGTGTCAGGATTTGCAAGTGTGGTGGTCTGACTCTGATTCGCCTCTGCATGTTTTGATAGACGTCTTGAATGATGTTACCACTATGAGTATTAACTCTTTGATTTCCAAGCTGTCTTTGGAAATAGAAGCAACGCCTTGTACAGTATCTGTAAGTATAACAGTTCTTTTTACCTGATGTTCTCCTAAAATTCATCTGACTCAAGTTAATGGAGTGGGCTTTAGTTAATCTCTCTGTTCAAATTATTGAGGGAAAGTTTAATAAAAATTATCCTGTCAGTAATAGGTCTGTGGCTTCTGATGTGGTTTAATTTTCCTGGGACATAGTGAGAATTAAAACAGAATGTCCTTTTTTAAAACTGTCAGTAACTGCTGCTCTTATCAATAATTAGCCAATGGGGCACTGTCTGTATCAGCTAACTTTGCCTTGGCCTGCTGCAGGTTTTTCTTCATTTCCTTTGTACATTTGCAAAGAAATGAAGTTATTAAGCTTCATCTCTCAATTTCTGTTTGTAAGACTGATATCCCCACTCCACATCATATTTCCTGTCGTGCTCCAATGAAAGCTAAAACAGGCATTTCTCTTTACTCTGTTCTTATAAGCACCCATGCTATTTTAAAATCATATTGCTGACTGTCTGCTTATAGTTTAGTATCTCCATGCTGTAGCCCTTAAGAAATGCAATGGTCTAAGAGTCCTTCACTATTTTTCTATCTGCGTGCCTCAGAACTCTTGTTTGAAATCTCTTATTCTTCTTTTGTTAACTTGACATCTGGTAGTCTTTGTTCTGAATTAATTTTCAAGATCACAGTTGGCTGCTATATTGAGGCTCACATTCTCTAATTCAGCACAATTGCGGATGTTTCAGGGTCAACAGCAGTTGCAGCACTTGCTTTAATCAACCTTTCTTAACACTAATCTTTTTAGTGGTGTTATCAGACAGTGCAAAAGTGATTATTAGTATCCTTTTGCTATGGCACATCTTGCTAAATCATACAAGAGAGCTTCCTCCTCCAAAGACCGGCAGCTACAGTAGCGTCCTGTGATGCTTTATGAGCCCTTCTTTTACATTTCACATCTTCCATAAGCTTTCACTAATTTTTTCCTTGTTGTTATCATTCATTGTTTTTAGAGTGAGTACCTGGAATGATGTGATTCTCTCTATTGCATTTCTCTCACAAGAAACTGTGAAGCACAGTTATGTTCCCCACCGTGATTATGAGGTGTATCAAGTGCAATCACCATGACTGCATGCTATGTGAGAAGCCAAATTGGAAACTTTCCCTGTTTGGATTCCTCACACTGCCCATTTCACTGCTGATTCAGATAAAAACCAGGACCAGACAGTGATGGGAGAAGCATTGGCATCAACTGCTCCTCCAGAGCAGTTCCCCTTGTCTCCCACTACTCATTACTACATCTGATGAAAACAGTCCAGCGATAATCTATCAACTCAAGGTTCAATGATAAAATTGTGATGAACAGGAACATTGCTCCATGGTTTTGCACTATACATCTCAGAAGTTGCTTAGCTAGCAGATAAGAGGTATGTCAGGAAATAGGATCCTGGGTGAGTTGTATGAAAAATGTGCCAGAGACTTTCCTTAGTTTTATTATACCTGTTGTGAACTTGGCCAAGTGAGCTTGGCTTCGCTTGGCAAATAATTTCCAGTGATAGGTTTCAAGCTACTATCAATTTGCCAGTGAAATGAGTTGCTTCAGCGGGGCGTAGACGTATCTGAGCCAAATCCAAACAAACAGCTTGGCTGGAGCCCTGTTTTGCTATTTCAAAATTTGAAGTAACCAGCAGGAATCACAAGGAGGTAGGAGATTCACAATTGCCTTGTATTACAGACCATAATAGCCTAGTATTTAACTCCTGCCAGAGTAGTCTGACCTTTGCTTAGTTTTTCTCTCCCAACCCGTACCTCTGTAGGGTATCATAAAAGCTCAGCTACCTCACATACAATTTCATGGCTATCAGGTATAAAAACCTAACCCGTTCTGCTAATTCTTTTCTAACTTTTCACTCTTGCTTTGATGTGGTTTAGTCAACCTTGTCCTTTAGGAGCTTCACTTCCAGACCACTTTCCACTTTGCCTGCTGTGTTGTGGACATGACTAGAAGCAAGGCCTTCTTCTGATGGCAAGAGGCTTATATTGATATCTCCCAGTACAGAGCCTCAGTGAGGCTTAGATACCAGAGTTGGCAGAGTGGTGATCCTTATATGTGACAGGTATACTCAATAGCTAGGGATCATTAGGTGTAGACATATAAACTACAGATTTATATGTTGAAAGTGTAGCTGAGAGAAGGAACAGTAACAGGTAAGACAAACCAAAGAACAAGATATTAATCCAGGAGGTGCTCTCTTTCTAATGGAGACTTCCTGATTATTTCAATTGTTTTTCTTAATATTTCAGAGTGAAACTGTTTTCCTCTGTATGTAAAAAACATAACCCTCAAAAAACCCAAGCTTTCCTGTCTCGACTTTCTTTCTCACTGTGCAGCTTTTGTTTTGGTCTTTTCCCGTTACAATCTCACACTTCTACAGAGTGAAAATTGTGTGTAACCTGAATAATAATTCATGGAGTTTTACAGCCATATTGTGTGCAGTGTTTTATGTCAACAATTCCCAAACTTTTTTTAACCAAGGATTCCTCTGGCACGTAACTAAACTTCATAGAGCCTTTGTGTTCTGCACCTTCGTTCTCTCTTTTTGTCCCACCGGATGCTACCTAGCTCTTAGCCACCTCTAGATCCCTTTCCACATGATTCTGATATCTCCTTTTCTTCCATTCCTGCCTCTAATGTGTCTTCCCTCCTATTCTCAAACTCCTTTATCATTCTCTTCCCAGCCAGCTCAGAGTATCTTTTCCTCTTTCTGATGTTTTGATGCTTTTCCCTTCAGAAGGAAATAAGGGTATGGCAGCAGCACAAGACTTTTGTTGCTTCCATGGCTGGCTTTTTGCTTTACACTTTTCCTTTCTACAAAACTAGATTTCATGCTATCTGAAACAGAGATTACTCCTTCAAGGGATAGGTACTGTCACAACAGCCTCCGTGGTGTCCAGTTACCCTTGGGGAACCACAAGTATTTTGTGTCACATTTGAATGTGTTCTTGTCTTTTTATATGCGAGTACTTGACATTGAACATTCCACTATATAAAATGTTTCAGCATCAGTCTACTGTGGGCTGTAGCTGTTACTGTCGTCCTTTGTTCCCAGCGCTGTTACAATATCATTCACGGTTAATAAATATTTATCTATTTGAATCTAATGATAGTGTAATTCTATGGACCTAATCCTGAAATGTTTAGTTTGTCCATTTTCCAGCAAAATTTGCACGAAAGTTAATGGCTCTGGATTTTTTGTTACTGTTATAATGTCATTGAAAAAGGGAAAAAAGCTTCTCGGAAGCACTCATTTTTAGATAGCAATGTATCTCTCTCTTAGATGAGGAGAATCAACCAGAAAACAATATAATTGAGAAGATCTTGAGGCATTGCAGGCATTACACAGAGAATAGAAATGCTTTTATATAGGTTCATATGGCAAGTTAGAAATCATTTTCATTTCTTTTAAATTAGCATCTTATATTCCCAGAGGCTTTGACTTGGGTTTAAAGAGCGCAGAGAAGAATACCTTCCCCAGAAAAAGCTATCCTATGTAATTTCTTTCTCCTTTGCTTGCAATCAATCATTCTTTCAGTGAGCCTGATCTTATGTGCTGCTCCGTGGTTGCAAGTATCATCTTGCCATATGATACCCATGGCTGTAGCTCACCATAATGTGATCATCCAGTTTGCTAGGGTAATCATCTGTGGCTAAGTTCCTGAACATGGTATTTTGGTTTGGTTTAATGTGAAGAGGTGTGTTCTTCCTTGCTTCTGTTGTTAAATGCATTTTAAGAAGTATCTGTGCTTTGTCTTTGGCTTTCACAGCACAGAGCAGTGTATGAGGAATGGAATCGCACTGCAGTACCTCATGGAGCTCCCTTGGATTGCTCCTCCTGTAAGCAGACTAATTAGGAAGATATACAAAGTTCTCATTTAGAGAACACCTACCAATACTTTTTCTATCTATTTTAGCCACCATTTAGAGATACATAGTCAATTCCTTCTTTGGGCTCAGACCTGGAACGACAGACATATTCAATGTTCATTTTCTAGAGTTAATGTTAATTGTATGAAGTTGATGCTTTTAGTAAGAATTTTACTATTCCTGAGACTCTTTGTTCTAGAAACAGGATTTATCTTGTTCTAGCCAAAGCAAGAGAAAATTAGCACAGGGTAAACATGTAGGTCAATGACAAGGTTATTAACCAGGCAATGGAGAAATGCCAGATCATCAGAAATGGTTAAGTTAGAGCTATTGCTTGCAAATATCTCCTACCCTGTACTAAAATCTTGCCTTTAAAACTGTTTTGCTCTGTAGACTTGTTGATGACAGAGTCAAGGTTAAGGAAATGGACTGTAATGCACTGGTTTGGGCATTCATCCGGCATATTGGAAAAACAACTCTGTGTTCCAGCCTCCCAGCTACAAAGCTTTCTGTTAGAAAGGCAGGAGTGAATTATGGATGACTCAAACACAGTACAGAAGATTGCATTAGCATATGTAACACAGAGAGGGTTAAGTATAATTACAGTAGCTGTACACAGTAAAATATAGATGGGTGGTAAAACACTGGGACAAGTGCTGTTCCTGCTGAGGAATCTTGGTGTGCTTGGAGACACAGATTCCAGGCTTCCTTTGGTTTATATGATCTGAATATTTGCCTGGCACTCTTTTATTTTGCCAAAGCTCAGTATGTAGCATAGATGTAGAGTTGATGATCAATTCATATAAAGTCTTGAATGAACTCTAAGATTAAACAATATGAATCTAATATGCCCCAAAACGTTCAGAGACTAAATGAAAGCCCTTTGTTTCCTTCACATGGTAGTTTTTCAGCCTCTCAACTCTCGGTGGTTACAGCTTGGAATGGTAGGGATGATCAACTAGACCACCATGACTATACAGATTGGTGAAGTGAGCAGAAAATAAATACATAAGGCTAGAGGATTTTTGGCTAGCTTGAAACTGCAGTAGAGAGGTCTCTTGGTCCAGTTCTTGGTCTAGAATACATATAGCCACTGTCTATCGAGTAGAGACTTCATCTGTAAATGAAACACCTCAGACTTTTTTGAGTCGTGTTTTAAAAAAAACATGTTTCAAATCCTTTTCAAAAGTCTTCAGCTTTTAGTTTAAGCTTCAGTGAAGCTGGTGTAAACAATCTCTGAGCATATTATGTCCCTCCACTAGCTATTGTTTCTGGGCGTAGCAGGAATAGTCTCCAACCTTTTCTTTGGAGAGTGAAAGCCACTTTGACAGCACCAACACAACTTTTCACTACTGACCAGATCTAAGATGATAGGCTTCAGGACTATGACAATTAGCATATGATACTGGATGCATTCCTGATTTTCTAAAAGTTCTTCTTATCAGTGTGTTGGAGGAAGCTGGAATCTTTGTGCATAGTTCCATAAACAGACTAGTGTTTGGGCGAATTCATTAAACTTACAGAATTTCCTGTCTCAGCTTTGCTGGGCTTTGTCTGTTTTTCTTATAACCTCTCTGAAAAAAATAGCTCCAGTCTTATCAGTGCTTAACCTTATGTTTTGTTACTCGTTAGCTGGCCTTGTGTTTTGTATTTTAATACCAAGAATATCTTTTAAATGGCATGACCACATGACTAATTCACCCTGTATTTGTATTTGCTAGAGCACTTCTATTGTTTCAACATCCTGCCTATGCAAAGATGTTTCATAGTTTCTTGATATTTATGCTGGAGGAAAGTTATTCATGAGCTTTCAGATGACAGAAATCTCCCTGTCTCATCTTTCCTTCTCTCCCCACCTCACTGCCACTGTTACACATTAATGGAGTGATTCTGTGAATATCAAGAGTAGAAGTTGTAGGGTTCAGCCCTAGTGCTTCCTCTCCCCAGTCATCTAGCTTTATATGGTAATCTTGCTGAAATTTATCACTTACTGGGGAAGCAAGAGCTGTATGAACTGTAGGGCTCCAGGTTCTATCTCAGCCCTAGTCAGACTCCTTTGTGTATACAGTTCATGTAGTTACTATTCATTCTATAAATTAATCTGCTATATTCTTTTAACAATGGAAACTAAATGCATCATGCTAAAATCAAATCATTGTCATCCGTATCAATCACCAGGGGTCTCTTGATCTCTTTCTGGCAAGGATTTTGTTATTCAGACATTCCCCACAAGCTGTCAAATGGTCCAACTCAATAACAACTAATAAAGCAAGCACCCCTTAAAAATTTCCCCAGAGAATCTTTTTAAATTGAACAGGGAGTAATAAATCTTATAGTGTCAATAATGGTGAAAATGTTAATTTAGTTGGCTCCACTGTGTGCCTCCTCAAGTGAAATTTCAAATGCTGTTCTGGGAAGATGGCTGCTACTTCAATTCCCTCCCTTGCGCTCTGCTTGCAGTACAAAGTCTCAAATCTGTGGCAAGAGCTATCTGAGATGGGCTGTGTAACAAAAGAATGTTCTAGTGATTTGGTTGCTTCATCAACTTTTTAAATCTCATATACTGATTTTGGTGGTGCTCTTAATGAAAATGAGATGACAAGGATAAATGTGCTGATAAGAGTTTCTCAGATGGCTAACTGATACAGTAGCACATAGCAGAAATGTGTCCATCTGCTAAGCATAGCATGAGTCTGATTGACTATACCACATGAAGCTGGTTTAACACTAGTATCAGTAACATAGTTTTCTTTATTATACAAACTGGGTAGAAAAGGGCTTTTATGGTGTAAATTTAGTCTGTTAAGGGCATTTCTGTGAAGAACTTGTACTAGATGTTCTTTTCATCCCTTTTTAGCACAGATTTTTTTTTTTCACAGATGTCATTTTTGGGCGCTAGACAATGTGGTGGGTTTTTTTTTTTTCTCCTGCTGTTGTGAAAGGAGAACTGTGAGTACTGACATTAAACATTTTGGGACATTCGTTCTGTTCTTTTTATAATAAGTGAAAGCAGTCCTGCCAGAACTGAAACCTTGCAGTGACTTAAATTTCTACTTTATAGTGTATTTTCTTAGGTGCTTGATATCACCCTGAGGAAACTAATTAATGGACTATTTCCAAAGTCCCAATTGGACTTATTCCATATAATATTGCTTGTTTTTTTCATATTTTTGTGAAAAATTACATCTACAAGCGAAACAAAATGACAGCTTTAAACATGACAACAAAAATATGTGTTTTCTATATAAATTGGTGATATGAGAGAACAAATGCTAAAAAATTAACACTGAGATGTTAATTCCTGGGCTTTACTTGAGCACCACAGCGATCTAGAGCTGGTGCAGTTAGGAACCCATGTAGCTACTTTGAGATTCTTATTCATATTTTTTAAAACTATTTTATTCGTGTCATCCTGCTAAATTTAGGATTTTTGCCTTTTCTTAGCTGCTTAATCTCCTTCAGGGTTTGCTTAAGCTCTTTGTGGGTGGTATAGAAAAGTATGTAATTTGCATGCTAGGCAGGCAAAGAGACCTAATAGTCCTTATCCATCAGCATTAAGAATCAAGAATCATCCCTGCACACACCACAGTGTAGACCCGCCCTCCGTGCTGCATGGGAGCCTGGTTCCCCTGCCATGTCTAGATCAGTGCATTTCCTTTCCTTTCCATTTATAAATGCAGAAAAGAAGAGAGCCTGAGAGTTGGGAGAAATGTTGAAAGAGGAGGACCTAGAAGACAACTTGCCAGGGCCCTGAAGGCAACATCAGCCCTGCCTGCCTCTGCCCACCTCTCCCACAGCCCCACTCTGCTTGGCCATCGGCCTGGCGAAGATGATTGTAGCTGATGTCCCAGCCTGGCCTTGGCCCATCCCCATCCCCATGGAGGTGCCTGGTGCCCACAGCTGGGACTTGGCCCAGTTTCTCCCAGTTGCCCTGCTCCTGCCTAGAGCAGAAGGACTGAGCAAGATGCCACGCCATCCAGGTCGTGTGTGGATCCCCATCCTGCATCCAGCGTAGCCCTGGAGATAATGCAGATGTTGCCTAAAATCCTCTCCTTGCAGGCAAGAAACTCAAACACGAAACACTGTCCATCTGCACGGGCATGGGCAGAGCCTGAATGCTAGCTCAGATCAGCAAGATGATATGTGGGCTGGAACATCTTTCTTATGAGGAAAGGCTACGGGACTTGGGGCTGTTTAGTCTAGAAAAGAGAAGACTAAGGAAGGACATCATTACCACTTGTAAGTAGCTGAAGGGTGGATGTCAGGAGGTTAGGGTGATGCTTTTTACTGTAGTCTCCAGTGAAAGGACTAGGGATAATGGATATAAACTGGAATTAAAAAAAAAAATCGACTTAAACAAAAGGAAAAACTTACTTGGAGGGTGAGGGAGCCCTGGCCCAGGCTGCCCAGGGAGGGTGTGAAGTCTCCTTTTCTGGAGGTTTCCAAGCCCGCCTGGATGTGTTCCTGTGTGACCTGATCCAGTTCAGTTCAACCTGCATTAGCTGGAGGCTGGACTAAATAATCTCTAGAGGTCCCTTCAAACTGCCACCATTCTATGGTTCCATGGACATTTCTCCTCAGGTGTTTGGTGCTTTGGTGCGTGACTCTTTGGAAAGCGCAGAGCGTGCACAGCCATACGAAACCGTGCATAAATGAAGTGCAAATCATGGCACACGCAGATGAAGTGAAAACTGTTTTTACGGTAGGTAAACTTTATGAAATAAAGAGGCTCCGTTTGGTTTGCTTGAGCGCGGGGCCGGCAGGGGGCGCTGTCCGCCCGCGCTCCGCCGCGGCACCGCCCGCCTCAGCGGCTGAGGGGCCCGGGCGGGGCGGGAGGGGCTCAGCGCTGGCCAGCACCTGGCTAAAACAGTGGCATAGCTGTGTGCGATGCTATTTGGTGGGCTTGTTTGTTTGTATTTGTGTCACAGGATCCCCGTCGTGAAGCGGGACTGCCGTCTGCTCAGCCTTGCATAATAAAAGTACATGGGAGAACAGGATGGCCCCAGCTGCAGAGAGCTCCCACATATCCGGGTGCCAAGCAGGCTGTGTCCCTGTGTCCCTGCTGCTCTAGAGATGGGTGTTGCAGGGACTGTCCTGGGTGCTTTTTAATCCAGTTTGTCTGTAAGCAGCATTGACAACGTGTTGCCTTTGCACAAGCCTACTCTGAGGTGATAAATTGCAGTTTACCTACTAGTGATGTAAGTCATTCAAGAGCTGCAAATTCTTTTCCTGTTTTGTTGAAGTTTTTGTTGATGGGAGTTACAAGGCTTGAACATTTAAACTTCTCCTGTTTAAGTAAATATGAAAATAAGTAAAACATATTAAGACTTCTTCTTCAAGTACTTTATGACCGCTGTAGGAATGCAGCGCAGGAGGAAAGTCTCTACTTCATCAGTTCCAGCTATCTGCTGTTTGTTTTATCATCTGATTTACACAGTAGTACTGATTGCTGTATGCTGACAGTCATCTTCTTTTACAAGTGTAGCAAAAGCAGAAGGAGGCAAAAAAAATGATATAATTCTACAGCACTATTCTTGGCAAGAAAAGTCCATACATAGCAAGGGAGAGTGTTGGCCTTCTGCTCAGTATTTTGCTATGTTGTTACCTTGAAATGAAATCAGCATTGCTTGGGATTGCTTTTCATGACAGGCTTTCTAGTGCAATGCTCCATCTTTTGCTCACAGGGTACTCACAGAAATGTCAACATTAATGAAATACCAGCAAAACCTTGGGAGAAAGTATGTCCTAATTTTCTGGTAGCATGATGCTACGCAAGACTTTCTATTTGTCTCTTTACCATGGAATCATCAGTTCGAGAACATCATCAATTTCTGTTTCCCCAGCCTCTAGCCTTTCATCTGAGACAGAAAAAATTTGCTGTGTACTTTCAAGAAGTGATTTTCTGCAATTGAAGTAATTTTAAGTGACCTCTATAACTCCTAACGTAGAGCATGACAAAGAATCAGTTAGTTGTCCTTCTGCCGTTGTAGAAGATGGATACGTGGCGGGGGGGTGGGGGAACAATAAAAGACATTTACTTTAAGTTCTGGGAATCTTAAATCTGTGCATGGATTCTTGTCCTTACTTGCTTGTATTTTTAGGCATTTATTTGCCCTCCATTCTAATACTATCTGAGCACTTCCCAAATGTCAAAATATCCTTATGCTTGCAATGTACATAGTCTTCTCTTGCAGAACCCTTTTGGTTCTGCAGCAGTTTTCTCAAAGTTCTGTTGGTTCATTTCTGAGAAATCCTGCTGTGCATTTCAAAGATTTATTTCCAGTCTTCCTCAGGCTGTTTCATCAGCAGCTTGAAATATAGCAACAGCAAAGATTACAGGCTCTGATCAGACAAAGCAAGCACGGAAAACACTTACAGAAAAGGCACAAGCATCACTAAATTCCAATGCTACAGCAGCTCATTTAGTTAAAATATACTATTGACAACCACTTTTTTTTCATGATGGCTCTCAGGAGTATTCTCAATAACATTTATTTGCAAGTTTAAGATCCCTTAGTGTGTGTTTTTATGCTTGAGTACCTTAGTGCTTTGAGTGATCTCATTGAGTGTACAAACATTGTGTCCTAAGCTTTTGTCTTCTAAATTCAGGTTGAATACTGGTATCAGGTGATCACTATGTAGATGTTACATGAACTGGGAAAAAAGTTATTATCAACAGATAAGGTGAGTGCAGTTCTTTTAGACAAGTCTCTGATACTGTCTGGAAAGAAAATATGAGTTGATAGAACCAGGTTGGTTTCTGTGAGTTGATATATTATTCTCTCAAGCGGATCGTTAGTGATATGCTAGATCCTTAAATGTTGTTGTACTTCAGGAGTTTGTTGGGGTATTTTTCAGAACAGTGGGATAGAGGCTTGGCGCAGATGAAAATGCACAAAGTCTTTGAAATGACCATTTCAAGTTACAGACTTTAGAGGCCAAAGGACACAAATATAATCAGGCCTCTCTTGTGCAAAGCACTGTACCAAAATGAAGAAAAGAGAACTCTGTTCCAAAATGAGTAATCATCTGCTTCAAAACCCAGAAGATTGAGCAATGTTGAAAAATTTCTGGGATGGATTTTTTAAAAAATATTTAGCTGATGGAAAAATCCTCTTGAGAAATTAAGGCACTGAAGATATTTCTGGATGCAAGGAAAAAGGAAAATTGAAAAGCAGGTTTTCCCCTAGGCAGCTCTATGTTGAGATTGAGAAAGCAGCAAGCTGGACCGTGTATCACAGCATGCCAAAGGAAGGAAATATGGGTTTGAGTTCCCTGCTCCCCTTGCAGCCCCCATACCTGGCAGAAGGAGAGTGGGACATCCGTGCTAAGATTTTGGCAGACTATCTAGAATGAGTATATAGAAAGAAACTGAAGTTGCCTTTCTCTTTCCCAGCTAGCAAGAGACACAAACACATGTATTACCACCTTCTTCCTTTTCTAGTGATGCCTTCCCATGGAAATAACTACTTAAAATGTTTGCCCTCATTCTAAATACAAATATTTTCATAATACGCATTGTATTTTTTGTTTTGGTTTTGGTGCTCTTTGAGAAGTCTACTACAAACTGCCCACAACTATGGAAAAGATGGGAAACAGCTGCCCTTAACCATCTCCAAGGTGAAATACTTTCAGATTCAGACATGAGAATAGAGTCTGTAAAATGTTTACATTGTCTCTTTATTTACTGAAATATCAGTAGAAAAATAGTTACTATTTGCAAAAGATAAAAAGCTTAATTCACATTGGTGATGTGCATGAGAATTGAGGAATTATGGTGTTGAGTCACTTGTATTTTTAGAAGAGTTAAGCTTGTCAGTACCTACCTCACTTCCAAAAAGGGAATTTAGGTTCCTAAGTCATTGATATGCTTAGTAACATTCTACTGTAACTACCTTTTCCAAGTTCTCAGTAGCTTTGGAGTACAAGTGTCTCTACATTACGTCTATATTTCTGAAAATCCTAGAAAAAAGGAGGAAGGTGTCATGTCAGTGGACCACTTGCCTATCTTTTCCTCCAGGAAGTTTTGCTGAATTGGTTTTGATTAAATTAGATGTGATTTTAGCCTTTAAAAAGTTTGCAGCATAGTCTGCTGAGTGTTACTGGGAAACATTTTGTACAATCAAACCGCAGCTGCTTGCCAAGGTGTTCTCTAATGTAGATTTATGGCTGTCCTGAAATCTAATCTAGAAATATTGTGGACAAATACATACTTTGTGCCTCTAAAGAAGAATGCCCTATTAATAAGACAAAGGCTTTTCATTCTTTTCAAAGTCAGAAAAAGGAGACAGTAAGTCATGATTTTAGATGTGGCATCAGCTTGTTGCTACTGTTCCCCATCATACTGAACTGGCAAAAATACTTAGTTCTGACAACCCACAATTATAGATTACAATTTGCTTCTTATCTTGAGAGATGGTGATTTACATGGCAAAAAAAAAAAATTGTTTTTTTGGTCTGTAGAATAACCTGGCCTGTGCCCTTCTTCAAGCAAAGCAGAACTGAGACATTGAGGGTAGATTCTCAAGGAGATTTCTGTTGCTGCAGAACTAACCTACATAATTCCTAACTTTTCATACCCAGGGGGCTAAACAAGATCACAACTCAGAGATAAGTTTATAAATTCTGTCACCCAATCCTTGAATCTAATATTTACCTAAAAAAAAGATTTCTAAAAGTCAGTGTGCAGAAATGGCAGAATAGGTAGGTGATGGGGAAAAGCTAGCAGGGAGGACAAACCCATATGTCAGTGCTTTTGGGGAGCTCACTGTCTCTCATGTCCTCCCCAGCTTCTCTCTGCTTTTGAGAAACAAATATTTTTTTCCTCAAAGACTTTAATTCATTTTCGTTTTATCTCATATGAATTCCAAAAATCTGTCTCAAACTAGTGACAAATATTTTTAATTTGTCTATGCAAAGAAGGAGGAAAGCTAGAGAACCACTTGTCTTGGCATTTCTGGTGGGATGCTGTCCAGCTGGTAGGTTCGATAGGTTCGAGTTTTATATGTGGAGCAGCTTTTTGATCTCGGTTGTCCAATACCTAAATAGATATCCAATGACTTTATGGAGAGTTTCTCTGTTCTCTTTCATTGGGTTAAACATGTACAGAACATACAGTTCAGGTCCTATTGGTGAGAAAGGAATGGGAATGTCTGCGCCATGAATCATGGTGGTTTTTAAGTGTGAAGTGTCCACAGACTTGTACTGGAATATGGAGAAAGGAAAATAGCAAGGGATTCCAACCTTAGGGTGGCCAGAAAAGCTCTTATCCACCATTCATTGATGAAGTCTAAATGAAACCCAATAGACATCACATGTTTTTCTGGTTAGGTATTGCAGTGGTAGAAGATGATTGAAACCATCAAGACAATCTTCAATTATTTTACACATCAAGAGAACAGGATTTTTTTTTTTTTTCACAATAATTTTTCTAGCAGCTACTTGAAGCATTGCTGTTGCTAAAATTACCAAAACCAAGTATTTTATTTAGTCAATGAAATGACAGAGTCAAGTTATTTTTTTCCATCTTAGTGTGATTGGTATTATTCCCTGGTAGTTCATATTGTTAGTTGTTGTTATTTAAGGCTGAACTATATCTGAGTTATATCAATTAAAGATTTGGCTTGGAAACTTCAACT
The DNA here is from genome assembly GCA_013401255.1 of Urocolius indicus. NCBI lineage: Eukaryota > Metazoa > Chordata > Aves > Coliiformes > Coliidae > Urocolius > Urocolius indicus. The sequence goes on from WBNH01009037.1 coordinate 103,103, forward strand.
GAATATATGTAACTCAATCTAGTAAGTATAACTTAAGTTGCATATTATAAACATCAGGGGGAGAAACAAGACTCTGCACCTGAGTACATTTCTTCCTTATATACTTAGTACCAGATTTCAGTGTTGGTGAGTTCTCAATTTGTTTTGTAGGTAAAATGGAGAATTTGGATCAGATTGGTACCCTAACCTCATATTTTGAGGATCTGAGATCCAGAGTGACATTCAAGTTCCAACCTTTTTAAATAATGCCCTCTCTAATTTTGCATTAAATTCATTGAAAGAGTGATCCATTGGATATTGCTGTATATTGCTATATTTTCTGTGCTGTCTGTGGTGATTCCTGTGAAATGCTATTAACAACAGGAGATTACTCTGTAAAGTTTATGGTGGTAGTCTTGCTGATACAAGCAGATACTTTCTATTACATTAATGCTCCATTTAAATAACAGATTGCCAGCCACAAACTTTATATATCTTGTTCACCATATGGGTAATATATGGGTCTCTGAGTACGGTTTTGTAGATTCATTTAGCTCCTGATGCACTTTTAATGAAAGATTTTTTTTCAGCATCTCTTTCTAAGGCTTGTGATGCAATATACTTTTCCTAGTGCTTCATAGAAGAGGTATTTATAATTTTCAAAATAGTTATGAAAGTCAGCCATTGGGTTTACTGAAGCATACTGCAGAAGAAGGGGGAGAAAGAAGGAAAAATGGAAGTGAATTAGGTCAGGAAACTCTGCACATAATCCAGTACAGCCTCATGACATTTCATCCTGCTTTTTCTTCTGAAATATATGAGCCGATGAGCTGTTTCTGCTGGAGAGCACAGATGCAGCACTAGTCAAATGTCCTTCCAGCTATGCATTTCATCAAAACCCATTTGACAAAATACCTAATCAAGGCCACTGATTTCTCACCATTCTAGAGGCATGGAAGTAAGTGTGGGGAGGATTCATTTCTCCCCCACACATATGTTGAACAGGATGCAAAAATCATTTGTGTGACTGCCTGTGTTGGGCTAACCAGTATGAAAACTTGCTGCTTATGTTACAAATCCATGCTTCATTTCTGGTTTAAGAAACATAACAGAGGTAGTGGTCATGGGGAAGTTTGAGCAGCGCAGTCAAGAAGAAGGGAGACAACACAAGGGATTTGCATCTGACTTTGGGAATCTAAGTTGAAGCAGATATCTGTTAAACAGAAAGCTAATGGCTTGCTTTTCAAATGCAGACACTTGTTAGGGTGATTTGGAATATTAGGTCAGACCATGAGCGAAATAAATTTAACTGGAAAAACTGGTGATAATGGTTCTCTAGCACTTTATTAAAAAACTTTTCAAAGGTAGGCTTTTAATAATATTTGTATTAATAATAACAATAACAACAACAACAATAATAATAATTAATGTATGAGATGACATTTGGGGGAGGCAGGTGGAAAGCAGCCTATTTCTCAATCAGTTAAACTCGTGCTGATGAACTAGGAGAATGTAGCACAGGAGTGAAATATTGTTTAGGAATATATCAGTTGAAGTGGTCTCAGTATTATTAAACTACAACAACTAAAGCAGGAATGAAACAACAAATGTTAATGGCATATAGTATTTAAATGATTTTAAATCATCATGTTTCAGGGCATAAACATCCTGAACTTAAGCCAGAATTTTCTTGTTGAACCTTCTATTCAGAATTTTTAATGAAAATTTCTTGTACCCCTTCCATCCTATTCTGTGTCAGGTAAGTCATATTGACTACCATTAAGGACAAGACATAAAACTACGTGAACTGTTATTTTGGTTCAGTAAATAAGGTCTTTTTCCTCTCTGGTAACAAATGCTTCCAGAGCATATGGAATGAAATGGCAAAAAAGAGAAGTGGAAAAAATTCCAGCCAAAAATCTGTAGGAAATAGGAATTCTTCCTTTTCTGTGATATAAATTCTCATGCCTCTTTTTGTTGACCATGAGAGAGCAGGTAAGTATTATTAAATGAAATGTTTAATAGGTTCTTCTTCTATTAAGATCCCTCATAACCATCTACAGTAGGTGACAGTGCCTAATGATTATTGTTCCCAATGGAATTTTGAACCAAGGATTTACTTAACTAGCGAACTTGAGATGATACTTACTTTGCTGGACCACACTTACTTAATAAGAAACCTAAAAGGTTGTACTGTTCCTTATATTTATATTACATATTTTCCCTTTTTCAGTTGTCTCTCTTTTTATTTTTTTTTTTTTTGTGAGTTTAAATATGCCACAAACTCATGCTTTTCCTTCTGTGTGTCAGGAACTAGGTACAGGCCCTTTGACTGCAATTGCCATATGGAGACTTCGACTGATTATACTTCAGTATGTTTCTTTTCCCTCTTTTGCCCCAATTCAGATTTAGTCAGAATTTAGCTTTGTCCAGGTACCAAGTTGCAGTAACATTAAATTCATAACTTGGATTTGATGAGCTTCACATTCAAGATCTGGTAATTAGCTAAATCTCAAAAAGGATTCAATCTAGTTAAGTGCCTTATTAACTGAACAGATTGGACAAAATGCAGTAGGTGATGTTGCTTTCCTTTAGTAAGAAGACAGTCTTGCCCTGCTGTTTCCCTCTGACTCCAAAAGAATGATGTTCACTTTTCTTTCCTCTCTTACAGAACTGAGACCCATATGCCCCATTTTCTTGCCTAGTTCAGGTGTCTGTGGTTAAAGGGGGTATGTACTTGGGCACTGTTCCTCTTCAGCATCCTGTACCATCAAGTTTGTTGTATAGAAATGAACTCAAGATTCACTGGGCCAGTGAGATAACTGGAGTACAAACTTCATGGGTAGGGCACTACATGATAGATGGATAGCTTGAGTTCTGCTCCAAGGATTCATATTTTATTCAATGCTGTTTCATCATCTCTCTTTTCAACTGTGTTTTAAAAGGAAAAGAATAGTCCCTGCTTAGCTATTTTAAAGACAGGTCACAGACCTCCTCTTTCAGGAACAGGCTAAAAGCTGTGGATCTGCAGTAGATAAAAGCATTTTCCTGCAATATGTGAGGCATCAAATAGGTCAGGGTCACGTTCCAATCACATCCTTGTGCTTAGTGTTCCTAAAACAGCTGCTTACTAAAAGAATCTCCTCCCCCACCTTATCCCATGGCACAGAATAAATTATTGAAATACATTTCTCAGGAGCTTGGGGAGGCCCAGGAAAAAGATCATTGACTCTGTCTTTCCCTACTTCTTCCTTCTCCACAGTAACCATGGAGAAAGTGTACGCTATTTACTTTGGGCTAGTCATTCAGGCGGTAGAAGGCATGAGGAAGACCCAAGGTTCCAGCATATCCTGTCCTTGTGGCCTCTCCTGCCCTTCTCCAGCCTACCTGGCTGGGCACTGTCTTCTGAGGGAAGGCAGCAACGAAACTGCATTGTGAGAAAACAGTGTACACAAGAAAAAGGCAATTTTACGATGAATATCTGCAAATGGGACACAAGGCTTGAGGTCAGGTATGGGAGTCCATGCAAGTCCACTTAAGAACAAGTTTGGCAGGAGCTTAGGTTCACCAGGTAGGCAGTAAGAGTCTCAGATGAGAGCTTGTGTACCAGATCTCTTTTGCTGAGGCTTGGGCATGCAAGAATTTTTATGGGGGATAGAAACAGTCTGGATGTTTATGCCAGAGGAAGGCTGTTGAAATGGAAGATGAAGTGAATAGCTAGAGCAAACCTCAGAAGGGAAGTGTGTGAATTTGTGAGAGTAGACACAGAAAACAAGAAACTGGAGACGAGGACTGAATTACCTTTAGAACAGCCATAGTGCTTTAGTACCACACATGCACTTCAGGCTTCAATGGATGCTAATTTTGAGGTACTTCACCCTCCTTATGCACTGCTTGTGGAGTATTGACACCTCAGGCAGTTATCTGGAGACCTTTTGGGGAGCAAGTTTGACTGTGGAATGCCTGGTTTATAGGTGCTTGATCTCCTTCCTTGTTAGCCTTGGCTGTAATACCAGAAGAAACCAGAAGAAAACAGCCCTGCTTTAATAGCTTACGTTTTCGTTGTCTGTGTGCTGTCTAGTGCTGGTGGATGCTCAACTACTGGTTACTTTCTCAGGTTTTTGTTTTCCCAGGTATTGCCCAGTGATCGTCCTCCAGCTTTACCAAACCCAGTCACAACACCCTGCTCTTGTGAATGGTGATCAGAGAATCATAGAATCATTTTGTTTGGAAAAGACCTCTAAGATCATCGAGTTCAACCACTCACCTCACACTGCCCAGCCCATCACTAAACTGTCCCCTGCAGCACCTCAGCTACACTGCTTTGCAATAGCTCCAGGGATGGGGACTTCACTGCCTCGCTGGGCAGCCTGTGCCAGAGTCTAACAACCCTCTCAGTCAGAAAGTTCTTCCTCATCTCCAATCTAAACCTCCCCTGGTGCAACTTGAGGATATTTCCTCCTGCCCTAATAATTCGTTACTTGGGTGAAGAGACTGACTCCCACCTCACTACAACCTCCTTGCAGATGGTTGTACAAAGTGATTGTGTTTCCCCTCAGCCTTCTCTTCTCCAGACTAAAAACCTGCAGCTCCTTCAGCTGCCCTTTGTCAGATTTGTGCTCCAGAACCTTTCCCAGCTTTGTTGTCCATCTCTGGACACGCTCCAGCACCTCAGTGTCTTTCTTGTAGTGAGGGGCCCAAAACTGAACACAGTATTCAAGGTGAGGCCTCACCACCACGAGGTACAGGGGGACAATCACTGCCCTGGTCCTGCTGGCCACACTACTTCTGATACAAGCCAGGAAGCCATTGGCCTTCTTGGCCACTTGGGTACACTGACCCATATTCACCTGCTGCTGACCAGCACCCTCAGGTCCTTTTTCAGCAGACAGCTCTCCAGCCACACATCCCTAAGCCTGGAGCATTGCCTGACCCAAGTGCAGTACCCGGCACTTGGCCTTGTTAAACCTCATGCAGTTGGCCGTAGCCCATCTCTCCAGCCTAGTCAGGTCCCTCCAAAGAGCCTTCTGCTCCTGAAGCAGATCTACACTCACCCAGCTTGGTGTCATCAGCAAACTTACTGAGGGTGCACTTGATCCCGTCATCCAGATCATGGTAAAATTATTAAACAAAACAGGCCCAAACAGCCCTGGGGAACACCACTAGTGATGGAGACCAAGGTGCTTCTACATTTTTTCCAGACCAACAGTCCCAAATTTAGATATTTTGCCATCTACCAAGCAGAAAGGGTAAGGCTAATGCATCATCTTCAACCTGATAGCTGACTTACATCTTGTAGATAAGCAAATATCCATTGAATTGACTTTGCTGGTGTGCTGGGGGTTCTGGCTGCACTGCAAAGTAGTATGAACAGCCTGAGAAAATTAGTTGAATAGTTCAGCTGACATTCATGTCATCGTCAGGATATTCAAATGAAAACTGAGTGACTTGAAGTGTGATAAAGAAGAAAAGTTATTTCACTGAGCAAATTCTAACTTCACTGTGTTTCAATTTAGACTTTAAATAGTTATAGTAGGAAAAAGTGTATGGTAGCAGACAAGGGTAAAGCTGCAGATTTCTTACATCCCAGGGTATTTGCATTATCACATGAAGCCATGCAGGCAGATATGATGGCTTTGCAACATTTTTTTTTACTACCAAAGCTATAGCCTCATAATTTTTCTTCTTACATATGCAGGTCCTCTGACAGAAGTGGAAATATATAAATTCAAATATTGATATAGATACAAGCATGGTGATAAGAAAGTAGCTGTCAAGACTCCACTGGTTTTGAAAGCTGGTACAACTGTTGAAAGACATTTCAGTGATGACAATCAAATCCCATCTGTCTTTTGCATAAGGTTGGAGAACAGTCTGAAGTGATATAATTTATCTAGTTGTATCATTAGGGAAGAGTGTTGGAACATGCTGCATCTGTTTGTGTGAGCTATGTTTGCACTTGGTTTTGCTCTGTTGTAGGCTCTTACATTGGAGATTAGGAAAGGGGAAGGATGATAGGAAAGAAAGTTGGATGTTTCTAACTTCTTGATATCAGTGCATGGTAAAAGCAACATACAATATCTATACAAACCTTTTTGTCTGAATAGATGTATTTGTAAAGATTTGAACAACATTTGAGCTTCTTGTAGCCCAGTTACCATCCCAACATAATGTCTTTCAAACTTGGCTGGATGAAGATAGCATTGTGTGTGTATAGAATCCCATATGAAATAAAATCATATAAAATACATGGTCCCATTACTCATAATATGTGGATAGTGACCTGAATAAGAGAACACTGGGTCTGAAATTTGCTGTGCCTGGTTCATGGATTTTGGAGGAGTCAAGCTTTTTACCTTTTGGATCAGTTTTTCCTTTTAGGACGCTGGATTTCAAGCATACAGTAAAGTTTCACACAGTTAATCCCTTTCCATTTTATTCACGTTCCTTCTATCTCTTTATAATTCCTTTTTTATCAGAAAAGCAAATGCTTGACCTCTTTTCTTACCCTAATTACCAACCATTTTTGATACTAAAATTGTAGAAGGCAGAGAGGGGGTGCAGGAAGGCAGATCTTATGATACTTCTTGAATATTTGGCCTGAAACTCAGATATCAACAGCAAGATCAACATCCAGTTTTACTGTATTTCCAATATATTTTCAGCATGACCTTGATCCTCTCATCTGATATTGCAGCTGTCTCCAATCAGCAGAAGCACGTCATGTCGTGGTTTAAATAATGTATTGCCTGATCCTCTCTTTCATTTCCTTTCTGCACATGGACAAGGCTTCTGAACCACTTAATTCCAGTTCAAGGCATTATAGGACTTGTAGTACCACTGTACCTCAGGTAGTGTAATCTTATCTGACTCATGGAACTGAGAGAGGAAATGATCCCTTAGGCCATCTGAGTTTTCTCCCAGTGAATACAGCATTGTCCTCTTATTTTGAAGAAGTTTTTTTCTTTCAGGTATTACAGTTGACAAACAAAAAATGCCTCTGAGCATTCCTTTGTGAGATTATTCTGTAAATTCAGACAATATAGAATCAGGGTTTTTTCTTATACTAGGCTCAATTTTTTTTTCCCATTTCAAATACAAACTTTTACTATGTCAAGTTTCAGTTTTTCTTTTGAGTAAATGTAAGTCCACTTATGTATTAACAGTGATTTCCACCTTCATCTTTCCTTTACTCTTTTCCTGAATCTGATGAAACGGCAACATTTTGAGGTATGACTTCTCACATTTTGGTCTGCCCTTGTGCAGAATGCATCCTGGTAACTCCCTTGTCCCTTCTTGGGACTTGCTGGGTGGTTCAAGCTGGACAGACAGTTGTTTTGCACAGTTGTATTTTCTACTTTTGAAACCGAGTCCAGCCCAGGTCTTAATTAGCAATGACATATTCCTTGAACTCTTCGTTGCTAAGCAGAAGATAAACAACTCTTGGTTGGTAAGCAGAAGATAAACAGCAGTTGCAGCATTCTTGGCTAGGAATCATGCCCTCGATGCCTATGCTTGATACGCAGATACAGTCCCTAAGCTGCTTATGTTCATGTCCATCTGCTGAGATGGCAAAATGCCTTCTCACAAGTTGTTTGGACTCTTGCCTTGAGGGCAGAGGTGCCAGGCAATGATCAGCAGCCTGCATGACAATGCAAGCGTCATTTCTTCTAAAAGAGCAGCTCCTTTAAGCAATTACTGTATTTCAGGCTGATACCATGGGCCACTTAGACCATGGTTACACCTGTTGAAAATTATGTGCCAAGAGGAAAACACGTGAACCATACTGGCAAGCGGTCCAACCAGTGCAGTGTCACTTTTAGCTGCCAGGGAGACAGGTTGCACTGCCACAGGGGCACAAAAACTCATCAGGACTTCTCAGGACGTCAAAAAAAGACCTCATCAGGCCAAAACTGCCTTGGAGGCACATCTAAAACAGACAGCTCAATGGTCTCAAGTAGCAACTGAAGAAAAGTATGGGTAGTAGAACCCCTCTGAGAGCTTTCCTCACAGAACTGGTAATTAAATCAAGACAAAAGAGGATAGCTTTGTGTTACTGTCCTCAAAGAAAAATGGCAGGCTCTGACCTTATTCTTCCTGCTGAATAAACCCCTATGATGTGGGCTATAAAGATACAGTGGGAAAAGAAGGTAAAATTCACTTTTTGTAGGCATAATTAGGTAACCCTACACAGTGGTGGGACTCAGTAAAGCAGTACTAAACTACTTTGCTAGCAGAAAAATCAAAGGACAAGGAGGAAATTCTGAACATCACTCTGTACAAATGCAATAGAGGGTTAAGCACTGAACAAGCCTGGTGGAAGGCAAATCCATTTTCAATCTGTGTTTTGTCTCAGGAGTCCTGAACTGCCCCTCAATTTAGGGTACAGTAGATGCATGACGGAAGGTGCCATTCTGTCCGCCAGGGTTACTAAACCCACTCTCTTTTGTCTTGAGATCTTTTTAGATCACCACAAGCCACTTGTTTTGGGAAGGAGTCCAGCAGTAGCTTGTGACCCGTTCTGCCAGCCTCATGGTATATCCAAAGGTCAGATCAACAAGAAACGAGCTACGGGGTTTTTTTGACCAAAACTATTTTTGGGGAAATTAAGTTCCAATAATTTTTACAGACGTTTTTCCAGTGAGCTGCTGTCAACAATTAAAAGCTGTTATAAAAATATGTCAGCAGATTGTAAATTTGGAATTTTTTGTTGTTGTTAAACTGAATGATCAGAATCTTTTCTTTTTAAACTGCACTGCAAAGCCTTTTAAATGGAAGAGACTTGGGTGTGCCTAGTAATTTTTAGACCTTTAATCGTCTTTAATTAATTACATATTCATCTGAGAGAGTTATGAGACAACATTTAATTTGTCTTATACAGCAGAGAACTAGAAATCAGTTGTATCAGTACTGCTCAGCATTAGCCTCGAGATAATTTTAAATCTCCTTTGAATTGCTGGAGTGGACAAAAGGACTTGTGAAAGTCTCTGTGTGTTTCCAAGGAAGTACAATGAGCTGAAAGGCTGTTACCAGTCTGCTCTAGTTTATATGCAGCTGTCACATTCTGTGTCAAGTCTCATTGCAATCAGTGGGAATTCTGCCATTAACTTCATTAGGACCAAGATTTGTACTAAGCCCCAGCTGATATTTTGTGTATACCACTGGAATTATTCTATTTTCCACCAGCTGATCATTTTGAGTGCCAGATTAAGAGATTTTGGAAAAGACTGGTGAAAAAAGGCTGTTGATTCCTTATTATGCAGTTTTGGTTTTGAGACAGATGATAGTATGCCTTTGGATTTGTACTGTACAGCTGAGTTCAGAAACTAGTCTCTTTTGTGCTGACTCATGATGAATGCCAGAGCCTTGGATCTTTGACACCTGCAGTTAACATTGTAAATGGCAAAAAAAGCCTTTGAACATGTAGATATTGTATTTTAAACATAGTTTGGACTCTGCATGAACCTTTCCCTCTAATTGAAAGGAAATACAAAATGACCTCCATAACAAAAGAATATTGAACACCAAGTAAATAACTCATTGCATTTCTTTTGTATGCTGTCCAAAAAGACTCTGGATTGATATTTCAATGTCATATCATAGTTTCATTGACAGCAGAGCTAGTTTATGTCTTCAACAGGAAGCATTTTAGTCTGGAATTGTTTCATCTGGAAAGTAGAATTTACTCACTACACAGTTTTACAGTATTACTCTAAAATTATTTTGAGAAAAAGAATGTGAATAGTTACAGCTCTAGAGTGAAATGCTGTCTAGCAGCTTTATTCTACCCTTAGATCTATATGTCTAAGCCTCACTGACAGCAATATAATTTCTGGCCATAGACCTAGGGATAAGGTTTGGATAATGATGTTTTCTTCTTACACAAGGTATATATTTCTGTAGATGTTTTTGGCTGCCTTGTGTCTTGTGGTGGTATAGCTGACACAGAAGCTGTGTACTGATCTCCATTCCAGCCTCTAGCATGATGCTGATATACACAAGGAGTCATTGCTCATGTGACTAACGCCAGTATTCTAGTGTTCCTCTTGGTAGATGAAAACAGAAGGAAATTATTATACTCTGAAAAACCTGAATCTGTTCTGAAAGATAACCTTGGAGAAGGAGAAAACATTTCAGGTTCTTCATTCTACACCTTTCTGTAAAAACTAATGCAACTTCCACTGATGACAACAAGACCAATTACATTGATTATGGTGGTGAAAATGGCAGGCTTTGGCCTGTCTACTAAGATCAACCAAAGGTGAAATTTAAGGGTGTCTGTGGCAATTTGTGATAGTTAGGATCTACTAAAATTTCAGAAAAGCACAAAAAAAGTGACAGCAGCCTTTGCCAGATCCATCCTTATCTCTGACAGTAGCCAACAGTAAGTGTCCAGGGGAGAGTATGAAGACAGGGCAGATGGTGACACTTTACTGGGTTGTCTCTGATATTAAAGAAAAAACTCAAGCTCCAGTGACACAGAACACAGAGACTCAAAAAAGTAACTATTTTCAGTCTTCCATCTTGTGGTTTGAGTTTGAAATAGCAGAACTCATGACAACTTCATGTTCCATTACCACTATCAGCTAGTTCATAGCCTGAGCCAGGGTAAAATTATGTGCAAGGAATGCATCACACTCTACATTGTGTGAAAAGACTGTGCTGAAATGCTTTAAGATTTAGCAGGAAATTGGATGCAGATTAAAAGGCCTTTTAAACCAACAAACAAACATTCCCTGGGTGTCTGCAATCCTTTTCATCCTGACAATGAATTTCTCCTAAGTCATATTTGTGTTTGTTTTACTGGATGAAATTCGGATTTCATACAGTAATGAAATGCTGCAGTCCAGCATTTTACCCTGAAGAAAAATATATGCCATTAAGGAGTATTCATAAAACTTTTATTTCCTCATGTTTTTAAGGATCCCTTGCTAATTCATAGGTTCCATTAGTGGAAGAGTTAGTTCTTTTAAAATTAAAGCTAATATCAAGACCTCTCTTGTTTGTTAGCTGCTCTGCAATTTACTTTTCACCATTAGGACTCAAAATGAAACAGACATAATAAGCCTTCTCTTGAGTCACACAGCCTTTTAACTGTAAAGAAAACTGAAAGCAAAGAATCTGAGCAACTGATGGCTTCTCAGTGTAAGAAAGTAAAACAGGGAGGAGGGAGGAACGTAAAGGATGATGTTTCAGCTGTTACGTTACTGATCACTCAGGCTTTACTTCCCTACAGAGTTAAGCAAACTGAACTGAGAAAGTGCAAGTCACCCCACAATACCTCTTCTTGTTAGTAGGACACAGATGAAATTTAGATGCCCAGGGCTAGAAAGCATTTTCCAGTACCCTTAAAACCCTAGAAATACCTACTTTCTCAAGTGTAGCATTCTTGTGGTTTCTCAACATAAACACTAAGATGTCTGCAGAAGTCAAAGAGAGGGATGGATGTCTGGAACACTTGCCTTGCTGTGCTGTGGTCCAAAAGCAAGGTGCAAAGGTTCCCCAGTTCTGTCCAAGTCTCTGAGTGGCATCCATAAGTGTGGAGGGCTCGCTTCAAGAGCCTCATGCAATTTGGCATTTGCTCCCGGTTTTCTTTTTTAGCCAGTGACAGGACAATTTAAAATACACAAACAATTGTCGGAACAGAATGCATGTCTTTTGATTTTCTTCCTAGCTGAATGACATATCTTCTAGTCTACATTTTTTTGGTCCTCTGAAGCTTGAATTTAGGGCCTCACAGTAGTTCATCTTCTATGAAAGGGACCAAATATTTTCTCTTCTTACTGCATTAGCCAGTGATTATGTACTCTGTGTGGCAGTAAGATACTGACTGACTCCTGTTGAAGTGGTAAGTGTAGTCATGTTTCTTGTCTCCTGGATAAATTACGTTGTTATCCAATAACTGAGATCCAGTATCCTGTAAGTGTGGTTTTTTATGAAGCTGACTATGTGAAGGTTGTAACTTTACAATTTGTTATACTTTGGATTCAGTAACCCAGGGTCACTACATGAACATGTTGACTCAGGAGTCTGTTTTTGAAGCAAGTACACCAATAATATCTCCTTTTAGCACGCTATGTTTTGTATCTCTGGGTATTCTCTGCACACACAAGCTCTTTCCAATCAAATCACACTTAACATGCTGTAGCCAGTAATGGGTATTCAGGTTAGAGTTCCTCTGAAATAAAACTCTTCTATAGTGCAGATGTCAGTTCTCCAGCAAAAGTTGTTTTGCTCTACAGACACGTTCCTGTGTTGCAAAACTTGTAGATGCAGACATAGCCTTATGCTGGCATAGACCCTCTTCTCCTTTATTTCTGTTAGTGAAATCTGGGCAAGAGGAAGGGATGGCAGCAAAATATGGAAATAGCAAATGGATAGCACTTCAGTGGACAAAAAAAAGCACTGTTGAGGTGGATAAAGATATGGCTATATGACCACCTCACACAGCATCGAGAAGAAAGAGAAAGAAAATTATTCCCTTTTACCATTAAAGGGATTTTAAATCATGTAAAAAATACATGGTTAACTGTAATGTTTTCAAAAGGAGAAGTGGTTGAAGCTGGCAAAAATGATTTTGTCACGTAGCATTCACAGATGTGATTAGGAAACAGGAATCATTCAACTCTCAAGGACTTTAATTCATGAGAAAACCTGATTGGATGCTGAGACAGGAAATATCTTCCTGGTGAGCCTCATAAGGAATAGCTTGGTATCAGCTCCAATTAGTGCAGACGCAGGTTAGAGAGTTGGCACTGAGATTAAGTAAGTAAATAAACAAATAAATAGACACCCCATCCCCCTCCACCCCTGTATCTTGCTATGTAAGTCATTTTTGTGAGGCAGTATGAATTTATGTGTCTTTTAACTTTATTAAGGTAAATAAATACAGGCAGAATCAGTTTTCAAAAATACCTCTTAGATATGTCATTAGCGAATTTGTTTTTGACTCTTCAGAAAGAATGAAAAAAAAACCCTACAGTGGGACTATTGAGAAGGAAATCTGTGAGAGGTTTGTGCTGTTAGTGCAGGAATGTTTCTAGATAGGGAGCCTTACCATGCGTTTACTCAAGAATCTGGGGAGACAGATGAGCAACTTCAGCTCCTGAAGGTAGTAACATTACAGAACAGTTTTCTTCTAGGCATCTTTACTGGCTACAGATAAATTATGTGGAAATATTCTATAATGCTTATAATTGTAGGTGCTGATAAAGTCAACATACAGATAGCTAGTGCTAATATCTGAAGTGAGCATTTTGACTGAAGCTCAAGGATCACTTTTCTGTCTCATTTTGTCTCATCTGTGTAACTTAGGTGAAATACTGTTAACTGTGGCAGAATATTTCATTGATCTACCAGGAAAGAATAACAATAAATATTTATACCATCTTCATTTTCTTAAAGCACTGTCAAAAACATTGGGTTGTTTTTTTTCTTGGGAAAAGAAATTAAGGCTCTGATAAACATGTTAGAGTAGGATGTCTAGCTACGTGTCTTTTCATCTTTGCCACCTTGGTATATCTGGCTTTATCATGTTTCTTTTGTGCTGTGCATCTGCCACACTTCAAATTTACATACATTTATTTGTGAGATACAACTGAATGTGATTAGAAAAGGAAAGTATTCTTATTTTTGAACAGACAGCAGTGTATTACTGTAAAAGAAAGAGTTGAATATGATTGATAAATGCAAAGAAGGGCATTATGTTACCAAAGTGTATGCAGCAGTAAAACTCTGCTGGCTTTGGAAAGCATTGTTACCTCCTTAAAAAGGAAAGTTGGGTGATATATTGAACATATACAGTGTGGTTATGCTTGTAAGAATGACAAATATATAATCATTGACAAGTACGTTATAGTAGCAGCCATCACCACAACATCTTCATAAGGCAACCTAATAAAATAGTTAAATTAGAATAAAAATTACATGCCAGACCACAAAATATAATTCCAATTGTCTAGTCTCTGAAAAGACCAAGAATGATGATATTATTAAAGAACATCTGTCAGGGGCTTAACAAGTCTGGATCCTTTTTAGTTACTCATTAAAGCACCATAAAATCTCAGAGAGTTTAAGGAAAAAAAACCAAACAAACTAATCCTGTGCAAATTAAAGCAGGGAATGCTAGTATGATGAAATTTATATCCCTTAATGCAGCAGTTACTTGTAGAACAACAAGAAGTCACCACTTTGGGTGGAGTAGTTCATCTTTAGGCAAAACTTGCTTAACAGTTATAGCACAAAACTGGTTTTCTGGGAGTTCATCTCCACTTCAGGTGTTCCTCTGTCACTGCCAGGCTTTTGCTAAGTTATTTAGCACCGCTGTGCTCACCCAAACTTAGTCTTTATCTGCAGCTTCCAATCCACAGTTCTAATCAGAACCAAATCTAAATCATCCATGGTATATACACTGAATGAGGACACCACATTCTCTCTCTGTTAAGAGGAACAGCCAACATCCTGAACTGCAGAAGCTTTTTATCTATAGAATGTTGTAGATATCTAAATTGTAATTTTGTGTGAGCACAGTATTAACACAAATAGCATGGTGATTTTTGCACTTTATCAATATTGGCCAAAAAGGAGGAAAGAAAATTTGTTCTCTAGATGTTAGAGACTGCTACCCGCTGAATTAAAAATTGTGCTAGTTTGGGTTGCAAAATGAATTCTCCTCTTAAGTAGTTCTGGATGAATGACAATTGACAATAGTAATAAATTCTCTTTTTTTTTTTTTTTTTGCCACACAGAAGCCCAAAGAGAAATAATTTATTCTTAACAGAGGCATTCAGGGAAGGATTTTTCTGAACCTTAGCTTATGCTTTAAGAAATCCAATGTTTTCCATCCCCTTAAGAAATAATTATGAGTCAATAATCTTGTCTCTGCATCTTACATTCATTCAAAATAAGATAATTTGGAGGCCAATAAGTAATATTCATTTTCCATTTGCTTCAGGTTAATTTGGAAAATATTAGAGGACGATAAGTTTTAAAACCCCTAGATTAGGCATTTTGTAAAGTGTGAGAAATTGATTTTCTTTGTTTGTTTTACTTTTCCTCTGTGCCCTGCAATTCTGACTCTGCATGCAAGTGCTGCTGGCACAGGCAGGATGGGGCCTGTGCAGGCATGACTCGTGGGGAGATAACAGCAAGACAGGGTTGTGACTCTGCTGGACAGGGTTTGGTCCTAGAGTTTGACCTGAATGACACTGTCAACATTTGGTTTCAAATGCCCAATTCTAAATTTCTTTCTTGCAATGAAATATCTATCAGTCTAAAAGCAAGATGTATTTGTAAGCCAGATGATAAATAACACAGAAAACAGTTAAGCTACACAAAAGAAGACATGAGATTCTGCTGACCTTGTATGAGGTATGAAGCGTTCTTCCATTCTTTGCTTCTCTGTTGTCTGAGTATGTTGCAGGAAGGAAACCTTGCAGTTGCATGAGTTGTCAAAGAAAGAGAAGCGTGAAAGAGAAAAGCTGATCCCTTTCATTGTAAAGAGGCAGTAACTCTTCAATGAGAAGTCTTGAGGTGCTCAGTGGTGGTCTGCCCTATCTTTTCTGAATCTTGGCTTCTCAATTTTCTGTATTGTGCAGTTGTCAATAAGTGTTTATTTACCATGTTCAGTTGCTTGTTAAACACCACACTGTCATGTGGTGATAGGGGAAAATAGCTTTTAATCCCTTAGTAAACTTATGCTATATAAGATTTGATTCTCTAATGAAATAATTTGAGAACACTGAGTTGAAGATGATCCAGAAGAATGAATTTGGTTGTAATCCTTATCATCTTCTGCCTCCTGTGTATTTTCTGCATTTTAATATAATCTCTCAGAAATCTGAGGAAAGTCTGTAACAGGTTCACTCTGGATCTTCTTGCTCAGTACTCTTGCTCCCACGTTGTAGAATGTATAACTTTATATCTACATAGAAAACTCTTTTTTTTTCTTTTTTCTCCCTCATCTTCCATTCTGAGTCTTTGCTTCACATCAGCCTCAGCTGAGCTGTAGGAATAATCTGTATTAGTTGACTGTTGGACTTGAGTCAGCAGAGAGAGTATATACAGGTTTAGGGGTGTGTTGGAATGGTGAATTCATATATCTTTGTTGATAGAGTGGCGAATTACAAGGTGTGGAGAAAGTGAAATTTAGAACATCTAGCAACATTAATGTACGTTCAGTTTGAAAACCGAAGCTATCTGAATGTTCCTTTGAGTGGCATAATTAATAGCAGCTTACATTTATATAGCACTTTTCATCCTGAAGCACCTTCATGCATACACGATACATGCAGGAATTATTAGCCATCTCTGGAATGAAGAGGTGGTTGAGGGCCTTCCTGGAGAGCAGAGAAGATTTTAATTCTATAATTTCAGTACAAGAAAAAAGGCTGTGACACTTTTGACTTAAAGGGACAGCTTTTGAAAAGATTATGCTTAATGGAGGCTCAAATCTGAAGGCTTTTGTTAGTGTTGTTTATTTTCTTATTCTATATTTTAGGTAGGTCATCAGAGGGAAGTCTCATCAAATATCAATGCACAATACAGATTTCTTCATTCTTCAGAGACCAAAGGGCTGGATAAACACTGTGATAAATGTTCAGGTTTATGTTTCCATAAAAACTCAACTAGGGTCAGACAAAATGGATTTGTGCTGTGTGTTTTTCTGTGTGTTGGCTAATGAGACTGACAAACTGACCAGGAAAAGGAGAGGAGGAGTATAAAATTTACCATGCCAAAAACTCCCATCAAGTGTTAAGTACATAAAGCTTGTTGTATTGCTGGAAAACTTCACTACCACCGAAGACCCAACAGTTAAGGTTTGAGAGCCATGTGAGCATAGGACTTAGACACAACTGTGTTATTGAGTCTTGTCTTTAATAATAGACAACAGAACAAGATGATAAATCTACAAAGGTCTAGTTTCTTTTCTGGTCTTCCTTGTACACAACAAAAAAGCCATATCCTTGCCATGACCTTAAACAAGTTAGATTTTCTGTAGGAAAGTATAAACCTGACAATCAGGCACAGGAAGAGAGTAGGAGAGGGAAAAAGACATTCTAGCTTCCTTGCTGGAGTTTAGCAATGTCACAGAACATATTCGGTGAAATACTCAGATAACTGTTGATGGCACTAGCATTTCAATGAAAATCTGTAAGGCTCTGCTTACTTTTGGAACAGTTTCTGGCACTTACCAAGCCTGCAAGGATATTGTACAAAAGCCTCAGTGAAACAGCGTTCTGCCAGCAATGCTGCAAATCCCACCTCTTTCAAAAAGAATAATAAACCAGGCTCTTGAAGAAAGACATGAAAAAGAATATGCATTTTGTGAACTTTTCAGACTCTTTGTATGTTCTCAGATAAACATTTGCACAAGGAACTATGAGTGAGAACACCAGGTATATCAAAACAGTCGATAATCTCAAGAATTCACAAAGCTCTATGTGTACTCTGGTTCTTAGAAGATGACAATATGGTCTTGCAGATCTACTCTACTTCTTTATTCACATGCAACCAGGAAAAAGATAAAGCAACACAGACAATTTCTAGGAGATTTATGACAGGGAACAAGAGCTTTTAACTTTATAGTGGCAAAAAATCCTTCCCCTCGACTTTGTCATCACTGAAGTTTTAGCCTGCTGTTCTTTCACCTTGCCTTACGCCTTCTCTGTGCTGTTAATGTAACTAGTGAACTTCCAGTTTTCTCTAACCTTCTGATAGGAAAAAAAAATCATGATAAAGTTTTGGGATTATTTATCTTTTTTTTTTTTTTTTTTCCACTTCCAAGCTTTGTGTTGATGATTGTTGCACTTCTTCTGAGGCAATCTTTGGCAGCCTTCTGTCAGTCTTTAAATCTGAAACACAAATGAGTTTGTTCTTCAGGCATTTTTCATTCGTCTCTCTCCTGGGTGTTGTTTAATTACATTATTCATCTCAGTACAAGTCATAACAGAAGATCTCCGATCTTTTAGGAGTAAACAACAACCAAGAGGCAAGTGTCTTATGTGTGCACAGATCAATTTTTTTTCTCTTTTTCTTTTTTTTTTTTCATCATTTGTGAGCAGAAATACCTGAAAATAGTCATAATGAAGATCAAGTGAGGAGAGATTTCCTATGCGGCAAAATCACAGCTTATAGAAAATATACTAAGATTGATCCTTTAAATTGCCATAAATCCCATTACATTTCAGGGAAGATAATGACATCATGAAATTGGGTTAGATACAACACTGGAAGAGATAGCTATCTTATCACTGGAGCCTGAATGGTTTTATTTGAAGCCATTTATCATTCTCATTAAAATCACTGTAATGAGAAAGATGCTCTCTTCTATTTATAATCTTCCTTGTCAGTCTGTAGCACACAGCATGTTAGAAGGCAGCAAAACCCAATACTGCATCTGTTTTCACTGTTACTTTCTTACCAAAAGAAAGGAGAGTGATTAGGGGCTCTGCAGTGAATGTGTGCTCTAGATCAGTGTGCAGCACAGTTCATCCACCCCAAGTGGGTGGCTTTAGCACCAGGGAGATGAAATGGTGGGATGTGGATTGACAACTAACAAAATAAAGGGTTGAATGTATGACTATATGAAATTACGATCTTTCCTCCCTCTCATTACTTTTTCTAAGAGCGTCATGCTGGTGTGAAAAGTGTGAAGTAGAGAGCACTGGAGGGTGAAGTCTCTCCTTTACAGAAAAAAAGGCTAAAAATCCGGCAGAGGGAATGAAAAGTTTCAAATGGTGTCCACTCAGGGACAAGCCGATTATACAGCATGATCTGAATAGCTTCAAATATGTCCATCTTCAACTTCAGCATAACCAAATGCAGTATTATGTATCTAGGAACAGTGAATGTAGGTCAAATTGTCAGGCTGAAGGACTGTGTTCGAGATAGCATTGCCTCTGGAAAAGACTTTCAGGTCATACTGGGTAATCAACCAACCATGTGCTCCCTGTGCAAAGCTCTGTCTATGATAATGCACATGTTGAAAGAATTTATGCAAAAGGAACTTCCCTTTAGGAATTTGGAAATTACATTACCTGTATTGTGGCCCTAGTGAAATTACTGTTAGGCTATTATGTCCAATTTTGCTCTCCAGAAGGATACGATAGTTGTTTTGGTGAAAGCTGAAAAAGCACAATCTATCCAAGAGAAGTTTAAAAGATGGCTTGATCATATCTGTGTATTATGTGGGGAAAGACT
Organism: Urocolius indicus; assembly: GCA_013401255.1. Taxonomy (NCBI): domain Eukaryota; kingdom Metazoa; phylum Chordata; class Aves; order Coliiformes; family Coliidae; genus Urocolius; species Urocolius indicus. The sequence goes on from WBNH01009037.1 coordinate 122,282, forward strand.
TCAGGTGGTTGCAAGGGCAGTTTAATCTAATAGCTAGAAGTTGATGGCAGAAAAACCTCAGGTAGAAATGATGCTCTCATTTGTAAATGAGTTTATAAACTTTAAAAAGCTCTTGTAAGACCTTATGGAAAGATTGGTGATTTTTCTAGTGGTTTGCAATCTTCAGTGAATCCTTTTGAAAATGCATATTTCTTCCTTATCTAGAAATTAGCATAAGTGACCACTATATGTCACTCAATATGCAAGAACATGGACTATTTGAAGACAGTGGGGTCCTTCTTGTCTTCAAAATGACTGCCCTTAAATTTACTATGTCTGCAAGGACCAATTTTAAGTGCAAGATGGTATAATATCATCATATAAAATGAACGCTTGTCCTGACATTAAGGCTGATGTGAAATCTTTGTGCATGAAATGGACACCTACCTATTTAAAGTGCAAGGAAAATCTAGCAGTGCCTTTTCACATTAGGCCACTGAATAGCCATCTGATTGTGTGTCTAAGAACTCTTGAATTAAAGTTTTCCTGTTAAGTGCACAGAGCACTTCGTGAAATAGGCACAAATGTCATATGTGTTATAAAGAGAAATGGACTGGAACATAGGATTATACTGTATTAGGCCACAGAGTAATAATGACAGGAAGGAACATGAGGAACAGAGCTCCAGCAATATGACTGAATCATGCAGTCATCCCAGATAAAAACTTTAACCCAATTGGGTGTTTCTTTGATATGACTTTGACCAGGTTAAGAGTTTCCAGTTCCTAAGAAATCTGTCTTTGCTAGGCAATAGCTCAGAAGTCAATAGAAATTCTTCTACATGCCTTGAGTTACCTAGTCCCTTCTGAGGATGTGCATATCAATGTCAATATAATGTTTGTTGCTTTGCTTTGGAAGAGATCTGCAAGAAATGATTACCTGTATGATTTAATCGAAATATAATGCAAATATCTGCAATACTGTGAATAAGTGTAATAGAAAACATTTTACCTTGCACATTTATAATTTTATTCTGTCAAAAAAGGTTCGTGTGTGTGCATATAAGCGAAGGAGAAATTTTCTGGTACCATGGCAACAATCTCTCCTTATTTTATAGAGTGTAATCTTGCAGCTTTTTTCATTGTAATATCGTGTCCTTTTTTTTCTCTTTTTCTTTTTTTTTTTTTTTCCTCATGAGCACAGTAGAGTCTTGAGGCTGATTCTGCTCACTCCACTCTACCCTCTTTCTCAGTGAACATCTCAGTTCCCTTTATGAACAACACATTACTCTGGACAGTTTGAACAGCCTATGTAAAAGATAGACTTAAGTGAAAAGCATTCAAACCCAAAAGCATTGGATTTCTTCTGCTTCATACACATGGTTCTTGATTTTTAACATTTACCCTTAAGATAACTAATATATTGAACTCTACAGAATAAAATCAGAGGAGAGATAAAGGCTAATCTTAGCTGTAGGTTGCTGGAAGTCAAGGGATAAAGAACAACTTTATAGTTAATCATCCTCCTATCATGGAATTCTGTTGATTAAATAGTTTATCTAGAATTATGGTTATTACTCATAGAGAGAGAGCCCAAATTACAACTCCAAACAAGCTGGGACAAGCGTAAAACATGGCAATAGTATCAATAATTTCAAAGGTCTATGGGACTAAAAACCCTTATAGAAAATAAGCAGTGTTTAGTTGCCATTCCAGCTTTCTTAAAATGTCCCCAGAATTCCCCTTTGTCAAAGGATATATATCTGAATTTCTCAATACTAAGAAATTTGAGTAATGACTTGAAGTGGAAGTTTTCTGATAAGAATACACTCCTCCCTTCAGTTATAGGCATATTACATAATGACATTATCATTCTATTTATATACAACTACCTGTTCCTCAACTGCAAAAACTAGGCTCCTAATTTAAAATTGTTCATACTCCTGTTTATTTACAGTTTTGCAGCTTGAATTTGAGTCAAAATGGCAAGAAATGACTGTGTTCCCTTTGACATGACTTCTAATAGTTTGCTAATTCAACTGCTCTACATGTGTTATATACATGCTTATATACTTCCTTGGATTGAAGTTCTGAATACTTTAGTAGTTTTAATTTCCAGTATAATTAGCTGCTTCACTACTTTTGCAACACTTGGTGAATTGATGGTACAGAGAGAAGAGGGGGATGGCTGAAAAAAAGGATGTTATAGCTTTGCTAGAGAGGCTTATACAGAATTCATTTAGGCTGTGTAAGTGACAGGCTAATCCGACTCAGGGAGTAGTATAAAGCTTAACATTTCTTAAAATATCCCGTTATTCTTGCCAATATATTTGAAGTGGGAGAGAATGGGCATAATATAGAGGTCGGTTTGAAACGTAAATATGGGGAGAAAGCAATTAAGAATGGATGAAGCACAGAAAACAAGTGCTGAAGAAATCAGCCAACCTCATGAAAAATCCCACTTTTTACAATGAATCCAAATTAATCTTTCTTATAAAATAAAGTAATAAAGTTAAAAGAATATTTCCCTTGCAAATTCTAAACTATATGTATTTGTAAACTACATGCATTACTATGTGTTAAAATGCAATCCATCTGTACATTGTGGCTAGAGGCAGCCATATATGTTTCAGAGTCTCTGTAGACCTGGTCAGAGAAAAGTCTGCACCACTGAGACACCAGGAAACTTTCCACTTGAACAGTAACAAAAATGTTTTCTAATTAGACTTGAAAACCTTACTCCAAAAGTGTCATTACTTATGGTGAAAGTAACCCACGTGCAAAGGGCTGATGCACCACTGAAGTCCTAGTCTGAAGCTTCAATAGGATTTCAGTTGTTGTATAGGCCTTGTGAAAACATATTGAGCATCCACTGCACAAATCCAATGCTGGAGAAGAAACCAAAATGATTGAACCAAATAAAATAATGCATCCTCAGCTATTGTTTCTGATTTTCAAGTGCAGCCTTGTACAAATAAGATAATAGCGAGATACTGGCTTGAGGCCATTACCAATAATGTCTCTGTCAAAGAGAGTGTCTGTATCACATTATGATGAAATATGCTCATTTTCATTTTCAAATATTAATTTATTCTCATACATCACTGCATTTAGGAAACAATGCTGTAAGTCAGCATTGAAATGGCTGTGCAAATGATAATCCAGTATGTCTCCATTTGTGAATTAGTGTATTTGGATTAAGACCTGTGCTTTCCAATTGCCTGTGACAATACACTAATTAATAGATTAAATGCCTCCTGCTTAATAAAGTATTTAAAAATGTAATGTTTGTATATATTTCGTCAATTCTTCTTCTGGATAATGCTTCGGCTTGATTAAAGTTAATTTGAGGGAAGAGACTGAATGGTTTTTAATTGTCTTGAATTGTGGCTATTACCTATCAAATGCTCTGCAAATGTAACTCACAAACATTGCCTGGAGTAAGGCCTGGGACACTGTTGCATCTTTCACTGTCACTGACCTATGTTGCTTCGCTTCAGGAAACAAAACTTGTTTTGAATGCTTCTTAATGTACAGTAGCTGATAATTTTTTTTTAAGAAAATATATATTTTTCTCAAAATTTGCCATTAGCAATTATTTTTTGCTATCTTCAATTAAAAAATGAGATGCTCTCCCCAGTGGTTATAGTCGTCTTCTGGAAATGATAGTTGTTTGGATCTGTTTCAGCTTGTCTGCAGACGTTTAAGTCAAGCTCCTTAAGACCAAATTTTTAAATGTCTTCTGTTTCTGGGTACCTCAGAGGAGGCTTCTAGGATTAACAGATATTCAGCTATATTAACAATAGCTACTTGTGTACTCTGGCTTTGCCTTTGTCAGCAAGTGATGTGGACTTCAGGCAACAGCTCTGTGGAGCTAAGGGAGAGTTTTACTTCCTAGTAGTCTAATTCTGGGTTTCTTGGCACAAATGTGCATAGATAATTTGATGTTGCTGGGTGTCCTCATGGAGTACACCTTTATTTCCATCTGAAGAAAGGCCAATTCATTCAGTCCAGAAGCATACTTCAGTGAGAATGAAAGAGCAATAAATGGAGATGTTTAACAGACTGACATAAAATCTGCTTTCCTGTGTACACTAAAATGGTAATGCAGACGTGGCCTATGTGTACGTGTTTCTCACCAATGAAAATAGTATTAGTGCAGTATGATGTACTGCTAGCACAGAAAAAAACTCTCTCAGCTTAACATTAGATGCTTTTATCTTGATGCTCAAGGTCTTTCTTATAAGGTTGTTCCCTTAGGCAACATAAGCTGTTTAAAAACATATTGTTTTCATCAGAGTAACTGGTAGAGTTAAAAAGCAAACACATATTTTGGTATATGCTTTATGGGGTCATATTTAGAGATGTAAGTATTCAACCCTAGGGACCTAGGTTTTGGGTAAGTACTGTACACTGGTAGTTTTCATTGTCTTCAAGTGGAGCTGTTGGTGCTAGTTATTGCTAAAAGGTAGTGCAAAGCTCCTTCATCTTGCACCTAAGGCACAAAAAGCATTTTGACGATCCAGGTCTAAACATCTCAAAACAGAAGTGCTTCCTACAGAAAAGGAATTCTGTTGAGCAGAAGATTCTGTTTTGAGCAGCACATATCTGGCTTTAAAAGTACTGTGAGTAGCCCAATATAGTCTGGGTTTTTTTATTGTTAATAAATGTTCACATTATGCATTTACTAAATCACCATCATTTAAATAAATGACGAAATCTAATTGAATGCATCCTTCACCTCAAAGTAAGCCTGCAACCTTCTTAATCAGCAAAAGACTATGTTTACCCCAGGGTTGTTTTGAATAGCTGTTGATGATATGGCAATGCACTGTACCAGCCAATCAATGAAAGCAAATGTGCTGTGTATATATTTCTTGTTTTTTTTTAAAAAAAAAACAACCCAGAGAACATGTGACTAATACTTGCAAGTAATTCTGTTCCAGAGTACAGAAAGAAATCACAAGTCCCAGTTTTCTTGTATAGTTGCAATTAGCAGAGTCACAGGAGATATATAAAGCTGAATTATGATTCTGAATTACCATAAACTTAGGAAAAATAAGGCAAGTTAAGTAGAAGCAAAATAAGAAATGAAAATGGGGGGGGAAATGAAGTTGCATATGGATATAAAAGAGAACTTGGGGAACTGTCTGATGAGTTAAAATATAGCTAATCCTAATGAAACAGAAGGTTGCTGAGAAATTATTAATAATAAAAATCTAGTAAGATAGGTGGGTGAATTAGAGAAAAAAACACCCTTGTGTTAACATTGGAAAAAGCTGTCTTGAGATATAAAGTGAGCATGATAGGGTTAAAATTAAACATCCTGAATGGGTAATTCTTTAAATCTCCTTTGTGGTTTATTGAGGTGAGCAGAATACTACTCAGGTACAAAAAGCAGTTTGGATTAAAAATGTGACAAAAATATAGATAGGAAAAAGTGTTATCAGCTGAAAATCTATAGTGTTAATTTACCCAAAGAGATGAGCTCCTTAAAACCTTTGGTATTGGTTTTGGTCAATAACCAAACATTGTCTATACAAGTGGCAGATTTTCAATATTTCTCAGCTAGATAGTACTAGGAAGTTATATTACTTTGAGCTTCATTCAGGTTAGCTTAAGCTGATATTTTGATTTGGATGTATTTCTATTTCAGTAATCTCTGAAAACATCAAAATAGTTAAGTCTACAATCCTCAGTATTTCAGTGGAACCCTCCCAGTGTCCATAGTTCATAATAGAAATTGTCAGATTGTTTTTTGTGTGTAAAACTTTAAAAAAATATATTGTTTGCTTTATGATGTATTTCTTAATATGGAGCAGCACAAAGAACATAGGCATTTATTTCAATTTTATTTGGCTCATATTTTTGACTTTTGGACTTCTATAATCTCTTTTTGAATAATAGAAAAGATGTCTCAAAAAAGGGCTTGCCTATTGTCTGTATTATTATTTAAATTATAGTATCACATTTTATATTATTCAGTATAAGGACCTATGAAAAAGATACCACTTTGTCTAGAGAGATTGTATATTGGGATTTATTTCTGGGTTCAGTAAATGCTATTACATTATCAACTTCGTGCATGCCATTCCTCATGAGAAAACATATCATACCTTTTATTGCTCTGAGACACTCAGAGTGCTCCAAAGTATGATGCATTGTTCCAATATGTAGTATTTTTATTACTTAAAGTGTAGGAAATCTTACATCAAAAGAAAATCTGAATTGTCTTTGATGTTATTTTATACTAATATTTTTAACCTAAAGCAGAATGAAAATTAAACAAAGAGACAACCAGGCTTGGAAACAATTAGCAATGAGAACTCTGACTTATAATTTTTCTTAAATTGTATTCTCAGTTTAATGTCTTTCTGTTCAGATAATAACAACATATCAAACTGAGGCAAATGCAGAACAAGGCCTAGAGAGTTCTGTGTATCTTTAATGACCACAGGCTCCATTAAATTAAATAGGGGCATTATAAGGAGCTAGTGGTAGATAAAAATCTAATTACTTTTGGCAATGTGCTCCTATCAATGAAAGGAAATATGAACACTAAGATAAGATATAAAATATTGCAGTGGGTAGAATGTAGTTATCCTTTTTGGAAGCTCTGATGTTAACTTTATGGTGGCTTTCTGATAGGGATAGTACCTCAGAAATACTTTTGTCTTGTCCCAAGGGACTCCATGGCACTTCCCCTACCCTACTGATTGTTAGAAATCCTAATTTCCTCTTCTTCCCTCCACCCCTCAGTAGCAAAAATAGCAAATTAAGTTTACTATTTTAAAGGTCATGGCCCAAATTGCTACCAGATAGTGATAAAAGAACCAAACAGTGATAAAAGAAGTAGTGAAAGCTGGTTTTGTCCTTTGAACGCTGGTAGACTTTTGACACTCAGAGCCACATAGCTGCAACTGTGGAGAAATGATGAAAACAGAAGTAAACCAGATCAAATCAGATGGAGCCCATCTGAGCTAAATGTAGAATACTCCCAACAGTGAAAAAACCCAATTCTATATGGGAATGGAATTTTCTCAAGTGCTGGGGGCACAAATGAAAGAAAAGCTTGTGCTTCTCTAAACCACTTATTCCATCTTCAGATCTTGTGACATTTATTGTGGAGAAAAGATCTATATTTGAAACACAGAGAAGACTGTCCCTTCCCCCTCACTTGTTTTTAAAATTGCTTTCATTAAATATTATGATAAGCCCAGTGTTATCAATAATCATGGAAACAATTTTGGAATTACACAGAGCACATTAAAAGCTTGCTCAAAGCATTCATTTGACAGAAATGATTCTCAAAATTATGTTCCACTCAGAGGGTAGTAGCTTATGTATGAGTTATGTGATCTGTGAATTAAAGTATTGCATAGGCTAGGCCAAGGATTTGTCATGCAATGTTGATGAATTGTGAGTAAAACGGAGAAAATAGCACTATTCATGTAGATGCATGCTGATAATTTTTGTAACATTACAGAATCTCATATGTCCTGAAATTTTGCCTAAGTTTTATTGGCCTATATTTAGGCAAAATATGTTGTGTTGTACCAGAAAGCTATTCCTTATGGGAGTTTCACCTTTTCACACCAAAGCTGAACTTGTTCCAATATCTTCTGAAATCAGATCTTGCATTCTTTTGATTTTCTTTTTAGCAGTCTCACGTATGGCGCCAAGAGAATTTAGTTTTATCCACCATGCTACATCCTGCTCCTGCTCTATTGCAGCATCCAGCCTTTAAGAATAAATTTCTGATCTGATATTTTTTTCCCCATAGGCTTATCACCTTCCACTTCTCAATTCTGAAATGCTTAGTGTGCCCATGCTTCAAGTCAGCTTAAGTCATTCCAGAATTTATTGCCCTCATGTTTTACATTGAAAGTTCCTCTCTCTGTTAGAGTCTTTATCAAATGCAGTTGCCCTCCATACCTGCTCCTTCCTTTGTGGCTAACAGTTCCAGTTAATAATATTATGTTCAAATGTAGTGGTCAGTTTGCTCTAACATTGTGGGCTTTTTTTCCTTGGCCAATAATTTACTCATATTATTCATCAACAATAATGTACTTGTTCTCATGTAATAATCTGTGGTTATTTGTCATTAATACATTATGAGTATAATGATAGAATTATTTCTCAATTATACCATATTAGCTTGAAATACCCGTATCATGGAAATTTTTGTGAGATGTATAGCTCGTGTTGCTTTCATACAGAATTCTTTTTATATACATGATAATACCTACCAGATCTTCTGAGTATCCGAATGAACAATAATTTCAGGGTTCTAAGTTAGATGAGATGCTGAAGCACCGGGGAAAAGGAGGAGATTAATTTCAAAATACAGAAATTACCACAAGATTGATGCTTTTTAGAAAAATATTTGTTACAAGATAGCATCAAAAGCTTTTTAATGTTCTAGGTTAGCTGTCCTTAAGTAGACATCTTCTCAGTTGTTGACATTGGTAAGAATGGTTCTTTTCTGACAATGTTAGCATTAATCCTAAAATTCTTTAGTGTTCTGGTTGTATATTCTGCACTCATGATGATTTGTTAGCATTTTTTATTGTTCTATGTGCAAACAATTATCAATTATCTGTTGAATAAAATTAATATATGCTTAAAAATTCATTTGGATATGGACAGGTCAAGGATGAGCCATTGACTTGCACATCTTTAGCTGATGAGATGCTAATTTTATTATCTCCATTTATTCCTTCAATCTCTGTGTTCTTATTTCTTGATATTCTTACGTTAGTGAATTTCAAGAGTAGTTCAACCGTTTGTCAGTTCCATGTTATATTCCAGTTAGCTGTAGGACACATAAGTGTATAAAGCTTCTGTTTTGGAAGAAACATTCTTTTATTGCTTTAGCTTCAATAAACTGCAACATCTTTCATTTCAGTCCTTTGAATAGCTTGGTAAACTAAACTGAAAGCTGTCCTTCAAACTCTGATCTCTCTTGGTGAGGAAAAATATTATAAACTTGTGAAGTTGTGTTGTTTCCTCCTAATTGGATTATTCAACTGTTAGTAAACTCCAGGAAGTCTAGTATAGAAACTAAACTGAGAGAGATTAGAAATGCAGCTATGAGACTAACACTTTAATTTCTTGGGGAAACTTGTAATATGCTGTGTTTAAGAAAGGGAGCCTTTGAAGGTTAGCCTGCTGGACAACACTGATAAGGAACTATGAAGCACATGATCACTTCAGGACTTCCCTCACCAATTTATTGTTATTTCGTTAGGTCTTAGGCTGTCAGCCGCCTGCAGCTTAAGAATCTGGAACCTCTTCACTGAGTACTGAATATTAAGTTACCGTGTGTGGTGTGGAAATCGCTGTTAAAAAGTTTTTTAAAGTAACACAGAAATTGTGATTGGTGTGGAGAAATTAATTAGTGAGGTATGTGCCTAAAACCCCAGTGAGCTTGACTAGGAAAATGTAAAATAAAAAGGAAGAAGGAAAAGAAGATGAGTTCTTGGAGTTTCATAATACCACCAAGTTACATTTGTGTCTCTGACAATGACAGGAGCCCTTCTTTTGTAGCCTGTTTTGCCTTACCTATTTGTATTATGCCAGTTCATCACTAGAACTATCATACCTGAGTTGATATCATTTGGATGAGTGCACCATAAATCACAAGAACTGCATGCTTCGTTTCTGTCCATGTTTAGAATATGCTTTATGTAACTGAAAGATGCCACAACTCATAGTAATGGTACAGGCCAATATTGCAGAGATCAAGAAAACTATTTGCTTAGCATTTTTAAAAGTCACATTGATTATTATATTGTATGGTATGTGTAATCTAAATTTGGATATCTGCCTGAGGAATGGAAACAAGCTAGGGCAGGAGAAATTATTACAAATGTCAAAGTCCTTTAAAAACAGTCCTCAGTGGATGGAAAGTTTTCAAAAGTTAGTACCATTCAGCAGAATACAGCCATTTCTTGAGCTCAGCAGAAACAGTGAAACCTGGTAGGCCTTTTTTTTTTTTTTAATTTATTTTTTAATTCCCTAATCACTCTTGTGTAACAAACTTGAATTGACATTGGAGAAATGAAAGACGAATCAAATGCATTTTCTGTCTTTTTAATCAAAGCACTCCTTTGGCAAATCAAGTGTGGGTCTTCCTTGACCTATCTGCACTTGTGAGTTGCATCTTCAGGCAACGAATTTATGCCAATAATATTTCAATGAATGACAAGCTGAGAATAGCTGTGGTATTCTGGAACATGATTAAGGACTTTCTTTGATTTCCCTTGTCTTTAACTTCACTGGAATTCTGGAAAAGTACCAAGCGCAGAGCTGACAAAGTAATGAATCACCATTTTCATCTCTATAAAATTTTAAGAATTAAGAATGACTGCTTGATTCCCTCTTCTACAGAAAATGAAGCATCAGAAGAATATTAAGTCAAGATGGAAATTTGTAGAAGATATTTCTGTTTCAATAAATCTGTTCTGTAGGAGGGGGATGTGAGGACATGGGCAGTTTTCTTTCTGTGTAACAGCTTGAAAAATGTCATGATGCTTCGTGTTAGCTAATAGATGAGAAAGCCGTGTTATCCTGTTTACTTCTTATAGGACAAGCAATAACACAGCACATTTGAAGTACATCTTATAGAATATGCCAAGCTCTATTGACTTGATTTAACAAGATTGGTAAGGACTACCTAAGGTTCTGACATCAATTCTGAATGGTAGAGGCTAAAGAAACATAAAGCATTTAACTCAGGCTCTTTTGAATATTCACCACTTGGCAGTAGGTGCTTGCTTTTATTTGGCTTGTGTCTGTGAACTTTTGCACAAACAAGTTTCATTTATTATGTGTCCTGGAGAGTTTTAAAGTTGCTGTTTATTGATATGCTATATTTTCAAGTCTGAGTTGCAAAAAAAAAAAAAAAAAAAAATAGTCCAAATTGCAGACTAATATGATTTGGAATTCATGAAGTCGGTTTCCTCTAAGTAGTTACAAACTGTGGTCCCCAAAAGATCTCATGCCTCTTGATCTTTGGAGTTTTGAATGTATGGCTCATAAAGAACAACATTCTGATGTTCCACTGCATTCACCCTTCTCTGCTGGCCAAGTCCACACAGATATATCGTGGAGTAGTTGATGCCAACCCCCAGAGTCAAACTGCCAGGTCAGCCTCTGCTGTCTAGCTTCACAATTCTGTGTCCTTACCTTACTTTGAGTTGTGCATTTAGCCCATCTAGAAGTAGAGAATATTCAGCTGTTAACAATGTGCTTTTAGCTGCTTGATGATTTAGTAATGTCTTAAAGATCAAATGCATATGAAATAATTTTTAAAATAAGAAAAAAATAGTCTGTAACACTAATAGCAGAGGTTCAGTTAGTATGATGTTGGGTCATTTGCAAGTAGTTTCATTCCAGGCTGTGAAAACTAAAATGGCCATTGCCTTACCTAACTTGTGCCTTAGCAAGGCAAAAGCAGGAGATATAACTGCTCAGGACTTCAGTCCTTAGTGTTTGCATTCTCATAGTATTGGCGAGAATTGCCAAGATTTCATATCTAGTGTCCCAGCTGGAAAGCCAAAGACTTTACAGATACATGGATAGACCTGAATTAGGATTTGATTTCAATGCATAGATCAGCATGCATTGTAATTTCCAAAACAAGGCCAAGAAGTTTTAATCAAATTTTCACAAATTTTCTCATCTTTATCTGTAGCAATTTTTGCATGTGAAATGTAATTTAAGGAAAGATGATATTCAAACACAATTTCACAACAAGAGAACCTACAAGCAAACATACACTAAGAACTTACTGGTTCTTTCAGAAATTGCCTACACTTTGATACTATGTGCTAAGTAAGGATTTGAAAAACACTCTGATTCATTTCAAAAGCTTCATGTACCCTTGGAACAACAATGTAATACCTCAAAGCCCTCTTTGTGTAACTTTACCTGTAATTTAGACCATAGTCATACTTCATATATCGACCATGTTTCCAGAAGGTTTGCCAGAGATACTTTCCAGGTTTTATGTTTTTGTAGGATGCCATGATCATATTTTTACAGGGAAGTAGCTCAAAGACAATTGTAAAATCAGGCTACCCGCTAGGTGGCAAAGAGAGACAGTGATTTGCAATGTATTTCTGCACATGGGAAAACAAAGGTGAAAAGCAGCCAGATGGAGAGTCAAGTTTACAGAAATATATTGTGTTTTACTGGCCTAGCCTTTTCAGTGAGACTGAGTTTTGATAAGTGAGGCTGTGAAAGACTGGAAGGAGAGTAGATTGATAAAGACAGTCTGGGTTAGGGAAGCAAGCTATCTGCAAGTAAGGAAAATAATTTTAGTGACCTATTTGAAAGATATTTACTTCTCCAACAAATTTCTCACCAATCATAATATCCAGCATAGAGGGCCATGATGCTGTGGTCAGCTCAGCTGAATGCTGAAGCAGGAATCTTTTTAAGAAAGTAATATTTTAATGAAGAAATCCCACTAGCCACAGAACAGAAGTTATGAGCTATCTCTACTGCAGTTATTGGAATTGTCATAGAAATCCATTGCTGCAGGTAAAGCCAGGTATAATCTTTCCTTTGAGAGCCCATACCTGCAAGGTGCTTTCTTGACCTTACAAGGTCATATCTCAAGAATGTGAAGTGAAAGCTTTCATAACAAAATAATGTAAGACTTTGGGGGCTTTTTTCCCCCCTTTTAAAACATTTTTCCATACTAACTCAAGAATCAGATGAAGTTTCCGTGAGTTTGGATGTAAGGTGACTGTGACATAATCTTTATTACAGTAGCTATATCAAGTTGTTCAAATTTGTTGTTGGCATTCTTTTTGTTGTACTGTGAAAAGAAATTCTTTCCAGATTTATAAAGAATGGTAACTTTCTCTTGGCTTGAAAAGAATGAAACCTGCAATCCTGGAATATAAACAAAGCACTGCTATTGACATTGTTAAAATTGTATGATTTGGGGGGGTAAAATTTAGCTTATGTTTCAAGTATTCTTCCAGTTTATAAGGTGACAGTGAAGGTCAAGAAACTTTATTATAGGAACTGGGTGAAAGCCTTCTATTTAGTTTCTCTGTACTATCTATTTTGAGCTCTATTTTTGAAGAGCTCTACTATCTCAACAAATTATATTAGGAACTGGAAATTTGGGAGAATTAAATCATCCTGAGACACAACTAGACTTTTTTTCAGAAAAAAAGGTCCATATTTCTCAGAAAGAAAAAGTATTTTGCATTTTATATATGTGAGAATATTAGGCTCGTGTTTAGAGTCTAAATATTTAAGAATATTGGGCTCATCACAGTAGAACGTGGTGGCAACATCATGGAGAAAGAGAAGACTGATCTTAAAAGAGATTAATTTTTGCAGTGACAAGAGATCATGAAGTTTGTTTTATGTATTTGATGGTAAGGCATACACAGGAATAGATAATATTTCTCACTGTCTATTGATGGAACTTCTGTGCTAGGAAGTTTTAAAAAGTATATTTGATGAGGGTCTTGGAAGAACACAGATTAATGTACTCTTTCAATTTTTAGGAAAATGGTTCAAGTGTAAGGAAGCTAGTAACAAGAATGGTGGGAGGTGGGGAAAGGACTATGGAGGTAAAGAATGTGGAGGATGGCAATAGGACAGGAAAGCTGAGATATTTAAGCCACCAGGTCTACATATAACTTCTTGGATAAATATATGGAGTTTGATAGTGATATAGGAAGTCTCAGAAGGCCTTGAAGACACTTATTTAAGGTGAAAGGATGATTTGATGGGAATGGAAGAGCTGCAATTTGAAGAAAATAGGAAAATAAGTAGCAAAATCAAAGGGCATCAGCATTTGATATGTAAGAGGAGGAAGCTAGGTAGTAGAAAGTGTGCGTAGAAGAGGAAGAAACTACTTTCAGGACTGTAGAGGAAAAAGGTTAGTTTGATAGAAACATCACCTGTGTGGGATGTAAAATTCAAGAACCAAATTTCACTGTGCCTGAAGAAAAAATTGCCTGCTGAAAAACTCTGCCATATATTATGCAGAATTAACACAATAGCTTTAATCCTGTTGTGACAAAGGAAATATGGTTTATTATAAAGATGATTGTTTTGGAAAGGCAGTCTCAATTTTCTAGCTAGATAAGAGAGAAAATGTACTCTTGGCTTCCCACTGCTATCTGAGCATCCAACAGAAGTGAACTAATCAACGAGAAACCCTTAAATAACAGGAATAAAGCTTGTGTGAAAACTCATTGTTCTGTAGAAAATAGAAAAAGTTTGGGGTTTCTTTTGAGGAACAACTATAGAATACTATGTATCATCCAAATGGCTTAATCACTATTAGATTCAGCAGATTTTTTTTTTCCATAAGAGTACCTTGAAAAGAACAAAAATATCTCCCTAAATATAAAAATATGAACTGCACAATTGCAGTTTTCCTATGTCTAGTGAAATAAGTTTTGTTAATTTAGAAACAAATTCTTTGTATATTTTCCAGGATCTTTCAGTGCTTTCATGTGGTTTAGTTATCTCTTTGATGGCCACTTTGTTCAAATGTCAATCATGGACTTGGAGGAAGAACAATATTCTCTATAATGTATTTCTTCAGTAGACAAATTTAAAATGCACAAACCATTCTCTTCACTGCTCTAACAAGGAGATAATCTGAACAAGTCCAGAAGGGTACTTAGAAGCATCGTTCTGGAATTTCAGTTATGCCTTGAATGCTAATTTCTCCTCAGGATGCAGCAGCTGATTGGAAAACTAAATATTCAGGCCAGTGCAGTCAACATAACAATGAGTTTTATGTACTTTCACAGAACACATTTAGAGGATAAGATCTAAACTTTTGACAGATTGAACACTTACAGAAGGTCACTGAAATCACATTTGAATTTAACTTTGCATTTCTCTTAAACTAAGTTAATTGAGCTGTATTTTAAAGTAGGTAGGCAAAGATAACTTTTTTTGAGACTGCCAAAGGGTACTCAGGAAAGCTAATCACGCCAACCTTTGTGAGCTTGAGGGAATAATTACCAAAGACATTGGTTCTGTCTACCTCCAGTTTAGTTTTATCATATAACTGGAACCATAACTTTCAAGGCCTCTTAAAAGCTACTAAAATAAACTAAAACTTTCCTCTGAAAATGTTCAGTTGACAGAGTCCACTGATATAGCTCTAGGTAATACACAGTATTACAGACATGTTGATAAGTGTTAAAAAATATTGAAAAGGACATTTTTGAAAAACACTATAATAAAGAATCACCCCAAAGCGTTGCTTCTAGGTAATATCTGTGTGTCACTTAAACTCTGAGCTGAGTATAGATGTGGCTGCAAAAGTCCTGTTGATCTCCATGGTACAAATTCTATAATACTATTACAAATAATATAGATGTATATGTAATATTATTAATATATATTTAGATCTTTATATCAATATATATTCTAATGGAGATTACATGCATTCCTTTACAAGATTAACTACAGAAACTGAACTACAAAACTAGCTACATAAACTGAAGGATAAGAATTAGGCTTCTACCATGACAGTTTTGTTTGCCGAAGTTAAAGGACAGGCATCGCACAATGGGATCTCTGGCAAAATAATGGATGATTCATACATGATGCTATTTATTAAGAAGACAGTAACATAAGTACAAAATTCAGTAAGAGAAGGCTTTTTTCTCAGGCAGAATAATCCAGGAAAAACAAAAGACTAAAAGTCAAGAGAGCAATTTTTGATGATATTATTCTGTGTCTGTTTTAAATGGTGAGGATAATTAAAAATGAGAGAAGTTAACAAAGAGTTCTGATGTATTTTTTCATCACTGGGAAATAGCAAAATCAAGACTGTCTACATTTGTGAAAGAAAATGTCTTGTTCAAAGCCAAGTGTTAGACTGTGAAGCTGGAATTAGGTGCATCAAAATCGAGTAGTGCTGTACATGAGGTTAGAGTACATAGTTAAAAACAGCTTTTTTAGACTTAAAAGACTCCAATGTGTGAAAGAACAGCATTGCAATACCTAACTGTGAACAATTCCCTTTGTACTCTTATAAATATATATACATATAGTAAGCAACAGTTCTGGCTTCAGCCTCACGTTAATTTATTTTCATGACAATTCTTTTATGTTGGAGTAAGTTAGATGATGAAAGTCTGTGTTTGAAGAGGAATGGTCAAAGTGTGTGTATGTTAAAAAAAAAAAAAAAGTAGCCTAGTGGTCTTTGACTTTTTATGTTTAATTTGCAGTGGGAATCCAACTTTTTATTATAGGTGATACTAAAACAGTGATTTTGTAGACAGCTGAGATGAATTCCATTCTGTCAAAAAATGCAATTTCAGATTTGGACTGCAAAATTATTATTTGTAATGGCAGAAGAAGTACATTGAGCACAGGCTGACTTTCAGATTGTGATGGTTCTGTATATTAGAGATGACATTTAGAAAAAGCATTTGTTTTGCAAGCCCATCGGGTTTGATGTGGAGTCACTGGGGGGAGAACAAAACACAGAGCCCTGTGAAGTAATTCCTGACACAGTGCTTTTCTTACTTGAAACACATTTTAAAGATAAAGTATTGCTTTGTTTTGCTGCTGAAGTACTACTGCTCTTCAAATGATGTTAAGCTGTTTACTGTCAGAGCAGTAAGGCAAGCGGTGAAGGGCAAAAAGATGCCAGTTTCTCTCTATCATGTGCTCACTCATTCTTTGGTCCTGACAGTGCTGAGCAGCTCAGTGCCTTCCTCATCCCTAAGCCTTGCTGGGTTTCACAAGCCAGGCATTTTAGTGCCCACCTCAGCCATGGGAAACACTTGATGAAATCTGTTGGATAACCTCTGCCAAAAGCATGTTGAGAAGGCATAGGCTAAGAGCATTTCTGCTGCATGTGGGAAACTTGATTTGGTTCCCCTTTGAAGAAATGGGTTGTAGCCCATAACTCCAATCACCCAAGAGAGTGCTCTCCCTCTTGCAGCACAGGATGTTCTGGTTTCTTCTCAGTCTCAGATGAGAGCTTATTCTTATTACTGGCATGTGAGTCTCTTTCTTCATTTATGGACTAACCCAAGTCAATTGCCCTTCCTGGATTTAAGAGAAAGAAAGCAAGCTCACACAACTGCACATTACAGGGCTGCAGTTGTTTCTCAGCTATCCTTGCACAACGAGGTGCATTGTGCCCCTGGGGACTTAGCTGAAGCCTCTAATTTTGAAGGTCTCCTTGTTTCCATGTATGATGAAAAGAGGGCTAAATACTTTACGTTCCAGTCAGTGTAATGGCAATTCCAACACACAAGTGCTGGTGTGAACCTTGTCCTGTAGTCTGTTTATGCTTTCATCTGATCACCCATTAAAAGTTGTATTCCGTCATATAAATGCACAGCAGATCACTTCAGAGTAAACATCACAAGATACACATTATAACTCAATAGACCATAAAAGGTGCATATAAAACATTATAGTATATCATGAAAACATTTACAACTAATTAGTTTAAAGTAATAGACTACCATAATTATCATCTACTAAATAATTTGTATTAATTACTTAGAGGATTAATTAGTTTGCCTCTGAAGTACTTTGAAGATGCAAAGCAAAGAATAGCTGCTACATATCATGACCTGTGTTCTCTTATATAGCATTGTCTAAAATATCTTCCTGTTTATAAAAAATTGTATTGCATTAGGCCAGTATGCGACAGCATTATTGACTGGATCTGAAAGGATTTTGTTGCTATGAAACCCATTCAAAAAAGGGCTCCTTTTCTCCAATCTAAATGAGTGATTGCAGCTCTCCTATGGGGAGATCTGAGACTTGGAGGAGAATGCAATTAAGATTCATCACGCGTAGGGAGTGAAATTCATCCCCATGCATTGATCTGTGATGTATTTTTATATGCATACTAGCATCAAGAATCTAATTACTACATACTGAGAGCAAAATTTAGCCCTAGAAAAATTAACTATAACCAGTTTAAAGTTACTGTTCAAGAATATCTGTAGTACTCGTGCCTCAAAAAAAAACCCCACATTAAAGTTCCTGTCGTACTACATGCCAAGATCTCTTAATGATCTTAGTGGGAACAGTGACTGCTTTTCAGAACCTCCAAATCCAGAGCCTTTTGGGGCATGAGGGACATGGACAGCTTTGCATAGGCTCTGAATTTATCCATTATGAAGCAGAAACTTGGACATGTGAGAGATGTATTGGTTTGTCTGAGCTTCTTAGCAAGTATACGAGGCTGCAGAACTAAAATAATTGCTTATGTTTTTTTGTATTTCATGTATGTAGAAAGCAGAATGAGGGGAATGCTGAGTTTAGGCATCTGCAAAGGTTGGTATGTTGACCTAATCTAAATGAAGTCATTTTCTAAAAAGTGAAAATAATCTGACGTCCCTTCCATAAATGGAAAAAAAGCCAACCCTATTAATTAAATCCCATTGTACATGATGGTAAATTTACTGCATTAATATCAAAGGATGATTAATGGAGTTATAAATCTCTAGAACGAAGGAATGATAAGGAAAATCCCATGATAAATCCGTAACTTCAGCAGCATTGGCAGACAGCTTTCTATCTGTGTATTGCAACAGACTTCATCAGTTTATTGTCAAAAGGCAAAAGCCAATTGCAGTATATTCTTAGACAGGAAGGGTCAGCAAGTGACCTTCCTCTCTTAAATAATTTTAGAGCAATTATGTTAATACGTGTTCTTGAGCACCAAAATCCTTTATGACAGTTTCATTTATCCTCTCTAAAATTATGTCAAAGTGCACCTTTTGTATATTAACTGCAGACAATTTATGAGCTCTTCAGCAGGTATTATAATGCCTACATGCCTTAAATATTCCCTATTCCTTTCAATGTTTTTGTCGAATGAGACTAAAAGCACAAGGGAAAGTATACTACATGTGGCAGGAAATACTAAGGCCCAGTGTTAACATAGCATATTTCTGGTTTCACCGTCTCAATTGCAATTGTATTGCTTTGGGTTTTTTTTCAAATGAAAATATACTGTTCATTCACTGGAATTCTGGTTCTACTTACTTTACTAACCCTTTGCAGTGCCATGTGTTCTACCATACATAATTGCTAAAGAATACATTTATTCTTTGCTCTTTCAACTTTCAAGAAAGACTAGTTATTTAATCTGGAAGTTTATAAAGACCATAAACTTAGATGATCAATTCCATAACAGAACTATCAAAAAAATATTTGACATAAAGTGTATGTGACCAGACACAGTATATATTCTATGTAGCTAAACCACGTACCTTTAAAGTTGTTAATACATCAGAATCACAGAACCTTAGAATGATTTGGATTGGAAGGGAGTTTTAAAGGTCAACTAGTCTAACTGCCCTGTAGTGAGCATCTTCATCTAGATAAGGTTGCTCAGATTAACAGATATCTGGTTTGGCTTGCAGTTTTCTCCTTAATGTAAACATTTGCAGGGAGTTTGAACCAGATGTTCAAAGCATAGCTGGTTGTGTAAAATTTACTCACTTGCACCTTTCTCTCCATTTCAGCTGCCTGTTCTTCCAGGATCAGCCCAACTTGGCAAGAGTTTCCTTCTCTTTCTACTCTAACAGGCTTGGATCTGAAAGGTCTTGGTCCCAGGTGAGGAGAAACAGGAAAAAATCTGTGCCAATAACTTGTTTTGACATCTGCCTCATTTTCCTATCTCTCTCACACAGATAGGCTTGGGTAAATCCCTGCTTTGACCTAGAGGATGTAGGAGTCTCCTCTTTATCCTGCTTCCTCCATCCTCCATCCCCATCTACTCTGATTCAAATCTGGAAGCTGCCAGATGATTTTTTAAAGAGCAACAGATCTCCACTCTAAGTGATAAAGAGACTTACCCTAAAAGGAGAAGTCACAGCTGGAAGCCCTTACACACTGATTATAGGTTCTCATGTGCCTGTTCTTGGAGCATTTCCACCGTTTTGTTTCAAATGATAGACACTTGTCAAGTTCTAAAGCCTCTGTTCCAATGGCAGCAGCATCTACAGAATTAGACTCCAATTAACACATTTGTTGGCAGTTTCTATAGCGAGATCCAGAACTGAATAGCCTGAAGATGAATATGTTCCATCCTTTTCAGAATAGCTGTTTCTGGCCAAGGCTGATTTGCTGTAGCAGGAAAGAAAACTAGTCCAGGTTCTGCCTCTAGTGTGACAATCCTCCGAGTAAAATAAATAATCTGTCCTCAGAACCATCAGTTTGATGTCATCAATAATCATTTAATTTGCTTTTATAACAGGTAATAAAGAAAGAAACTATTTCTAGTATTAGCAAATTCCCTGCTATCTGCAGCATTACAGGTTTTTCAGTGAGAGTGATAACAAAGAAACCTGGCGGACAATGTTTTTCAGATGCTGCCTGCTGCTTCTGCTGAGGAGGCAAAGATATTTTATATCATATCTTTGAGTCACACAACTGCTGAATGTAAATCAGTATTACTACCTCATTCATCAGCATGATGTCTTTAATTGTAGAGTTGGGAGATTAATTTACAACATTTGGAAAATGACCCAGTTTTCAGGAGCACCATTTGTATTAAATGATCAATGCAACACTGAAGAAGTGATTGTATGTAACCCTTGAATCTTATTTTGATCCAAGAAAAGAAGCAAAGCTTATAGCCATACATAGCTACTACTTTTATTCCTATAAGTCCTGGATCTATTGAGATCATCACAGTATTTAAATGTTACATGATTGTACCTGACATCAAATTCATTAATATTCATTTTTGTTGACTGAACAAACAAAAAAGGCAGTATATTAAATTCCTCTGTCTATCTGTCTGGTCCTGTCCATAACCACATCTCTGGAATGTATGTTTTACTGTGATTATCTGTGCACACACGCCAGTAGATGAGGACGGGAAAACATTTTCCTGATTTTTCTTTTTACCTTTTTAGAAAGCTGAACATGTATCAGGATTCACCTGAAATCCTCTTTCATATCACCGGTGTTTCTTTAGTCATCCAAGCTTACATTGCTGTCCATCTTTCATTTCAGCCTATCTGAAATCCCAGGAGAGTGGAGAGAAACAAGAGGCAATTTCCATCACATAAAATAGAAATACATATTTTTCTAGGAATGAGTCAGATGTCTAGCCTTTTTTTCCAGTTGCTTTCCCCATGCTGTCATAAGAGAAAGGGTAATGTACATGGTACAAACCAAACAATTATTGTCAGATAATTCCATTTCTTCAGGGCTCCACAGTTTCATTAGAAACTTCCATTAGAAAAGTCTACCTGCTGTCTGAAATACACTTTCTGTTTAAAACCAAATTTACTTTTCTCCATTGCAACTGGTTGTAGTGTGTGATACAGACTGGTACAGACTTACACAGACTGAGCTGTTATGTATCATCCATGCTGCTGAGGGAACTGCCATGGTGTTTTTCCTAACAGAAATGGCTTAGACCAGGTAGGATATTTTGTCCCAAAATATTCTCAGGTACTGACCAAGGCCTTTTAACAGTGTGCAGTTCAGATGTGAGTACCCTGATTTGGGAAGTAAGGCAACTCAGCTGCACGGACATGAACCATGCTGTGATGAAATATCCCAAAGCCAGCGTGTAAACTAGCACAGACACAGCATGGAATTATTCACCTGACTTCAGATGGTGAATGTATTTTTTTTAAAGTGTTGAAAAACAGTGAGGGATGTACCAAGTAAACTTTTTATCTTTGCACACTATAAATAATTACAGTTTAAATGAATTTTCTGGAGTGTTTGCATATTCTCGATTTGCATTTTTATCTCAATAAAATCTATCACTTAGACCTAGCAAACATTTGTTCTGCTTTGCATCACCTATAAATGGCATTGAGTTATTATAAGTGTTCTCCATTGTAGCCAGTACAATTTTACATATTGTAAATCCAGATGAAGCTTGTCTTTATGTCTGTCTACAGCTGTAATATTTTTTTACCTGATTGTCACCTACAGTACAATTATTTTATTCAAGGCTTCTCTAGATTTACTTTTTGTTAGGCTTACAAACAGGAGTACTGCCTAATGGAAGGTATATTAGCTGCATGATGTAAATCAATCTTTTCCCCAAACCACTCAGCTGCATTAGAAGTACTAATACCACTACCAGTACCAGTGCACTGGTTTCTCTGGGTGATGCTGGTTTATGTTGGTCAGGGAGTGTGCTAAAAAATAATGCCATATAATTTCCAATTATATCACTAAAGTTGAAGTATTAGAATGACTATTTCTAATAATGCTTTGTTTATTATGTATTTCATGGTGATTAGCGTCTATCATCCCAAATCTTTTCATTTCTGTGACATATCTCTGCTGGTTTGTGTACTTTTTGAATTTCAGCCACTCTGACCTGCATTCTTTTACAGTCTATTCTAGCAAAAAATGAAAAAGTAGGCCAAGGATAACCTGTGAAGCTATGTAGTTTCGGGGGGAAAAGTAATTCCTCTTTTCAGTTTGGCATCTTTGAGACAAAAATAGCTACAAGGAATGAAAAAACTGGCGTGTTTTAATGAAGTACTTTAGCTGTCGTGTATTGCTTTATGTCACAGGTCCTTTGATAGTAGTGTTAAATGGAAACTATTCTTTAATCATTTGGATAGGTAGATCCAGATTCTCTGTTTGCACTATCCATGAGGATAAGAATGAAGCTGATGTGCTGTGAATCACTGTGGCTGAACGACTGTGTGAACATAGACTTTTTATGTGGTTTTCTCTGGAGTGTTGCGAGGAGGTTATGGAAACATAGTGTTTGCAGTTACATTTTCTATTGCTGTAATTGTCACAACCAGCAATAAAAAAAATTGTCTGCCATTGAGCAGCAATCCATGATGTTTCAAATGGCTTTCTGGAGCACCTGCTTAGGATGTAGAAACAGTTCTTTTTAGCTCAACAGTTATGGATTTGTAACAAGACTACCATCTTTTTGCAGTTAGTTTTCTAAATTCATTTTGAAAAGAGCAAGGGAATGCATTCTGTGTGCAAACCTTCATTCTGTGTGCAAAAAAATTCCTCTTCAGGGCTGTTGCTCTGATGAAATGTTTTCAGTAAATCACAGTCTTTCTGCTGTCCTTGGATCTTCTGCCATCTCAGGTGCCACTGTTGTATAATGTACATTGATTTCTATTTGGTATTCAGACTGAGAAAAAGCTGTTTAATCATTTGGTTTCTGACTTGCTAATAAAAAAATATGTCTACTTTAATAAGTTTATTTTAGATAAAACTACAGTCTCTGCAACAGTTTGACATACTTTCTTATGTTTTTTAAAGTAACAAATGATGCTGAGGACGAGACAGTATCACTGTAATTTCTTCTAACCAAGTGAATGCCTTTGTGATTTGCAGTGCTGTTCAACACACAGAGAATGAAAGCTATTTAATCATTCTCCATATGAATTGTAAATACAGTTTTACAGTTGTCCCACATCGAGGGAAATGAAAGAAGAAAAAGGAGAGAGAGACCTTTGCTCATTAAAGAAAACCTTTTCTAATAGCACTGAACGACATGTCTATTCTAGAATGGGAACATCTTTTATATCACTAACAGTTTTCCACCCCATCACATCTCATTGGTATTCTGCTTCATTAAAGTCTCATGATAGAAAAGTTATTAATATGCAGAGGCAATTTTATATCAGATTGGGAAAAAAACCCCAAGTCTAATAATATAATTAATGATGTTATATGATGGGAAATCACTAATATGATTAGAAGTGCCTGACAGATTACAGCAAGAGATTTGATAAAGTCCACCTGGGTTTGGAGTCAATTGATCCAAGTCCCAGCTTCTGTAGGGAACAGAATGGAGGAAGCAGCAGGGTTGGACTCCAGTTAGGAAAAAAACATAAATCAGTTTGTTTAATAGGTCTGCA
This sequence comes from Urocolius indicus, assembly GCA_013401255.1. Classification (NCBI taxonomy): domain Eukaryota; kingdom Metazoa; phylum Chordata; class Aves; order Coliiformes; family Coliidae; genus Urocolius; species Urocolius indicus. The sequence goes on from WBNH01009037.1 coordinate 146,115, forward strand.
GCTGGTTAGAAGTTTGTAGCCAGACTGTTCTCTGCATTAAAGATGTACCTCTGATTTAGCACTTGGTTCCATAACAACTAGTATGATCTATAGGTATAGCTAAGGCTTTGTCAGTGAGATGAAGAATTACATTTTGAAGTATTCCAGGTTAAAGTTTTTGGCAACATCTCCTGTTACACATTTCATTGACTATGGAAGAAAATTTAGTCCATAGAGCCAGATAAATCCCTTTTACTCTTCTACCAGCATAAACCTGGGAGATCTACAGTGAAATTGTGGGATAGCAGCTGATCCCAGTAAGAGGAGTTTCAGACAAAAGGTATTTAAATGATTTGTTCAATGTGAAGGCATAAGAATTTCATTGTTTTAGGTGTTCAACATGCATCAGCTCAATGGACCAGAATTCTTCAGGCACATATAAGAATAATTTTTAGGCAAAGCGTCTCAGAGTGTGTGAGCTAATATCTTCCCTGAGGTACCTTGTGCACAGTTTCTACGTTGCATGATGTGCAACAGCTTCACTGAAAAATGCAGAATTTTCTAGGTTTTGTGAATTTCTGCTACTACTGTCATGTAGGTGACAAAGTGGTTGCTTAGAAATGTCTTTAACATATTTTATATTTATAGGTTAAGGAAGATGCTATCTGACACTCTATAAACATAGTTTGTGTTTCTCAGTTGGAAATTCATAACACAATGTGGAAAGTTTGTCAGATACATGTAACAAAGTTGTGACAGAAATCAATTAAAGGATACCAAGTTTCAGAGTGTTCATTGATAACAGATCAGAGAGGCATATTAACAAGAGAAAAGACAAAATTGAGTATCAGAATAACATAGCGAGGGAAAAATAGCTATTATTGTCTACAAAAAGATGGATAGCATGATATTATTTTGTTTTTCAGATTATCAGAGCAGATTAAGAAAAACTTGTCTCAAATAATTGAAATTATATCAGCCTAATTCAGTTCAAAATAAGATATGATCTTTGATCCCTCTGGCCCATACTCAGCAGTTCAGTGACAAGTTCACAGGCCTGTCCTGATAATGTAGGCCATAATATATATATTATTTTTTCCTCAAGAAACATTAAAGAAATGGAGTGTGTTCCCTTTGGTTTTGTGCCCTTCTTAGTGATAGACAAAATAGTGCCAAGGCGTGGTCTGGGACTGTTTCCCGCCATTTCTGGGTTATAAGCACAGTCCTTGACATGGTCTTGTGACAAGGAGGAATCTCCTAGACAATTCTCAGACTTGATTTGCAGGTGAACAAGGTTTAGGGACTATCTACAGTTGATATTTTAGTTGCAACCTTTCTGTTTTGGAAGGTAAAATAATGAAGTGTACAGACATGAGACATACTGTGCCAGATAGGTTCTGTTCACTTTATTTGCCAATATAGACAAGTCAACACTAGCTTCAAGATTCTAACCAGACATAGTACAGTGCATCTTGCGGTAAGCATCCAAAGGTTGTGATTGAAAAAAAACATTGTCTTCCTTGAAGATAAAAAAAAAAAATACTGTTGTTTTTTTTTAAGCAGAATATTTCAAAAGATAGCATTTTGCTTTATAATAGTCTCTTGGGCTTTTTTCATAGAATCATAGGTAGGAGTTGGAAGGGACCTTTAGAGATCATCTAGTCCAACCCCATTACTACCTTGGTTAAAGTTTCTGGTACTACATGGCTGCAACCTTATAATTATGGATTTACTTAGGTTAATGCTGGAGTAGCTACCATTTATGACATGACATGCATATAAGATATAGGAAGAATAGTATTACACAAAAAATATTCCACAGCAGTAGTTTAGACATCTGTTAAAGAGATTCTTGCCTTTGATAAAACCCTATACAGCGGGAGTGAATGTACCATCCACTTAAGCCCTATTTGTGCATCCTGCCTACAAAGGGAAGTGGATTTCAGAAATCCAGTTGAATTATTTCTCTCAGAATTGTGACATCTAGGAGTTATAATGCCTATTACACTCCTTTATTTAAACATTGACTTCACCCAATTGTTCTGGTTGCAATTTTACAAGGTAAGTAAAAATCACTACGCTTCTTTTTCCCTGGCCTCTACTTTGGCTATCACATAACTGTTGTTAAATTCCAAGTAATGAAAAGTCTCTATTTGTTTTCCTTCTGCTAGTGCTGATTCCACTGTGACTTGATCTCAGATAAGAGGTTCTTTGGACTAAGCAGACGTGAGCCTCTCTTAACAAACAAACTGCAAATAAACCTCCATTTTTCCTGCCAAACTCAAGGCGTGAGAGAAAGGGTCAGAGAGTGTGAGCTTTGAAATGAGTCTGCTTTGTTCTCAAATGTTACAGTTTGCATCTTAACTCTCTCAGCTGGGTGGCCAGTGAAGAAAATACCCCTTCATTGTTGGAAAACAAGAACCTAAACTTGAAAGTGAAAACGGGAGTTTGCATGCTAATTCTGGAAACAGAATTATTTCCTTAGAGCTTATTTCCTCCCAGAATAGAAACAATTATAAGAAATCAGACTATTTAGGTGAACCTTCCCTGTGAAAGTGTGTTGGTGAATGATTCCTAAACCAATTGTTTTTTCAAATATTATACTGAGAAAATAGAATGTGACTATGGAGAGCAATTATTTTGCTAAAAATTGGTAGTTTAAATCAACATGAAATATTTGTAATAATTTGAGATCATATCCTCACCTAGAGATAAACTTTCTGCACTACAGGTTAGGAGACAGGGAAGAAAAAAGGGGTTTCCAAGATGCTTAAAAAAAATTCTCAATCCTTGAGACGTCTTCAGCTTGTGGGAGTTCTATCAAGAACCCCTTGACTCCACAGCATTTTGAAAAGTTTAACAGATTGTAAAGCCATGAAAAGGTTTTGTACTTATTCAATAAAACCCAAGAGTTAATTCCTTTCACATTGCCTGCAGAGGCACGTATTAATCTAGAATCATTAGAGGCAGGTATCCCTTTCATTCTACTGCCATGCAGCACTGCAAACAGCCCAGCTCGGTCTTCTTGAGTATCTCTTCACAGGTATTAGAAAGCTGCTGATCAGTCCTCCAGAAGCCGGCTCCTCTGCAGGCTGAAGAAGCCCCATTCTTCAGTCTCTTCTCACAGGGCCAGTGCATTAGCTTCTGGGAATCCTCTGCTGGATTTTCTTCAGTTTGTTGATATCTTTCCTGAACTGGGAGATCAAAAAATGGATAGGGGTTTCTAGATGTTTCTAAAACGTTCCAAGTGATAATCACTTTCTTTGATCTACCTGGGATGCTTCTATTGATACAGCCCAGGATGTTGGCATCTTTCCTACCAGAGCACCTTGCCAACACACACTTAGCTTGCTGTTTACATGGAATCCCAGGTCCTTTTTGGCAGAGATTCTTCCCAGTCAGTAGGCACCCAACCTGTTTGTTGTAACAAAGCGTTATTTTTTCTCAGGTGCAGGACTTTGCATTTATCCTTGCTGAATTTCATGCTATCTCTACTAGCTCTTTCCTCCAGCTTGTCCAGGACCTACTGAACAGCAGCGCTACCCACCCTACCATTGAGACTATCAGCCAGTCCCTCATTTATAGTTACCTGCAAATTTGCTGAGCTCTATTGTCTCTTCCTCATCATTAGAGGCTGTGAGTGAACATTGATGAATATATTAAGCAATAGAGGTCCCAGTACAGTTCCCTGAAGTACCACTTTGGCATACAGACCTCTGACAGGTGGTCTACTCTATCCAGGTGGAGAATGACCAGTAACTGCTGCTTTATGAACCCTTCCAGTCAGCCAAGTTTTTTTACTCATCTAATTGTTCACCTGTGCAGACCATAATGTCATAGCTGCAATAGTGTGAGACAGTTTCAAAACTCCTTCTAAAAGTCAAGGGAAATGACAAACACAGCTAGACATTTCATCATAGAGGGCAGTCATGTTGGGAAGGCATCATTTACCCTTGATAAATCCTTGCTGACTCTTCCTGGTCATCTTTTTCTCCTTGACATGCCCAGAAATGTGCTTCAAAGCACATGTTCCATGATATGCTGCCTGTGTTCAACACCATCAATTCAGAAATTCTTTATTACAACCAAAAGTGAGGCATATGCTTAAAAAATCTAGGTGTCATGTGTTTCATAGCACTTTATAGCAAAATATATCTGTTATCCCTCATTTTTTTGATACTTCAATAATGCATGTGCTTCACGTATGGTGTTTTCTGGTCCGGTAGTCAGCAATAACGAGAGCTAGGTAATTGAAGCAGATATAATATGCCAGTTGTCACTATCAAAGCTTTATAATTTTGATGCCTGGGAATCTCATATATGAGCTCTCATATCAAACAAGCAGATGTCTTCCTGCTTGAGACAGGGTCAGGTTTTACAGTGAAATCCTAAGGATGTGTATGGGTGTCCTACTTCATGCCAGTTGGCTTCTGACTGATATTTACCTAAGCTCTCTTTTTTATTGATATTTTCCAGGAAGCAAACACAACTGAAATTTCTGTTTCTGTGGCTCCAAGACATTGTGGGTGATTGTCAATCTGATGCAGAAATTCTCTGTGCCTCACTGCTTCACAATTTTGAAGTATAATACAAATCCTGTGGTCTTTGGGGTATGTAATTTCAGTCTCAACTTTTTGAAAGAAATTTTCACCGTTGCAAGAGAAAGAAAGCATTTAATAATTTTCTTATTGTCTTGGAAACATGGTTTGTGCAATTAAGGTCATGACCAAGTATCCCTAAAAGCCCAAATAATAAAATTTAATAATCCTTCTCAGGATAAGTCAACCAATCAGTAAATCTAGATGGTGATTTAGCCCAATTTCAGAGAGGCTGTAAATTACAGTGGCTAGAATAGTCCCTTGATACAAGTCTTGGGATGATTAGATTTTCTTATTCATGGCCTATTCCTTTACTGGAATTTCCTTTTCCAAAAATGATAACTTTCCTCTAGACAGTGGGCTCTAACATATGTCTTTTCCAGTGTTTTTCATTATCCAAGGGGCAGCTCTGAGTTGTCACAAGGCTCCTTAGAAAGTCAAGCCTTTAGTGGCAGAGATTCAGTCTTCAGTATTTGCTTCTGCAGTGATATTGATGGTGGACAGGTGGTCTAGAATCTACTTCTGAAGCAGGGCAGTTAGACTCAAGGCTTTTATTCTCAATTGCATACAAAGATATTTCTGCCATGTATCCACACGTATACTGTCTGAAACGAAGATACATGCTGAATGCGAGTACTTTTGCAATTTGGTTGTGAGGAGATTTACCTTTAATTGAGCTGTGTCTGATGTGATTGCTTTTTAAATATATGTTAAAAATAAAACCTACATATCCCAGGGTCACACACACCTGTTTTCTGGTACCTCCTGCCAGAAGGCTTAGGATTTTTGCTTCTTCCAAGGGCCCTAAATTCCTATCTGCCATATATCCCTTACAAATATTAATTGGTATTACTCCAGGGATTAATTTGGCTGCGCAGTATTGAAACCAGCAAGTTGTTCATCTGGATGAGTAGGCTTCCTTGAACATTGGCCAATGCCTAATGTCTTAAAGGCAACTGAAACTTTACCTCATAAAGCTGTTTGATGGTAGCATAGGTTTGTGGGGAAAAATGTCTTTTCCTATGCCCATTAGTGTTCCTGATGATTTTTTCAGATGCAAAATAGTGGCATAAATTTGCAAAGCAAAATAAAAGGTGTGAGATTAATTGTTCTGTGTTAAACCCATTCTGAGAGAAAAACTGGGAGGAATTTGAGGCAGCAATCATAGAGGCAAAGGTGAGAGGCAGCCGCTTGGGCAGCCCTATAGATATCCGTTGGACTTGAGGTAAAAAGACTTTAGGAAGCCAAGTAGAGCCCTCAGAGAGCTTCATAGCTTTGTGGACTAAGCAGATTCCAGTCATGTAGAGGACTTCTGACATTTTGCTTTCTCAAATTCCAATTGTTTTGCTGACCTTATTTTTCACCTTAAATATCACCAGTGTATTATTCTTTAGCTTAAAATCAGAAGTAAAATATTGGGGCCTTTTGACTCCAATAGTCTGCTGAATTTTCAGGATCCATCTATTATTTAGTTTAACTTGTAGCTTCCAGTGTCCATAACACTATCCATGATTTGAACTTCAGACAGGAAACCAATACTTAGACTAAAATAGATGGTTTATTATCACCTACCAGAGACAAATAGGAGAATGTGTGATTAACAGGAGGCCTCCTCCAAATTTAACTGTGTGTAACACAAAAGCTTTATCTTCTATGAACTTTTCCTTCATTGCTGTTCTACCCCAAATTTAAACAGCCAAAAATCAACAGTGAAATAGCACATGAGATACTGAAAGTTACACCTGCTTTCCTCCTGCCTGCCTGTTACACCTAATCATCATTTATACTTCCTGAGTCCTAAAATTTAACCTCTACCTTAAAAATAGGCAGACGGTCAGACAAACAGAAGAATAAAAAAGGAAGTTATTAGGAATTGTTGATAAGAGACCTCCTTCTTATTGCCCAGGTTTTGATAAAAAAAATCAAGATATTAAATTGGCTGTTGCCTTTCATCTCCAAGACTTTAACCAAACCAAAATTCCACAGTTGGTTTTCTGGGTCATATATGCCTGGGGATGAAGGAATAGAGCACTTCTGTTTTAGAAGACTAGGAGTGACCACTTGCCATACTTGAGTGACTTCCCTGAGGATATACTCACACTGACCCAAGCCTGAACTCAGGACCATGCCCTAGCTGTCCTCCTTGTTGTTCAGAATCATGATACATGACACAATCAAAGGCACATCCTACATGTATGTAATAGCATTTGGTTTTCTATAACGTGGGACTAGTGGCTGTTTCTCATCTGAAAATGTTTCAGGAACACTCCTTTTTCCTAGACCAGTGGAAAAAAATCGTTTTACAACAAAACAAATGAAGAACACCTGAGGAACATGAACTCTCAGGTGAGGAATACTAACTGCCAGAGCTCCCAGCTGATTCTAATACTTCCTTTGCCCAGGCACAGCCTCTGCTAACAATCTCCTCTTTCATTTACACAGGATAATCAAACAGATGAGCTTAAATCACTGCCATGCAACTCTTGGATGTGGCAGTCTGGATGGAGTGGTAGTTCATCAGCTTGCTATATATAGAAGCAAGCTTTAGGAGCATTATCTTGTTTCTGAGGTAAGTTTAGTTGTGGTTCAAGGTTGCTGATGTTAGGGCAAATTAATCTATTTGAACAGTTTTCTTATTAAACATTGAGTAGGAATAGAGTATTAAGGCATGTTGTTACCATACCATAATGTACTTAAAGAAAATGGAACAGCTTTGTTATGTGCTGAGATTGTGGAGGTATCTGGAGAGCTGGGTTTCTTTCAGTGATGTGGTTTCCTGATGTACTTTTGCTGGCAAATGTTTTATAGAGAGAATCAGAAATAGATGTGATATCCTCTGAAAGAAGGAAAAGGTTTGTTAGCAGTTCTGTTGGTCTCTGTCTGTATTTCAGCTGGTGTAACAGCTGCTATTCTGTTTTACTTAACAGTAGTTGGGCAGTTGACCTCTAAAATTGGGGGGGGTGGGGTGGAGCATTATGACTACTTTAGCTGAGATAGTGGTACATTTCTACTGTCTTTAATAGAAAAGTCAATAATGTGGCATAAGTGGGAGGTAAAAAGACTTTGCTGTTCCTATTGTGTTTGGGACTAGGAAGGTAGCAACAATTGTGATCCAATGAAGGACAGAGATCCTGTCTATTAGTCAATCCTTGCCTATTAGTGTTGACATTTGTATTGCCTACGTATCTTAAGACCTACTTAGGCTGTATAACATAGAATATATCAAAAGGCAGCTCTTGCCTCAAAGAGCCTGAAAACTAAATTCAATGTAGCAGAAATGAGACGCATTCTCATGGAGAATGTGATGTATGTTTCCCATCTTATGTCCCTCTTTCAAGTGAACAAACTATTTGTTTTACAGCATTGCAGCTTATGAAGCTCCTTTCTGTAGTTAATGATTCATGTAAGTGCTAACATGCAGTAAAAAAAAAATTCTTCACACTGCAATTTGACTATTCCATTCTTTCTGCTGTGTAGATCCTATTATGAGATGCTTTTCGAGGCACAGAGCAAGCCTGGAATCCACAACAGCTCTCCATCAGGGCAGACTACAAAGCTCCTCCCCTTTGAAAGGCCCCTTTTCAAGTTATGTATAGAACCAACAGAACAGTCGAAAGATTGGTTATGAAAATAGCATTGTAGCTGGTTTGTTTGTATGATGTAGGGTGATGACTGAGGTGATCATTCTGAAAGAGCAGCAAGACTGGGTATTGTCCCTTTTGATGCATAAAACGCATGAAAAATTGTTTGAAAAGTGTAAGTTGATTAGCAAAAGGAAATTTGAAGTAATTGTAGTGAAATGAGAAAAGGAAACTAGGCAAGGGGGTTGGAAAGAATATGTTTAATTGCATGCAATTACTTGATGTATATTTCAATCAAGGAAAGAAAGGGAAAGGAGCATACTAAATAGTGTTGGCGTGGCAATTACTCTGAGATAATTTTCCTAAATGACTGAACTTTGTGTGTTGGCTTTAAATTTTAAAATCCCCACAACAAACCAAAAACTAAGCAAAACACAAAGACTTGTGAGCTCTTTCTAGCTCTGTCTGACAATGGTTGTGAGAACTTTTTGCTATCATCAGTCAAAATGCTCCACAGTGTTCCACATCACATGCATTTTATGTGTGGACAAAATTAACTTTCTTTTCTGGTAATGTGATGTTGCAAGCATTTACACATGCAGGGATTCTTAAGATTGAACTGTGTAGTTGAACAAGCTTATAACATATCAAGTTTGCTATCTTTGGCCAATTTCAGTGTGGTGTGAAATAAAAGCCCATGTATGGCAAAGGAAAAAGTAAAAGAGGTGAGCCATGCTTCCCAATGCAAATTTAAATGCTTTTGTCTCCTAGACAAGTAATCAGACTGTGATAGATAATTAGTAAATTAAAGATTATGTCCTGTCTATGATTTTAATCTAGGGTAGATCTTGTGTGCAATCAGGAGACTGCCTGGAACCATAATTAGCAATATTGAACATCTTGTGTCTTCAAACTGCATTTAATCCAGAAGAACAGCTCTCTTGAGACTCACGGTAATTGCACTCTGAAGGGTAACATCTTGGCTTGTGGACATACTAAGCCTGGCTTTGCCCAGCACAGTGGAACATCTGTAGCTATGTAGAGTTTGAAACAAAAGTAAACTAAGTATGTGAGTTGAGTTCTATAGCGAGCTACTAACCCTCCCAGAGCAGGGAGTGTGCTGAAACTGCTTAAACTACAGTAGTGCTATTCAGCTGAAATATATTCCAAATCCTGGATTCCTTTTAAAACAAGCATCTGAATACCATGTTAGCAAACATAAGCACAAGTACCAGATTTTGATGCTTTTGATTCTTCTCCTGCCTTATGAAGGTTGAAAGGTTGGATGATCAAATGTAATAGTGCTCTCTCCCCACCCACCAAAGGCATGCCTTCCCAAAAAGGCCCACTGTAAGGAGTTGTCTTCTGCCAGCGGAACAGATATGACTCACAGCAAAAGCTGAACTAGGCCCACAGGGGAACTTAAAAGGCAATATATGGGTTGGTTGGTGGGTGGGTTTTTTTTCCTTATCAGGTGGTATTTTGAGATGTCTGTGGCTACAAGGAGATCTCTGTTATTTCTGCCTCTCCTCGTACTGTGGAGTGTGTAAATATGCACTTACTAGAGAATTTGGCCTAGTATTTTAAATGAAGGTTTGTCCCTTGCTGCTTCGTTGGGCAAAGAATGATGTGTAAAATTTTAAGAGATAATAGAAAGTGCATGGGACTTCAGTGTATTTTTCACTGTCTTAGGTAACCTGGGAAATATTCCAGTTTTAGAAAAAGGAAAATATTGTGTAACTTTTTGTTTCAGTAGTGATATATGATATTGATTCCCTTACAATTGCCCTTATTCTCTAGGGAAGCCTTATCTCATTGAATATGACACTCAAAAAAATATGAAAGGCCTACAGGGAGATCCAGTGGTTAAGTTTGTGCTTGTGAGGCACTTGCTGCACAGGTAAGTTTTCAAAATGAACATCTTTCTTTCTCCCAGCTGCTGAGGAGATGCAGATCTGGAGGGAAACTGAAAATAACAAAAGGGTCACAGTGTCATAAAGGTTTTCCAAGTGATACAACTGAAAAGGAGTTGATTGATACACTAGCTTTGAAAGGAAACTGTGTGGACCAAGGATGTGAATTCTCTTGCATATATTCTCTGTCCTTTCTGCTCTAGTTAAGCTGTAGCTAAGTAGCTGAGAGTGGGTTGTGACTGAGGGGACTGCAGCAGCACCATGTAACCCTGTGGGAGAGCAAGGCTTGCTAACGGAATCCTATGTGGTTGGGTTATGTTCCTTCTGCTGTCATACGGCAAGATAAATTTCACATGAAGCTTTGAAGGGTGGAATTTTACAGTGTAAAAATTCAGTGTAAAACCAATCCATCAGCCTTCAGCAATAAATAGGCAATTGGAGTGGACATCTGGTCAAGGTGATTTCTTTTCACCACCTAGTCCTGTAGTTTTCATTAAAATTGATCTGTTTGAGTTGCTGAATTGACAAAGGGTCGGACTCAGAAACTGAGCCACATTTCTCAAAACCATCAGTGAAATTGCCTTTGACCTGAGGTAATGGGTTCAAGTTCCAAGATTTTATTTATAAACAAGTCAGGAAGAGTTAAATGTCAATGATGCTAAATTACTGTAGCTTTTCAAGGCTGATTAAGAGCTGCTCAAAGCAAGTGCCTACCACGGCATTCAAAGTTCTTACTATAAAGAACATTATATGAAATTTGACAACAATGTCCTGGACTGGTGTAAAAGTCTTGGTTAAAAGTAAACAGAGCTTTTCCTGATAATCCACCAAGAAGCAGGACATCAGCACTCTTGGCAAAATAAATGAAGAAGTCTTTATCAGGGATTGATGATTAACTTATCTATTTAATGATATACAGGAGGAGTTAAATAGCTCTCTTCAATTTATTGAATCATAATGTCTCCTTTTATATCACTACTGTTGAAAAAGTTTACACTTATCTTTTAACATGTAACAGTCAATATTACAAAGATTTAATAGATCAACGATTCCCATATTGTAATAGATTCTGATAATGCCTCACTTTCCCTCTTGAGGTTTCTAGTAAGGAAAGGACAGACAAACATGAGAATCTAGGATTTCCCTTGGAAGAGGTCTTGGTGATAACAACATGGCTCAATGAACTTAGGCTCTCATAGTATTCATATAGTAATGAGACTCTTCTTGTAAGACTTCAAACTGTCACCTTTCTCCAGGACTCTTTGGCACGTGCAGCTGTATATTCTGTTCAGACAGATCTAAACAATGGAGATTTGCTGAAACCTTGGATTTCCTGGGTACCTCCTAGGAAGTGACGTGCTGGTCTGGTGTAAGGAACTGATGACACAGAAATAATCAGTTAATCAAACACTGTACTTTCTGCTATGAAATATATGTGATTTGTCTTGGTAGTTTTCAAGGAGTAAATTTTTCTGTGCTTGTAAACTCTTAAAAAGAATTCACTTCTTTTTATGCCACAAACCCCGTCTACTTTCTTTAACTCTAAAGCAGACATTCATGCTTTCTAGGTTTTTCACGTTTTCCAACACAAGGTTTCCCAGGCCTACTAATGTAGGTTTGTTTCAATGGGACAGGTTAAGTACATTACACCTGTGTTTTGTTTGGAAAATGTTTCTCCTTGCTGTACCAGTGTCAGAACAAGTTCATCGCTGGAATTGTGTTTCTTCAGGTCTTAACTTTTATCACATTGAATTATCACAGATGGGAACGTAACTTGTATTATTTTCTTATTCCAATACAAACAATTTCAGTGTGTTGCTAGAAAGCTGAAGAAGTGATTTAAAAAGAAAAAAAGCAAAGCAAACTTAGGTCTTCAAAAAATTATCTTCTGTGCCTTGCTTCTCTGTTGTGGGGCTTTTTGCATTTCACAGTGATGGGCTACCATGTAACTGAGAGGGGAAATATCCTCTAGTTCAGAGTGTAGTTGAGTAGAATCTGACTTATTTGGGGATACACACAAGTGAGTATAAATTAAGGAATTAACAAGACCAAGAGAAAAGATGACTTTGAGGATCCCAGAGTACCAATGCTGGAAGGTTTATTGTCATGGAATTTCCAGCCAGAATTTCCAACCTTGAGAGTTTTACAGAAGCAGATACATTTCAGACCAGCAGAGTCTGCTCAGCACACTGTCTGTTCTTATGGCTGCACTTAGTTTTTCGTGAGTGTTTTGTACAATAAACAAGGTAGTCTATGTCAGGAAATGTCAGCAGCTTTATTTTAGCAGTAACATTTTGAAGGGGAAGACTCTCAGCTGCTATTTCCCATATCCACGAGTCCGTGTCTAGGCTGAAAAGGGTTTAGAAGGCTGTACAAATGAAAGGCCTGTTTTCCATAGGCTACTGTAAGTATCAGCTCAGCTGCTGGCCACTATTGATATGTAGTGTTATAAACTGTGTTTGTGGTAGTGAACTGGAGACTGATTACTTGCCTTTTTGGCTCTTCTTCTATTCATTGCTTTCAGAACAGCAGTTGAGCTACCGGGACATGCAGCTCTTGAAGCCCTAGGGAAGGAATATATTAGTGGAAGTTCAGCAACTCTACTTTGAGACCTAGAGTGGTTTCTTTGTGGTGTTTGTCTTAGGAAGGTGCTCACTGAGGGACTCATATGCTCTTACTTAGAGGCTTCAGAGAATGACATTTGCCAATAGGGCCAAAACCTCCACAGGTTTTCTGCATGTCAGCAGAATTTTTTTAATGAGCAGTGCAACATGCTAGAATGGCATTTCTTTTTGTCTGTAATCAGCAGGATTCATTTATCAGGATGTTTCCTTCCCAGTATTTTGAGTGTGTAGACCCACTGTAAGATCCTACTGTCTTTGCTAGAGTTCACCCAGCATTATTAATTAGGCATTCTCACGGTGATGCAGAGATATCACAAGAAGTACTGTGAAACTCGTGATCTCTTGCCTTTCTATTCCCTCCTCTCTTCCCTTATCCATAAGTGTTTAGCTGTGACAGTATTTCAGTTCTAAGAAATATCGTGTTAGTTGTGGGGTGGTAGTGCTGAAGCTGTTGACGGTGCCATTATTAGATGACCCTGACACTCCTAAACTAACTGAGAAGTTAGAGACTATGAATTGCCAATGTGTTATGAGGTGGAATGCAAAATCACTTCCACAAAATCCATTACTTAAAGGCAGAGATTAAAAATTAGGTAGTAGTGACTGACTTCCAGCTGAGATAATTTTGTAAAGGTACTGCTAAGGAAGAGGCAAGGGTTCAGCCCCCTGACTGGGTTGAAATCAGTGTTACTGTGAGCAGCTACTGAACGTGAAGAGAAGATCTAGGTGCTTATTAAGCTACTGAAAGGTGGATTTGACTGCTGCATCTCATGAGTATAAAAACATATGAAGCTTGTGGGGTGGCTTTTTTGGGGAATGTGGGGAAATGAATAGTTGAATGATGATTGTTTCTTTCCAAGTGACTTGTAGTGCCAAGGATGCTCAATACAGGGTGATGTTAGGGTTGTAACTAGCAGGAGAAGATTAATTGCATATTGTGAATGAGAGGACTGTGGTGTTCAAAAATGGCTTTTGCTTTGCTGTTAGGATGCAGAGTTGTTAATTTTTCTACTTTGGGTCTACTTTGGTGTGGTGATGCAGCTCAAATGTTTACTCAAGTCTGAAGCTAGTACTGTGATTCTTTGTAGCTGATCTTTTGAGTCTCTCTTATCAGGATAGTTTTAATATATATCCTAGGCCTTGGCCTTTTATCCCTAGGAGGAATTGGTGGTTCTATTAAATCCAAATCAACCTCATAATATGTTCTTCCCTTACTAAATTTTTTTCCTGATATATGAAGCTTCTTTTTGTTTCCTTGAGTGCCTGGGTGCCACAAGAGGGAAATTCTATTTAAATAAATAGGCCTGAGCTGAGGCCTTAATGGCTGTCCTTTTTTCTGCTGGACTCAATTGCTTTCATACTTATTTTTACATTTTCTTTTCATGAAGAGGCACTGATGTTGTAAAGTGTGTCCCTTCTAAGATTCTCATCAGTGAGGAATTATATTAAAGTAATGAGGCAGAAATTAGCTGGAATTCAAGAGTTATAAAAAGGGAAATTGCTGAAAATGAGGAGTTTTTCTCTAAGCACAAGTATCTAAATACAGTGTTCATATAATAGCAATAAAATACAATCTAGTGATGATAAATCTGCAGAAGGAAATGGTATTTGGATATATTTCCCATTTTCTTAGTGTGGTAGAGGAAATTGCAAGAAATTCATCGCTGTCATCACAAAATGATTCTTTCTGTTTATGATGGCTCTGCTTAGTATTACTAAAAATTAAAATTGCCTTACTGAAAAAGCCTGAGATGAGCCAGTCACAGCTCGCTCAGCTCCAAAATAGCACCATTACGTATCCTGAATCTCGTGAATGTGTGTAGGAAGGTGAGGGGGAAGGTGAATCAGTGCAGCGAGAATATCTGCTTCGTGTCTGCTCCATCTCCTTGTTTTCACATGGAAATAATATAAGACAGTGTTCCTTGCTCTTTCCTCTCCTCTGCAAATGACTCCAATAATCAGTGATATCAACCTTGCATCAAAATGTAGAGTCTTCATAATGACTAACTCCATGGATATTTAAAATGTGTGAGCTAGTTTCTTTTTTTTTTTTTTACAGAAGCAATAGAGAGGGGATGTTTATCCAGCTATTCCTGATCTTGTCAAGCTCAATTGCGAAGAAGAGCTTGATGAATAGCTTAAATCATATATTAAAACCCCTGCCTTGCAAACTAAATGGTCATACTTCCACCTTCCTTGTGTTATTGGTAACAGGTGTTTGCAGTGATATGTATTGCATACACAAATGCTTCTCAAAATAGTTTCAAAGCCTTCATTATTATTTATTAATGTTACATTTTCTTATGCAAATATCTTCCAGAAATAATTTTCCATTGATGAAACAAAACCATAACTATATGACTTATCTGGGCTATTGCAATTGCCTTCAGGGAATTGTATGTTTAACATGAGCAAACAAAGTGGGACATGTTGAAGTCAGAGACAATTCCACATTTCATCCTTGTGAGAACATGATGACAGATTTCTTCACCTGTGACCTCATTCTGCCACCTGGTTTTCCTTGGAATGTGTGCCCTTTTTGGGAGAGCACCTCAAAGAAGTCTTAGAGATATCTCTGTGTGGATGATGGAGAGATGGTGCCTACATCTGCCAGGTGCCTCATGAGTCAAGCCATAGGACCAATTTTTATAACTACAGAGCCATTTCTTTTTTATTTTTGCAAGTTGTGAATCAGGCCAGAGTCTCATTTGAGCCTCATTAAATTAGAGCTATTTACATCAAATCAACAAGTTCAGTAATTTGAATATGTGTGAAGACTGAGCAGTTCATAATTCTTGTTTTCAATTGACTGAAGAGGTACTGTAATGAAAAATGACTAAGAGGAGTGAAAGGAGTTAAACTGCCTATTTCTGATTCTGAATTCCCTGTAATGTATGACTAAATTGGAGTGTCTGAGTTAAGCAATGTACTGTAAAGCTATAAGTGTGTGTGCAGTGCATTGCCCACCTAGTAACTTTAACAAAAACTGCACATCATTTCCCCAAACCTCATAATTTAGTCAAATCAAGGCCCTTCCCCCCTCCACCCATAATACTATACCTGTTTCTCAGTAGGAACTGTTACAGCGACAAATTGGAAGTCTTTACATTTTCACTTGTTTAGGTTAAAACGTTGCCCAGATAAATATCTGCTTTTTTCCTTATAATATAGAAAATATTCTTTTTATTCTCATCACAACAAAAAATGAATGAGGTATCTTAAGCTGCAAAAGAGATAATGGTCGAGTAGAGACAGAAAATGGGAAATTTTGGACCATGAATTGGCTATTTAGAAGGAACAATTTCACAAGTAGTTACAGTAACTGCTGTTACTCTATTATCACACATTTATGGAAGATATATTTACCTGTCTACTTGCAGTGCTACATCTAAGTAGGGACACTCCTTAAGCAGATTGACTCTTACAGGTGAAATGATGGATGTCTTTGGAGCAGGGCTGTATTTCTGCATCTATTAAAATATTGTGTATTTTATTTCATGCATCCAATGGTTTTGTTAAAATATAGTGTTGCAGCACAACTACCAGTGGCACAACCTTATCACTTTTGCTTGTGCTCAACAGTTCCTTGTATTTAGGAGGAAAGTTTTTCTTTTGCTCACACTGAATCCTGGTCTGTTGCTTTAAAATTTTATTTCCAGTGTAGTTGGGTTTCAAATTTGGTGTAGTTCTCTGCTCAAGACATTGTACGTGTTTGTGAGTATGCAGCTGTTGTTTCGTGGAGCTTTTTGTTTCAGGGAACATCAGTCCTAACTTATCTACTGGTAAGTGTGTACAGACTCGTCTGTGCCTACTCTCTTGCAGAGAATGTGTGTGTGTGCATGGAGGTGAGAGCCTGTAAACACGCAACTATAAAATATACATAAATGTTGGACATATTTTTCACTGCTTTAATATGCATCTGTCTACACGTACCTGAATGTATGGGCTGAATACCATGGACTGTCTATGTAAATGTACAGCATACAGTATTTACTCCTACACATATGACATCCTTAGGGCTCTCTAAACCAGACGGTTGTATTGAGGTACAAATGTCACTCAAAAGAATGTATTCTGTTTCGCTATTTACACTACCATGCTGGATTTCTTTTGATAAAGTGGAAGAAGTGTCCATTGACATGTAATAACCAGGCCCTACCACAGGAAGAGTCTGTAAAGAGAAATAAAGGGGTAAAAAGCAGCTGTTCTGCCCTGAAGGGGCAAGGAGGAGAAAGGTTTGAGCTGCTGCTCTCAGTTGTTCCCTGGCTGTGTTCAGCAAAGGGCATGTCACTGGAAGATGCTTCCCTCCATAAACTAGCGACAGGACAAGGGGTAATGGAATGAAGCCAGAACACATAAAGTTCCATTTAAACTTAAGAAAAAACTATTTTACTGTGAGGGTGAGGGAGCAGTGGAAAAGGCTGCCCAGAGGGGTTGTGGAGTCTCCTTCCTTGGAGGTCTTCAAGACCCGCCTGGACATGTTCCTGTGCGACCTGATCTAGGTGAACCTGCTTCTGCATGGAGGTTGGACTAGATCTCCAAAGGTCCCTTCCAACCCCTACCATTCTATGATAAGGCAGTCTCCTTTAGTATCTGTGACTGCAGTTGCAGATGAGAGCCTCTGAGCTGTTGAAGAATCTAATGTGAAGAACTAGAAGTGATGTGTGTAGGGAAGATACCACTGCATACAGCCTTGACTGTGCACTTGTTTATCACTTATTAAAAACTTGTTTTAAGTAAACAAATAATCTTTTAAATACTGCTTTGTGCAAAATCTGATTGTGCTGAGTTAGGCAAGCAGAACATCCTTCAGATAAGTAATTCCTGCAACTTCATGGTGAACCATTCTTTTAGAGACCCTATGATCCTAATATCAATAAGATGCATTTCTGTGTGATGTCCAACTTGCATATCCATAATGCAGGTAAATAAGCATTCTAGTGATAAGCAGTGGACAGAAAATTCCCTTGGCAAGCAGCAAGGTACTGAGGAGAGCAGTTAAAATATAGTCCTGAAACAGCTTGTAGTAATAGTTATATTTGTTGCTTTACAAATAGCAATGTTAGTTGAAAGGTATGAGCAAGCAATCTGCAGGTAGGAATAATACAACTTAGTAATATTTTATGTGAACAAGTGTAATCACAAAATACATGTGCCTATGTATATGTAGATTAATTTTAAGACCAAAATAATTTCTGAAAGCAAAAAGTAAAGTGGCACTTCTATTATACTGACTGACATTTCATTATTTAAATGCCTAATGTGCATTTTGCTTTTGGATAATTAGTTGTCGGTTTGCAAAAGCAATTACATTTTAAATGTTACCAGAGTTTTTCCAGAGGGAAACTTAGATTTTTTTTATCTTGTGGCTGAATTAATATTCAGATCTAAGTCAAGATTTGCACTAAATGCATTTTCCTCAGAGGTGTATTGGCAAACAATAGTAACGCATGAGCAGGATTCATGTGTCTCAAAGAGAAGAGATAAATAAGGACATATAATCAAGTTAGCACTTCATCTGATTAACCCCATACCTGCAGAACTTGTCTCTTTTACTTAGGTCCTTGCATGGTGGTTTCTCCCAAGAGACTTGAATGTTTTGTGTCATCCCTGCCATCCTATCCAATTGCACTTCCTTAAATTACTCTTGTCTGTGTTTCATTCCTAGGAGAGATTATTCTCTGCCGTTCAGGTTTATCAAGAACAGTTCAGATAAGATATAAACATCGATGAAGGAATTTTAAAATATTGCAGTAACACTCAGACAATAGGCACTTTTTCTCTCTAGGACACCTTGTAGATGTAGCTTGTGGTATGTGGGCGCAAGCCAAACATATTAGAACTATTGACCCAGTTACATGCGTGGACAACTTACTGGGAATTTACTCATAGTAGTTGTGCAAAGGCACAAAGTTAAGACATCACAAGCTTGGTATTCAAATGCTGTCCTGTTATGCAGAAGTAGGGATGTCTTGACTGTCCCCTGAGGAAGACTTGGTGCAGTGGCAGTGAAGGAGTGCTTGGGGCTCATACATGCAGCTATCAAGTGCAGGGAGGAAAGTCACAAAGTCAGAGCTGCAGTGCATGCAAATACAGCATTCAACCTATCACCTTAAAAAAAAAATTATGTTTAGGAACTGTTATTCACAGATTTTTTTGGAAGTGAATCTACTACAGTGGGTTAAAACTGGAGCCTTTCAAAGCTTTCTAGGAGAAATGAGATGGAAAGAATAGCTAGTGGTAAAGATATTCACTTGCCATGTCAGGTATCCAAGTTGAAGTCAGATTCAAGTTGGACTTGCATTTAGCTTCTTTTTGATACATTTATGCTTTTATCTGCCTTGGAGCTTTTCTTTTTGCTACAAATTGATATTCCTTGAGAGAACCCAAGCGAGATTGATAACAGCACTTGTATGTTCACAGGAGAGGTCTAATATAATTCCTGCATTCTTCCAGGTATAGAAGATTTCAAGACTATCCTAATAAGCATATGGATTTGATAGCATTTCCAAAGGGCTTTGAATAAATATGAGGGGTCTCTGCCTATTATGCTTTTCTTGCTTATCATAGTAATGGAGGTGAGGCTGTAGCTCTTAAACATCCTGCTGTGCCCCAGACCAGAAAATGAAAGTTTGCCAATTAAGATTGTTATGGTTTTGATTGAAAAAACTACCTAAAATGTTGAGGCGGGCTGATGCTAGCTGTTATATTACCAGGCAAACTGTGATGACAGTCTTAATGTCTGGATTTATTAGGACTGTATTTCTCATTGGAAAGGTGACAGCATTAGCACTGTGTACACAATTGGCATAGCACTGAAGGATGAATAGCTGTTTTGTTGCTCCTAGATTTTGCTTGGAAACGTGTTCCCTGAGAATCTGGTTATGCAGTTGAACATTTCTGGGCAGAGCTCTGAGCTTCCTTCAGAAGGATATGCCCGAAGTATAAAATGAAACTTCACGCTTAAGTTATGTTGCAGGATTTGGGGTCCTCTACTATTTTCTTGTGATCTCTGTAAGGAAAGATTATAGGAAAGCAAGCAAACATCTAATCTGTTCTCAATTACTATATATACTGCCTCTGTAAATGATGATCTTAGCTATATTCTCACTTTTTAACCCAATTACATATGTCATTTATACATAGTGACACACAACATACCTTGGTCGTTTACCTCTTCAATTATATGTATTTATATAATTAGAAAATGCAATTTTTCTTCCACACATAGCTTTTTTTTTTCCTGAATATGTACTTTAGTGTATCTGAAATGATTACTTGTATTTGTTTACAGAAGCTAAATTGAAAAGAGTTTTCCTATTAAGGTGTATGATTCTATAATCAGCAAGATAATGTTATTTCTGTCTCTATGGCATGTTCTCTGAATTATGGACTGAGGAGTCAATGGATGCACAATTCCTAGATGAGGAAGTCCTGGATACATGTGTGTTCAATCAACAAAGATCTGCATGTTTTTTAAAAGGGGAGTGGGCAGGCATAGATGTTATAAAGTTAATACGGTGTTAAATCTCAATTATTTGTGAATTTACCGCAGGAATGCTGAATTATCTAGGCAAATGCATTCTTGCAAGACACCTTGAAGTCTACATGACATGAAATCTCATTTCACAAAAGTAATTGAACTCTATCATAAAAACATTAAGTAAAGATGTTAATATTTTTATATTTGTTTTCCTAACAAAACAAGCTGAAAATTAATCTGACAACAGCCTGTACAAAGTATACAATCCTTGAAAAATGTATAGAGTCATAGAATTGTTCCAGGTGGAAAAGACCTTTAAGATCATAGAGTTGAACCACTAACCTAACACTGCCAAGTCCATTACTAAATCATGGCCCTCAGTACCTGATCTGTACAACTTTTCGGTAGCTCCAGGAGTGAAGACTATGTCACCTCCTTGGGCAACCTGTGTCTCAGGGGAAAAAGTTCTTCCTCATGTACAATCTAAACCTCTCCTGGTGCAACTTGAGGCTGTTTCCTTTTGCCCTGTCATTCATTACTTGGGATGAGAGACTGACTCTCACCTTACTACAGACAGGTGGTTGCAGAGAGTGATCGTGTATCCTGTCAGCCTCCTGTTCTCCAGGCTGAACACTCTCAACTTCCTCAGATGCTCCCCATCAGACTGGTGTTACAGACCCTTCACCAGGTTTATTGGCCATCTCTGGACACATTCCATAACCTCACAGTCCCTTAGTGAAGGGCCCAGCACTGAACACAGTGTTCAAGATGTGGCCTCACTAGTGCTGAGTCCATGGGCATAATCACTGCCCTGATCTTGCTGGCCACGCTACTTCTGATACAAGCCAGGATGCCATTGGCCTTCTTGGCCACCTAGGCACACTGCTGGCTCATGTTCGGATGGCAAATTGTACTGCTTTGACTGTGTAAAAGCTGACATTCTTCCATTAGCACTGCTGTGTTTATACTGATTCGTACCTGCAAATTTAGTATTGGATTCTTATTGTGAACAGCAGCAAAACAAATGAGTTCATTCCTACTGTGAACAGCATTTAAACATGTGCTCATTGAAATGTTTTGTTCCAATTTTTTTCAGACATGAATAATAACAAATAACAGTATGAATTGGCAAATAATATTTTTACTACTTAAACATTAATCATTTTTCCATCATTTCACTTTATAATTATACTCGAGTTGACAACTTCAATGTCCAAGGCATTTAAAGAAGATTTTAGGTATTCTATTTCTTTTCCATTTCTTTGCTGTCAGCTTACCAGATTTACACAAGTGTCTATATGGGGCAGAGGATCACCAAGGGAAGGGAAGCTTGTGAATTGTATTGTACAGGCAGAACTCTGAAACTAAAATCAAATACCATTTGTTATTGTGGGTTGACACTTTGCCAAGAGCTATGTGCTGTAGTACATAGTACCATAAAACATGTTCATAGTACTGTGGTACACGTACCATAGAAATTGAATTATCAACATTATAATTATCTATTATATAAAAGACTAGGAAAACTACAGGATGGAACTCATGACAGATTGTGCCAGTGTTATGCTAGATTATTTTGAGATGCTCTGGGAGTTTTTGTGTCTAGTGCGTGCTTTTGTTTAGGAGTCACCCAAAACTGTCCCTCTCCAGTCTTAATCACTTGTATCAGCATTTGCTCATCTCAAGTAAACTTCATACATATTAAAATCACTTGGAAGGCTTTCTGTTCTGTTTCCACATTTTATATTTAGTTTTCCTCATCCCTGTCTTTCCTCAGCACCTTTGGTAAACTTAGGATTCATCTATTTTAGAGACTGTGAACAGAAGAATACTATCTTAGATGTTAGCTGATTGTTTAAAACCCAGTCTTATTGAGTTATTATGTCGTGATCCTTTTTCTCTAGTGTGTTGAGTATGGAGAGAAAACACAATGAATTAGTGGTCCAACTTTACTTACTTAGTTGCAAAATAAAATTCATATAATTGTAGGTAAAAGTCGTGTTCCTCTAGAACTTCCTCTAAGTCTTAAGCTGGGCAATAGGTAGCCCTCTTATTGTAAAAGATTACATTTGTGACCACCTGAGAAAACTTGAAGATACATTCCTCAGACCTGAGGAGATGCATCCCACAGTGCTGAGGAAATGGACGGTAGCTGCCAAGCCAGTCTCTGTGATATTTGAAAAGCCATGACAGTCCCTGGTGACTGGAAAAGGGGAAACATTTTACTCTTTTTAATAAACCGGTAGAAACGAGAACTTGGGAAACTATCAACTTTTTAGCCTCACCTCTGTGCTGGCATGGGTCCTGGAACAGATCCTTCCAGAAGCTAGATTGAGGCACATGGAGGATGGGAAGGTGATTTGAGATAGCAAACATGGATTCACCAAGGGCAAATCCTCCCTGACCAATGTAGTGACCTTCTCCGATGGAGTGACTAGAGCAGCGGACAAGGAAGAGCTACAGATGTGGCCTGCTGTGAGGTCTTTGGCATAGTCCCCCACACCATCACTCTCTCAAAATTATAGAGAGTTGGATTTGATGAATGGACTGTTTGGTGGATAAAGAATTGACTGTATGGTCACATTCAGAGGGTTATGATCAATGACTCAATGTCCAGATGGAGATGAGTCTTGTCCCTCAAAGGTCTGGGAAAAGGATTATTATCTTTATCAATGGTATAGTGGGATCGAGTGGACCCTTAGCAAGCTGCATGGTGTGGTTGTCATGCCAGAAGGACTTGGACAAGCGTGAGAAGTGGGCCTGTGTGAACCTCATGAGATTCAACAAGGCCAAGTACAAGGTCCTACACCTGCGTTAGAGCAGTCACTGGTATCAACACAGGTTGGGGGATGAAGGGATTGAGAGTAGCCGAGTGGAGAAGGACTTGATGGTAGTGGTGGATGAAAAGCTGGACATTAGTTGGCAAGGTGCACTCACAGCCTAGAAAGCCAGCCATGTCCTGGGCTGCACCAAGCATGGCCAGCAGGCTGAGGGAGGTGATTCTACTCTGCTCTGGGAGACCCTACTTGCAGTTCTGGGATCCAGAGCAAAGACATGGACCTGTTGGAGTGAGTCCAGAGGAGGGCCACAAAAATTATCAAAGGGCTGGAACAACTCTCCTGTGAAGAAGTTCTGAGAGTTGGAGTTGCTCAGCTGTGAAATGAAAAGACTCTGAAGAGACCTTTTTGCAGCCTTCATTACTTAGCCTACACCAAAGATGGGGACAAACTTTTTAGTAGATTCTGTAGGGATAGGGCAAGTGGTAGTGGTTTTAAACTGAAAGAGGGTAGATTCAGGTTAGAAAGAAGAACTTTTTTTATACTGAGAGTGCTGAAACACTGTCCCAGGTTGCCCCAAGGGGTGTTAGATGCCCCATCGCTGGAAACATTCAAGGTCAGGTTGAACGGGCTTCTGAGCAACCTGATCTAGTTGAAGATGTCCCTGCTTATTGCAGGGGCTTGGACTAGATGAACTTCAAAGGTCCCTTCTAGCTCAAACCTTTCTGTGAAACCACAATATCTTGATAGTTATTTCAGTGAAACTAATATCTCAATAGCTTAACTCTCACTACTTTTATGTGGGGGGAATATGATGAAGTTACATAGAGTTACCAACATGTTTAATGTGAATCTGAAAAGCTGCCATGTAAGTGTAAAGTATTTGAGTTAACTTTCTTTTCTCCCTCTTTTAGATTTCCTGCTGGCTTTCTTGCTGTACCGTATTTTCTTTTCCCTCAAAGTAGGTGTTAGAGTCATTTGAGGGAGGCTACCAATTTCCCTCGAAGGGCTGAAGATTGTGGTGCTAAATCTGTCCTTGAGTTTACTCCCACTCTGCTGACTGCTGTATCTTTAAATTAGATTTCAATTTTCTTTGTTTTTAAAGGCAATATGTTTTCAGGATCTCTCACATCCATCTCTACTGAAGACTGTGTCATAATCTAAGAAACTTATTCTAATTTCTCGTTGAATTTTGTTATATATGCTCTATATCTGTTTGCATTTGCACTAATAGAAATATATTTAAACAAGTAAAGATATTGTCCATCAGCCTCCATCTTCATTTACAAATCTGATCAATCTTTTCTAGATTCTGCTCCTAAGTAAGTTTTCAATTACCCTCTCTACCTAAGCAGGTCTTAATACTTGTTTCAGTTCAGTTTATCTGATTGTGAAATAGTAGCCTGAGATCTCACCAGTGCTTGAGTTGCACTAATATTTCTTTAATATTTCTAGTTCTGCTGTATGTAGGAGTACCAGTGATATAAAAGGAATAAATAAGATATGCTATTCCAAAAAGATAGTATTTTATGCTCAGTCTTTAAAGTCATTTTTGCATTTCTGGGTAATTTTTGATGATTTAACAGTTATTATCTTCTTTAGTCGTTTCAAATTGAGTTCCTGGTTTATGAAAAGAAGCTTGGAGGTTTTGCCCTGAAGTTCATCTTGCACATCGTGTATTTGAACTTAATTTCTATTTCAGGAGTATTATGGTATGATATTATTAATTCTCTTGAAAATTGACAGTACCTCTTATCTACATATTGTCTGCAAATTCCATTAGGGCAATCTTACTACTTCTGTCAGGACCAAGAATGACTATCCTACAGTCTTACAAATCTGGTACTTAAGGTCTTCAACTGTAGCCAGATATTACTCTTTCAGCTGTACCGCTGTATTTACTCATGTTTATTTTAAGTTCTATTTCTAATCCATATCATGTACAACCTTGTGTGGCACTGTAAAATAGTGATCTTGTCAACTATAGTGTCATTAGTCCAACCTCAACAAAATGCAAGAATTGAAAAGAGATCTTGAAGGAAGAGATAATGAAAGCAGTTACAGGCTTGTTATAATTTCTGTGGTTGAAGAATATGCAGCAGACAAGTTGTAATTAAAGAAACAGAGATAAAGAAAAAAGGATGGAAAAAGAACCAAGGATTTGCCAAAGATAGATTGTGTTTGAATAATCAAACAGCTTTAAGTATGCTAACTGATTTTTCTGAGAAATGCAGTAGATTAAATCTATCTGAACTTCACAAGTTTTAGGACTCCTCTGTCTAGAAAATCAATTGTCATTTTGAAGTCTGCTGCCTTGAAACCCTTAGTGTAAAGAGCCTAGAGCTGCTTTCTGCTTCTACACTGGCTCAGGAATGGTGGAAGAAGAAAATTGCCCAAGGTTCTGGCCTCTTTGTGGAGAGGAAAGTTACGTCACTTTGGATGTGTATAGTGCCCAGAATCTGCCTATGAGTTCACTTTTTCTATTCTGGGAGACTATTGTGAATGGGTTTTTTGGGGGGTAATAGATAGATAACCCAAAGAAGTAACTTAGTAAATAATTTCTTGATGCAAGTCAGTCATATTCATAACAGAAATTATCTGCTTTGTAGTGAAAAAAACCACAACCACCTGCTGTTCCTTCACCTTTGTGCTGTTGTTAGTCCTCTTCACTTGTTAGTTCTCTTTTGTTCAAGGAAGCAAAGAGTTGCATAGCCAATATCCGAAGCCTGCTTTCATGACTAGTCTCGTTTTAAGTGTTCCTATTACTGGATCATAATCAAAGTGACTGAGAAAGGACTATAGGAAGCTAGACAGTCCTTTCTCCACTGGACATAAATTTATGGCATTGTGGTTCTTAGGAAGTTTTTTCAAACCTTCTTGTGGTGGAATCCATTTCCTTCTCAGGGAAATATTCGAACTTTTATGTATGTTTATGCTTAGAAAGACTTTATTTTAGCATTTAATTCAAGCATCTGCATCAATTTGTGTCCATTGCTTTTTGGCCTTATCCAGTTGAATAGGGAGAATAGTTTTTTTCCATTCCTCTTTGTGGTAACCTTTTAATAGTTGTTTTTGTCTCTTCAGTCATTTGTAGTCTATACTGAGAGTTTTTCTTGGGCTTCCTTGTGTACATTCCATCTATTCTAGAATTTTTCTATTTCTTTTTATGCTTTACCATAGGTCTCTTAAATAGATTCTCACATCTTTTAATGTGAGATGTCCCAGTCCTGACCCAGGACTTTAGGAAAAGCCTTATCAGTATGGTGTGGAGTGGAAGGTCTACTTTGACTGTTTTTATTTATAATGCTACTTTTGTCCCAAGTCAGAAGAATTATGCTTTTCTCAAGCACAGTGCTACCGAAAACAAGTAAATAAAATACAACTTGCTTACTATGGGACTTTTCCCCAAGCTTTCACAAAGATTTACAAATACTACACTAGCAAAAATGACTAACACGAAATTGCATAGCTCAAATCCTTCAGATGTACCAAGGCCCCCAAACCCTGTTGACAAATGCTATTTACACAATCCCAGCAATTTATTACTGATAATGGAACCATAGAGAGGCATAATGTAGTGTCAGATCTCAGTACACTAAAGTAAAGAGTAGTTGGCTCAGCATTTCTCTACCTGCCAAATCTTTGATCAGCATTACTACCAATAATTCTATTTCCTGGCATTACAATGCAAAAAATCCACAGGATTGTATCCACAGTGTAGCGAAACATCCCACTAGCTAGTACAATTAAATTATTTTATTACAAGAAAATAAAAAAAATGAAATACAGAAAGTGGCAAGGGAAAGTGAAATACACTCTTTTGCAGGAGATCTGTGTTCACTCCCTGTTCACCAGCACATCACCCTGTTGTGATGGCTGCAGATGTGGTAATAAGTAGAGATGACCTTGATAGATGGTTTATAAGCAGAAACAAACTGGAAAAAAATCAGTTTAAGAAAATTTAGTACTTTGAGAAAGTGTACCAAAGGCATTGCAAATCTTTGTACTTTTTTTTTTCCCAGAAGTTAAAAACAATCCTTTATCTATAAGTAGTTGTAATTTTTCCTGGTGCTATCAGGGGCTATATTGGCCTAAGAGGACAATTCCTCCTGATACAAGTTATATTTGTAGCAAACTCTGTATTTTTACTAGTCACAGAATTCTTACACTTTAGGATTTTGTCCTTTCTGTTTTATCCTTTCACAAATTCTCCACTTTGGAGAATAAAAGTTCACCAAGCTGTCAGGTGCATTACAGCTTGGATGGCTCTCTGGTTCTTTTGTTGACAATGCTCGTCTTTGCTCTGAGAAGCAGTATTAGCTTTCCAACAGAAGCCAATGAAAATAGCTAAGTCAAGGACTGTCAAGTACAACGTGACAGGCAGATGAGTTTCTGTTCAGTAGTTTGCCCCTGGGAGCTGGAGTGAATAAAGTTTGAGCACAAGGAAAGCAGGCTGGAGGCTCTGGGCCTGCACAATGCTATCATGCACTTCTAGAACTCATTTATTAAGCTCCTGGGTCTTATTAATTTTATCCTTCTTGCAGACACAATGTTGTTAATGTGGAGGAACTTAACAGAGTTGCTGAGAAATTGTGTCTAGACAGTTCACCAAAAATGTCTGAGTCACCCTTGTGACCTCAGAGTTCACCATCTTCAGATTTCCCATTTAAGCAGCCTGAACCCTAGACACTGAGGGCTTTGCAGGATCATTTAATGTAGGTGGCATTCCCCCATCATCATTCTCTGGAACCTCAAGTGGCACTAGGGACAGAAGTGTTTTATAGAGGAGAAAACAATAGGTTTTAACCTCTCAGGTTAATGGCAATGCACAGAGAATATTTTACTTCCATAGGCTTAGTGTATTGCATATAGGGAATTATGTCAGCTAATGCTTGTGGTACTAGAGTAATAAGACTACAGTTTTTAAATATCCCAGTACACCAAGCCACATTTAAATAATTGAAAAGAGAACAAACCTTTTAAACAGTATTTCACTAGGAACCAGACTTGATATGTATACATAACTTCCTTAAAATGTGTGAATTACTAAAACGTGGCTCTTACAAGCAAACATGAGGCTGTTTGCAAAGATATTACCCGGGAGTTTCTTGTTCTTTCTTACTTGTTACTCTTTGTAGCTTCCTGTGTTTTTGCTATTTTAAGAGCATTGATTTAATGGGGCTCCCTTGCCAGCCATGCTCCAAGGATGTCAGAAAGGGGAACGTCTAATGAAAACTTAGTATTATTCTCAGGAGCAGTATGTGAGGAATATAGTCGCCCTCCTGGTAAAAACATTGATCCCAGGGGCACACAGAGGATATGCCAACACTAACCATGGAGCCTCTGGGTCTCACAGCTTGGACAAGGCTTGTATGGGGCAGTTACTGCATCACTAGGTTTCACTTTGTAAGGGAGTTTTTAACCATATTCAAACAAAGCAAAATACAATTTGACTGGGGACAAGCCTACTAACTAAACTCCATTCTGTAATAAAGTTGTGCTGAAAAATTACAGGTGAAGTTTTACAAGGGGCTAAGACGACTCCCAACGTAGTTTATGGCTCTCTGTTCCTGTGTGATGAAGACTGAATACAGAAAAGCTGGGCTCCCTGAAATGCAGTTTCAGTCTCAACTCATTTTGATGGATTGGTTTTGTTTGTGAATAATTCTGTTTATTATCCCAAGTCCTTAATCAACATTGCATCTTCATTCATAGCCTCTTAATCTTTCATGAGATTGCATCTTGACGTGATTCTTCAGTCTTGTTCCTTGTTATGTTTTATTGTATCTTCTGGATTATACGTCAACTGGAAATAAAACAAACTCAGTGAGCAAGTTTCTGATAATCCTTTGCTATCTGTTCTACAGTTTTGGATAGTAACATGAAATACATAAGATCTTATTATACTCTTCAGTTCACTTCTCATAACTGAGCTGAAGTAAATCCTTAAAGTGCAAATAAAATGCATAAAACAACTACCAGACAGATAGAACAACATAACCTCAGAAATTAGAATTTGTGTCCGAGTTCACTGTCTAGCAGTTCAAAGAATTCCTCATATGGGAAAAGCGTTTATTCTGTGCTACTTTCATTTGCAAGCCCCTCTGTGGGGAGTTCATGTACTCCATATTAAAATTCTCAAAACCTTGCTGGATAGTAAGATGCTCATATTCTCCCTCAAAACTAGATTAAGTAAATAAAATTCAAAACTTTTTTTCTCCTATACTTCAGCACAATAGTAATGCTGGCAGCCTTGCTTGGTTTGTCTGTGCTAATGCAATCTGCCCTTGCTGTGGAATGCTGATGAATAAATCACTAAATATGTAATAGCATCTATTTACTCTGAATGGCAACATTTTAGTCCAGACAGCAAAGGAGTATTCTTGAGTTTTTTCGTTCTCCTACTGTCTGAGAAAAAAGAAATTAATTGTATAGTGTGTTATCAGTATAAAAATATGTAAAATTGCACCTCACAATAAAGCAGTGGTGCATTTTCTACTCTCAATGTGAAGATATTTACTTTCTAGTTTGCAAGTAAATTGCTTTTCTCACTTTAGTTTCAGGATGCCAGGATTGTAACAATTCTGTCAAAACAAGGCCTTTAATTACTGTACCTTTGAGATGATAGGTTATTAGTGTCCACAAAATTCTTGACAGATTACATGAGAAATTCAATAGAATAAAAAGTTTAATCATCACTAAAATGTGAATAAAATAGATTCCAAATCTGATGGACCTGTCATAGGAAAAAAGTTATTAACTTGATTTTTATAGCTTTTGCTGGTCCTTATGTTCTTACTGTACCAGTGACAAATGTATTTGGCCTACCAACTGCTATTCTAGAGGAATACAAAGGGAAGGTCTGTTTTAAACTGCTTTGAAGTCTATCTAATTTATAGCAGTGCAACTGAAGGTAGTGAGCCTGGAG
Source organism: Urocolius indicus (assembly GCA_013401255.1). Lineage (NCBI taxonomy): Eukaryota > Metazoa > Chordata > Aves > Coliiformes > Coliidae > Urocolius > Urocolius indicus. Next base: position 175,998 of record WBNH01009037.1, read on the forward strand.
GAAATCACTGTCTTGCAACTCCGTGCAAGTTTCCAGTAAGTTTAGTTGTTTTAATCCTTTACAATGAAGCACCATCACTTTTAGTTTTGCAATACAGGTTAAACAGTACATGATGCCAAATATATAAAATTAATAGTAACCTTAATGAATTTTCCTTTTTTTCCCCCCTCTCCTTAGGAATTAGCCAGAAGCAGATACAGCAGTGTTATGTTTATGGTTGTTCTTGGTGATCTTACACATCTTTTCCAACTGAAATGATTCTATGATTTCAGGTTATGAAATTCTTGTTCACACTATTTGAATAATTCTTGATCCATTAAAAAAAGTCCTTTTATGAATATTTGATACTCGAGGTTTTGGATGTGTTAGTGTTTTATTCTGATCACAGACTTGTACAAGGTTGTATTCTGTGAACAACTAAATTTACAAATGAGAACATCAGTTCTGTAATGCACTAAAAGACACTCTGAGAACTACTAAATTTTTTTAAGGATTTCTAAACACTATTCATGCTGTTAGAAGGACAACTGTGATTTAATAGCACCTGTAAAAAAGCATACTTTTCCCTCCTGTCTTTCACTTGTCCTTTAGTTTTCATATACAGTAAAAAGGCTAAAAAGAGGAAAACAGTTACAGTGTAAGTAAATTGTCCATAATGATATTCTGCTTTATGCTGAGTTTTGTGCTGAGTAAATGGATTTATCCTTACAATGTGCCTACTTTTTTCCTTGCTATTGGTTCTAATAAATTTTCCACTCAGAAGTTTATTATATAGAGAGGAATCTCTTTAAGGGAAGCAGCAGGAAAGCAAGGACAGAACAACTGGCCATTACATTTCCAAAGTGTGTTAATGTACACAAATAATAAAAGTCATACAAAACAAGTACACTTATATCCATTAAGTCAAGATGCTGGAAAAGCCAGAAGAAAACCAAAACTTTCATTAAGCATGACATTTCTTGCCAATGTTACCTGTCAAAATGTCTTTCTCCCTTGGTATATCATACATTCTGTGAGTATACAGGCAACGTGAGCCGATAATATCCAAAATACCATTTTTGGACTGGGAGAAAAGCTGAATGGATGTGTGCTTACACTGACCATTGTGTAGGGGACTAGTTTATGGCGGTTGACCATGAGCAGGTGGGCGTGCTCATTTTTTTCTTCTCTATTTAGAAGCACCAAGTCTGTATCTTTGTTATCAGGCTGCATGTTGCACAGAAGACAAAGCTATCAAAAGTTTCAAAATGACAATAAGTTGTGGTTTCAGACAAGGCTTGCTATGCCAGTGATATATACAGGAATTTGTGAAGAGCCTGAGGATAGAACAGATTATTGAACAGGAGAAGGGTCTAATGGTCTGCAGAAGTGAACCCAGCAGTTACTCTGATAGACTGACTGGGATTCGTGCTCCATGAAAAATTTACAAGCATTGCCTTCCAGGATTACAGAAAGATCAGGAGAACTTTGATGTAATGCTGAACTAAGCAGGGTTTGATTGATAGCCACAGACTGCCACTAACCCTTCTTGCAAAAGCAGTGCAAGTTTCCCTTGAAAGGACGGAAGAGGTTGGCTAAAAACTGAAGTCTGGATGTTTTACTGCCAATGACTTCCTTAATTTATATTCACACTGACTTTTATTCATGCCTCAAGGATCTAGGTGGTTGGTAGATGTGGAAAAGAGACCACTGGTACTTGGTGACTGAAACAGAATGAAGTCAAACTGATGAGGCCAGTAAAACATAAAATCTTATAGCAGGGATATAAATAAAAGCAAGTGCGGTCGTGCAACTCATTCACAAATTGGAGGTTATTTGCAGATAGTCTTGCTTCTAAGATGGATGACTCTGTAACTGCTGATAGTGGTGAAGTTAAGACTATGAAACCGGCCATGCTGATTTTTTTAATTCATCCTCACACTTGTTAGGTGGTCCTGCACACCTGGCAGCCTAGGGAGGAGACTATAGCAGGGGAGCTTTGTGTGGAAGAGGGAGCAGAGAGCAGGAATATATGGCATGTATTTAATTGAAAGTGAACCTTCTTGCAGGAATAGAATGGTCTCCTAAATAATTAATTCATTTTGTACAAACCAGGAAATTCTCTCTCCAAGTGTGGGCAGTACTTCCTACGCTATGCTTGTGCCTGAATGTTTGGGGCCAGCCCAAGATTCCTCTTGGCACAGAGGCATCTCACAGCACGTAGGATCTGCTCTGCAGGGTGTTCCTGTTGACATCAGCTGGACATGACTGAGTATCATCCACTTTAAGGTTGCTTTTAAAGTCTATGTTCTCACTATGTTTTCTGGTCACGTTCAGAAAAAAAGGAAGAGTCTTTTGGATCTGGGTAGTGTCGGGAGTTGACATCTGCCTTCCAACCATTTGAATTTCCATTTCTGAGTAACTTCTTAGTGTTCCTAATTTTGCTGTGCTGCAGTTGAATTACACAGTCTGCTCCTGGGATTGGAATTGAATATCCTGGATGACTGATTGTGCCAAAAGACTTAATAATGGTATATGTTATTTATTCTCTGTTTAAGACAGAGTCATGGTAATATTAGTTCTGTGTGCTTTTAAGGTTCCCTGACTTCTTTTTGACCATTTAGTAGCATACAAAACTCAAACCTGACGTTGGCAGTGAACGGACAAAATGAATGTATGTATAGGGGTTTAGGAGACAGGATTGTTTTTCTCTTTTATAATAGGCCTTGGAGATTAGTATTGAAATAAATGCCTTTCTTCTGTGAATTCACAGCAATCTATAAGTGCAGATTTTTGGTGACTCAAAATGGTATTTGATTTGTATCTCCAATTAATTGGTAAGTCTATGAGCAAGTTTCAGAATTTCAGCTGTATCTGACACAGAAGTAGTTCTGAGGAATACTTGGCATAAATAGAAGCACAGCTCAAGAAATCTGTAGTCTTCACTGTTGCTTCACTTTGTCCAGGTTAACAAGTTGAGAGAGAAATGCTCAAGGAACTTTGGTAGCTTAGAGTTTTATCTACTCATAAAAGTTTTTTTTGCTTTAAACTTCCTTCATCATGAGCAGTCTCTTGACATTTCTACTTCTTTCCCCCTGTTGAAAACAAACAGAAAAGTCCAGGCTTCTATTCTTTCCATTTTTCTCAAAGGTATCACTGAAATTAAGTAGACTCAGCTCAGCTGAAACTGGTGGAATTACTACTACAACTCTTCTTAATGGGTTGTGTCTGTACTGTGTACCTCATTCCACAGACTTACCTTTTCTGAGTAATTCTATGCTGTGCAATACATCACTGCTGTTTTACGCTAGCAGTTTCATATTAACATCCAATTTAAGAAAGATTCACACTTGGAGAACTTATCCTTTCCTTTATTGTATAATTATACATAAACCAGTTAGTGCAGAAAAGGACTTGGTTTTTTTTTCACCATCTGAAGCTGAGGTGCTGAGACTGCTAGACTGTTGCTTGTAGGGCTTATCCTTAAAAAGCAAATCCAAAGTAAGCTGAGGCTGTTTGCAAAATTCATTCACTTTAAATTAAAAATAAGTAACCCGATGCTTAATTTAACATTATGTTTTTGATTCAATTAATTGGTATCTATGACTATGTCCCAGAAAATTTAGGTTCCTAGTAAGCATGACTAAGCCAAATTCTCTGTCAGCTGAACACTAGTTTCAATTAATTTTAAGCATTTGTAACTTTGCATAGTTGCATCTTAAGGCTAGGCTATTTAAAGAAACATCAGGGAATTTCACATTCAAGGTCCTTACTTTTGCCTCTTTCTAAAAAATCTCAACATTTGACTTCAGGTTTCATACACATATGCTCTTGGTTTTGATTAATAGCCAGCAGAAAATACAAATGACATCTATATTGCCATCCGATTCACTGAGCAATTGTTTCACTACAAAGCCATAGGTGTTAACCTACAATCTAAGAGCTACATACTATTAACTATTAGAGAAGTAATTATTGCTGCTCACAATCCCTCCTCAAATGCATATTGAGATTGCTTTTTTTTTCTGAATATATAGCATGACAGGACCATGTGCCTTTCTTGATCAACTCAAGATGCTTCCTGTCCTCAGCTTCTACACAAAAAAACCCCTCTTGTGCTTTTCTTTCCTGTTAAACTTTTTTACCATCCCTATAGTTAAGGCAAAAGGAAACTACCCCTTTCTGCAAGTCACCTACATTGCTCTCTGTTACAAAATGTTTCTTGGCTTTTTAAACCTTTTGCAAAGGCCAGTTGTATCTTTTCAGAGAAGTTCAGTGGTTGGCAGTCAGGTGGACTTTGATGCCAGAAAGCTGTTTGAATGCCTATTTGTAACACGTGACCTTGAAACAGCATCTGCAAACTCTACTGCACTCCTATTATACTTTTGCAAACATCTTCAAGCACTGCTACACACAACAGAAACCCAAGTAAAACAAATTAATTTACCAACTGGAACACACAGTGAGTCTACGCTAATAGTTCGGGTCAAAATTGAGCTCACCCTCAATGTTTCCATGCCAGGTAATGCAGCAGTGCTCTGTGCAGATTTTGTCTTTGGACCAAAGCCAGGCATACCATGACCGTCAAACAAGGCCAGCCTATGCAAAGCAGAAGCAGTGATCTGCAATTTGCTACTTTCTTCTTTAGAGACTACGTAGGGTTGGAAGATGGAGGCTGGAAACTGGGATAGTTGTGTACCATTCCTGTCTGTGAGCTGTGCAGATCAAGCATTGTTCAGAAAAGGATGGGTCAGGGAAGAAGCTGTTTCAAAGCTTGACCTTCTGTCTAAAAATTAAATAGAGTTTTACAGCCTTGAGAGGGCAAGTACCTTAGGGTAAAACTTGGGGATTTATAGCATTACAGGAAGGCAAATAAGTTGAACGAGGTTTCATAATGAAGCTTAAGGTCAATATAGTCCAATGCTGATCCTTCTTTGTAAGTGTCAGATCTCATATAAACTCCTTCTTTCTTTGCTGTCTGTTTTTTGGCTCCATATCCAGACATTTGAAAGCTATAGCTGGCTGTGATTCATCTGAACTGAGTAACATTAAATTACACAGGAAGATAATCTTCTCAAAAAATCTCACCCCAATTCTTTTCTGGCTACTGTGTTCATCTAAACCACTTCACTGAAAAGTAATGGTGTGCAAGTTTTACAGAAAGTGTTTAAAAGCTTGTAAGACTAATCAATAAATATCAGTTGAATAGAGTTGTGGTAGACATTATTGTCCATACAGTTTAAATTATCACATCCATGTTCATAAATGTAATAACTGTATGCTTATGATAGTAAAGTTTCAGTGGATTTTAATTGCTGTAATTGCCCCTCCATTATTCAAGAATCTTTGATAAGAAACTTCCCTTCTGTTAAATTCTCTTTACTAATTTTATCCTGGAGTAATGTTGTAAGGTACTTAACTTTGTTAATTAAAGATATTGGCCAAGCACGATGCATAAAGATGCTGCTACTACTCTAAAGACCAAAATAAGGTTTTTAAGAAACTGCTTTCTAAATTCTGTGACCAGTTACTAGGTACTGAGTTTTAACCAAGTAGAAAACATAGACATTGTCTGCATATGTGGATAGTAGCCATGCACAAAAATCCAAACCAAGAATGTGTTTGCTTATTAGAAGCAAAACTATTGTCTAACCAGGGTACCTCATATCCCCTGGCTATTATTTCTTTGTAATCCTCTTGAAATACGTGTCATTCAGAACCTAAAATAATTTTCTTTATCTCTGTTGATACTTCTGCCTCCAAATTGCTTTACTGACTTCTTTCAGGTAAGTCCTACTTGATAGCAGACTTATTGCCAGGTTTGTGTTCCTCATCTCTCAGTGTGAAGGCCCAGAACAGCTTGATCAATTTTCACCTTGAACCTTTTTCATCCTTTATTCCTTTCACATGTATGCTTAGACCTGGAAGTGGTTTGCTGCTGCCTTATTACACCGGTCTGTGACTTTCATCTCATTTAATCTCTTCAAGATTCAGTTCTGCCAGCTGCCCCAAAGCAGACCCAGATGTAATGTCCCTTTGAGATTATTGTCAGTAATTGTATCTCATTTTGTGTTTTTACAGGTCCAAGCACAATTAGCTTTCAATCTTGACTAGCACCTTTGGGCACCACAGAACACATATAATGCACAATAAGTGAGAGGGTGGATATTTATTCTATTTTTTCATTTCTTTACAAGTCTTGCACTTCTATCACAGCATGGTTATAAGCTAATGAGAGACACTAGATGACAAAACCTAAAAACATGGGGTTCTTCCAACAGCAAAAGAAAAGGGATGCTGTTTTCATAAAAGCTCTGCAAATAACCGTTAAATACTAGTACTTTTAATTAATAAAATAGCTATGAATGGCCCAATACACTGCCTATCCATACAGTAGTATACAATGCAAAGTATATGTGACCTTATCAATCACTCCATGTGGCTAAAAGTTAGTGTTGTATCAGAGGATCTTATGTGAGAAATAATTGAAAATGCTTTATTCTGCACTGTAGTATACTGTCACAATTAGTTAATGGGACCGCAAGGTATAATAGTTCTTTATGCAAAATTAAGAGCTTAACAGACTCTTTATTTTTTTCGTTCTTATTTTCTTTTTCTTCTTGTTTCTGATTATTTTAGCTAAAAACTTCTCAGGATTCATGGAGATGCACTTGCTTTCTCAGTCCAGAAGCCTATATTCACCTTATTCTCTTCCTTTAGACTTTTTGAAGTTCTCATAGTTTATTGTCTTTAATTGCTTTTTGGTTTTGTAAGTTGTCCAGCTTTCCCATAACTATCTTCTGGGATGATTGCTTTGCTTGCAAATATGGGCCATCTACTGTCTATGAACTGAAATATTTACTGAATCCATGTGAGAGTTAAGCTCTATAACAAACCAAAAGCTATGTGATAAAAGTAACTGCCATGCATCTTTCAATAGGTCAGCTGTTCTCTCTTCACTAATATATTTTTACTGATAACTTCCAAAGCACTGTAACCCTCTAAGGAGCTTCAAACAGCTCACAAATCAGCCTTTCAGTTTTTAATGTTCCCTCATTTTCACCCCAAATGAGAGCTTCCTCCTCTTTTCCTCTAAAATTTGTCTGAAATTGCACTTATATGCAGGCTAGCGTGAGATTATTTTCAGCACAAGGCAAACAAGTTCTTTTGTGAATCTTTGTTGAGGAAATGGTGCAATTCAAATTGGTTGGAAGATTGGGATTTTAGAGAGGAAGAAAGGCTTGAAAACAGTATGTACACATTATGTATATGAATATATGCACACTGACATGTGTAATGAGCAGCTGCTCAGTAACTGCTATTGGGCTGCCAAAGCAAGATTTCAAGATACTTGAGAAGAGAATACGTCAAAGTTGCTGTGGGTTTTTTCAGGGAAGTTGGTTTTTGTTAGGTTTTGAGGGTTTTTGGCAGGACATATAATCACTTAACAAAGTGATGTAATAATATTTTTTAATATATCCTTCAAAATAATGATCTCACTTGAGCCAGAGTTAGTGCTGCTCAACGAGATCATTTGTTATCACCACCATTTGAAGAAATGGAAGCTGTTAGAAATGACCTAACTCCTCAGAGTAAAAGAAAGAAAGCACCCATTAAATGCATCACCACTCAGAAATTTCAGTTTATAGGAGTTAGAAATTATGTCCTTGTGGCAAAAGGAAGAAAGGACAGCACAGTTTTAGTAGGAAGGTAAGGTAGGCCCAAAAAGTTGCATCAGCTTTGTCAGATGATGTCCACAGTTGTTGGTGGGACTTAGAGTTGTTGTTTATAGAAACATTCTGGTTTAATCCTGATTATTTCAAGTGCCTGTCAGATATCTAGGATTCTATTTAAATTATGCATATTGCCTGAAAAAAGGACCCTGCCAAGCTATGAGTCTATTTAAATAGGCAGTGAGCACATGCCTGATGTCAAAGGGCATTTTCAACAGCAGCAATATGATTACCTGCTGTAGTCAGAACCAGGCTACAGGTTGTTGAGAGAATGTTGTTCTGGACTTTTGTTCTTGAGCGTTTTTTTACAACTATTCCAAAGCTTCCATTTATTTACTAAAATCTAATCTGGAGAGATAGAGACAGTGCCAGATAATAGAGGTTTTGTTCTATTAGAAGAGCACAGTAACATATTTCTATACCATTTTGTGATTTGTGTATGTCAGGCATACATTCTATTACAAACTGTTTCTGGTATTAACCACTATAGGATTGAAGCTATATTTGTTTTGTCACACAGACATATTCCTGCTATTAACTGTAGGAAAACTCCAGTGCCTCATCTAATGAAAAATAATGGCTTAAACAAAGCACTCACTAGTTTGCTTCTGGAAGAATCCAAGGAGAGCAGCATATCACACTTGTGTTGGCCAGTATTTTCTGCCATGCTCTGTTTCAGTGTGTGAGAGAAAAAAATGTATGAATACTGTTTTTAAAAAGAAACCTACAGTCTCTAAGGATCCTGAGTATTTGATATGGTTGATTATAACATTCTATTGGATAAATTAGCCTCCTAGGATTTGATGGTTCAACTCTGAAATGGATCACTACATATGCAAATCTAATATGCTACATAGAGAATAGCTTTTCAGGGACTTTTTCATTCTTTTAAAATAGCACAATTGCTGAAACTACTACCTGTCATTTTGTCTAATATTTCTTGTTCCTGTGCTGTGGTATTCTCCTGCTTGCTGGTTGCATAAATGCCCGTGTGCTTGTGTTTCTATGAAGAGAAAGAAGGAAGATGGAAATACTCATTAAAAACTAGACAAGGAATTCCCTGTTTATTTCTTCCATTCTAAAATTGCATTTCTTTTGGAAGTGAGACTACCATTGCTTAAAAATGCTGAAGGTAAAAGATCTGGAGACTGATATTCTCGCTCCATGAAATCACTAAGGTCATGATCAGCAGTGCTAGCTTCCCTCATGTTGTTCTGCTAATACACCTTAATCTGTCCTGGGGGATGTGAGCTAATCGCTGCTTTTCTGCTGAGGATGTCAGCAGGAATTTCAGTCGCTGCTAATCCTTTCCTGGTTTCTCGATTTGGACACTTGACTTGCTCCAATAAAGTCATTAGAAAGACAGTACTCATTAAGTTTCTTCATAAATATTTACTACTCTAGATCTAGGGATACCACTGTGAAGTAACTAATCCAGAACTTGATCTGTGTTGTTAGGTGCTTGTAGCAGGAAATGTGTTGAGTTACTTTACTCAGTGGCTTTGAGACTTCTCTAATTTATACTAGATCATTTCAAGTTTCAACCTGTTGAGAACTTGCAGAATTTTTATTTGCTCTGCTGCTGATTTGGCCTCATCATCAAGATGAAAGCTTTAGGTTTAGGAGCAATTCGTCTAAGGATAGTTCACATTATTTTATCTAAGCTTAAAAAGAATCACCTTCCTGGCCAGTGAGATGGGTCTATCCTCCTCTGTTTTGAATCATTTGGATGGTGCCAAGCATCTGGAAAATACAAGCAAGAATCTGGTCTCATATAAGTAAAGACCAACTTCAACTTCCTCAGAAAACCTATTCCATACTTTTGATCATTTGTGATACCATTTTATGATATATGTTTGCAAGAACCTATTACAACTAGAAGCAAGGCTACAGTGTAACGAAAGTATGGGCATCAACTTGTAGCATTAAGAGTGTATTCTGGTTTCTTCTCTATTCTTTTCCTAAAAAATACAACATTTTTGCATTTTTTTCCTAAGCATTCCTATTGAATATCTAGAGATTCATGCAGAATGTCTTCAAGAATTCTTTTCCACAGGAAATGATTTAGAGCCAGTCAATCTATATATGGAGTTAGCCTCTGATGATTTTTTCCTATATTTACTAATTCAAGTTTACTGATCAGCATTTTCATCTGCCAGTTTATTATTAGGCATTCAAGTATTGTGAGAACCTTCTGTGACTCTTCACACTCAGCTTTTAGATTTGATCATCTTCAGTCATTTTCTATCATTAGGAAACTTCACCACTGCAACATTTACTGTCTTCAAGGTCTTTTTTTCAGATAACCCCCCAAAACCTTGTTTTTTTGATGTTCTCCTTGTTTTATGCAAACAATTTATTTTATTGTTTTATTAATTTTGACACTAGTGGCTGTTATGCATGTGTGAAAAAGCCTTCTTTCTTACCCATTATCTGCTTAAACAGCATTTCATAGTAAAACTTCTCAAAAAGTGTTTACAATCAGAGTATTTTATTGCAATCTACTCATTAATGTGACTATTGACTCCTTCAAACTTCAAGATGAAGTGACATTTTTCTTTGTAAGCTGTGTTCATTACCTCATATTATATCATCTCTGTCCACAGATCTAATAAATATATTTTTACTTATTACCTTCAGTTCCTCTGGAACTGAAGATCAGAGGAATTGATGACTTCCACACCACAGATTGTTACTTGAAAGCTTCATGTTCGGGTTCCTAAGATGAAGAAGAGTAGTCCAGAGGAATTTTGTTGTTGCTGTTCATTTTGTTGATTTGATCTTAAGCCACTAGTGATAGTTCCTATAAAAGACAGCTCTTTTACTAAAGCATCTTTGAAGTCTGTGATAGAAGAATGTCACTGATGCCAGTAGTGAACACTAGTGTAATAAATTGATTTAGCTTTTCTGCTTTTACATTAATTTGGAGCTCTCCTTTTATGGCTTCATCTTCCAATAGCCCCAGAGAAGGTGGATGTAAAGTACAGGGTATGCTTATGCTTTGCGCCATTTTTGTGCTTGGCTGTTCAATATCTTTTTCAATATGACATTTCTGATCCTGTTTTTAATTAAGCAGTTAATAGTTTCTTCTGTTTGGTTTTTTTTTATTTATTTATTTTAGCATTACTTATTTTTAATGATTGAAATGTTCTTTAATTCTCCAATTTAAATGTTTGATCTCATTTTTGGTCTTCTTTTACTCCTTTCTGGAACAACATATCCATCGCTGATGAAACCTCACAACCAACTCCATGTTGCTGTCTTTTACCCTTTTAGCTACTTATTTTATTTTTATTGTAACTGTCTCATTTTTACATAGCTTGTTAAAACTAGCCCTTAATTTAAAAGTAGCTTGTTTCTCTTTTCTACAAAAAACATTTAAAAATTCAGTGTTTCCTAGTCTTTATTGCAGAATCACTTTTGTAAGTTACATAGTGCAAGAAATTTTTGTGTACTTTGTGCTGGCTGTACACTATTCAACAGGGATCACTCTTCTTTCTAGGGATTCTCTGGCTCATAGAGTCCTTAAATAAACAACTCATAAAACAGATGTTGGAGAAAAATTCTTTACTATGTGTAAAAATCATACATTACACATTAATATCTGAAGGGATATTTATGTAGTTTATCTGGAGTTGTATTTACTGCCTTCATACCCTCATTAATGTCCCTTTGCATTTTCCTGTTACTGTCTCATACTAAGTAGGTATTTTGTACCATAAAATTTCTGATTTTGGCACTAACATGTGTACTATATTTTAATACAGTCACTTATTTACATTATTTGACAATTATTTTGTCTCTCTCCTCTATTAATGTGATCTGTTCTTTCAATAGTATTTTTTTCCCTTGGCATTTATACTCCTTTTTGTTATAATCCTTCCACTAAATTCCTGGTGTACTTTTCCCATTATTATCATTGCTTAAGAATTCTTCGTCATACCAGGCCATTTAGAATCATAATGTTTGTGTTAGATATTCCTGGCCTTGCTTAGCTCCCTATTTTCATGTTTTGCTTAATTACAATTTCTTAAGAAGTGTTCTTCATAATTTCCTATCTTAGTTGGCATATTCTGTTTGCCTTTTTTTTTTTCTGAGGTGGAGTATTTACCACTTCATTACAGGAAAAATACCTCATCTCAACCTATATGCTCCATCAATCAGCTATTCCAGTCTTTGCCATATTCTACTTTTGTACAAAAGTGAAACAAAAAAAACCCCACATCTTCTGTAATCTTTTAAATACTAGTGCTCAGATTTAGTTTTGGCAGCCTGCTCCTTTTGTTTTGCACTTTTCTGGCTGCACAGTTTTATGTATTTGATCTGTTAGTATTGGAGTGGGAAGGTAAATAGATGAAACTTAATCCCAGATATCTAAGGATTCATGGAAGAATGCATTTCCATGGACAGCTACAGCAGCAAGTTTGTCTCACTAAGAATAGTATAAATTCTTATGCCTAAGGTACTTGTTTGTAACTTTATTGTACTGCTGGGCGTAAGAGTAGACTTTAATATTACACCCAGTAGTGACTGGGTGCTACTAATTCAGCTTTTCAGGTCTAGAAATAGCAGCACCCTTGCTAGCCAGTGTGTTGAGACAGTCTGTAACCTGATTCATTTTCATCCTCAGCTGAATGAAATATAGCTTAACTTCAAACAACAGAGATTTACAGCAGGCAGAAGTGTAGCTATATATTTCAAATGTATTTTGAATACTGTGGCTTTCACAACTGAATGCCTATATTTTTTTCAGGCCTCCTAGAATCTGCAGAGTCCATAAAAATTCAGGATCATACAGATTGCCGTATGAGAGAAAATGGTCCCAGCTGCCCACTCATTCATTTATTCAGCTGTAGTCATCCAAAACACGCAAGGATGACCATACAGGTGCAATAACGGGACTCACTTTTCAAGGCTATATCCTGCCTGGTATTTCACAGATGTTTTCTGACAGTTGCACTATTTGTAAATTTAGAAACCAATGGCTCCCAGTTCCTGTTCTGAGCTTCTGTTGAAGTGCGTGTGTATCATTGCTCCTGGAAGCGTGGCCCTTTCTCAGTACATCCCATTTTTTCTCCTTTGAGTAATTATTAAGGATTTCTCCTCAGGGAATTATGTGGAAACCTGAGAAAAAGAGGGAATATTCTTCTAGTGTCTGGTATAACTGCAATCTGCCTCATCTGCCATCTATAATGGGCTAGCTAGGTTAGAAAATGAAACAATGCAGCAGGGAGGAGAGAGAGGGGGGACAAAAGGAAGATTAATACAAAGCAAAATCTTTTAAGGAAAAGAAAAAAAGGAAAAAATACAAGTCAGAAATAAGGGAGAGATGAGACTTGTACATCTGTCACTTGAGTAGCTGGATTTCCTATAAACTTCCATTGAGATCTGATTAGCTCTGCAGGCAGCAATCCAAGTGGGAAAGCATTGGATGTAACTGAACTTGTGATAAATCCTCCTGCAGCCAAGCATTAGTCAGAAATATACTGATCTAATAACAAGTCATGATTACAGTTTAATCCTGACTGGTACTTTCAGAATTACAGATAAAATGGATCGTTTAGTGTTGACTTTTACAATTCCCCAAGGTAACAGTATGGGGTTCTCATTAACTAAACGAATTATTCAGTTTGAGGCTGAAGCCATATAACTGTATGTTTCTTTCAGGACTGGGATCATTAGTATTGTCACAGAGGTGTATGTGAATCACTTCTTAAGCAGGTACTAGTCACATCCCATGTAGTAAATTGCTAAGCATCTTACTTAACGTTTTTACAGCTGTGATATTAAGTTTTAAAACTTCAGACGGCTTTCTGATTCTCAGTTCAGGAAGAATCCTTCCTGCTCCACCTTTCCAGATGTCAGAAGCATGGCTCAAAGGCTTCATTCCTCCTGTGCCTGAAAGTTGGACTGCAATATAATGAATGTCATATATTCTTCATGATGTTGAGTGTGATGAATAAAAGAAAGTAATAAGTTACTTTTATGGTTGTGTGCATGCCTTAAAAGAGGTGCCACTGGTCATTAGAGATAAGAATGCTTCTTGTCTTGCATGTGGGATCTTGTCCTACCACTCATTACTTGGGAGAAGAGACTGACCTTCACCTCACTACAGCCTCCAACCAGATAGATGTAGAGAGTGACGTCTCAGCCTCCTCTTCTCCAGACTAAACACCCTCAGCTCCCTCAGCCACTCCTCGTCAGACTTGTTCTCTAGACTCTTCTCCAAAGCTTTGTTGTAACATGGAAGGAGAGGTGAGTGCCTGAGGTCACCTGTCTGCATTTTTGCTGACATCTAGAAAGGGAGAGCCTGAAGTATGATAGCTGGGAGTGATGTCTGGCTCATACACGCATGTCAGAGGGCTAGACTTGATTGAAGAACCTCCTGTTTCCTTTGCCCCTGAGGAGTGGCTGCTGAAGACTTGCTCTGGGGAAAAGGGAGAGACTAGGGCCTTCTTCACCCAGGATGTGCCACATCTATATGTCCCCAGTAAGTTAACTGATTTCTTTGCTCCCACTTGGTACCTGGGAACTAACATGCACACATTGAATCTGGTCCGTGGGAACCAGTGCATCAGAGGGAAACAAGGCCAACAGTCCAAAGGGACATAGGCCAGTTGAGGGGTCATGTGAGCTCCTGTCTTGTGTCCATTTGACAGCAGAATTACGCTGGCTTCAGTAAAGTAAATCCTAATTTTAAATTGTGTAACTGCAAATTGAACCACATCCACTGCTGTGATGAATATAGGTGTTTTTTTTCCATACAGACGTATAAGTCTTTATTTATTTGTTATAGTCAGTGTATAAAATATCACTTACAATATAATCTCTTATTTAATTTCCTAGTAGTAGTGGCTTTCCTGCTGTCTCATAAGGTAGTCTGTTTTCAACATAAACACTGTTTAACAGCAGAATCTTTATAATACGGATCATCATTCTAACTTCTCCGCTTTCCAGTGTTCAGAAACAAATTTTTCAGATGCACATGGCAACAACTGTGTTGCTACAAATACATGAGTGGATAGAAAGCATAAACCAAATTTTTAAGGTACGTTCATCTGAAAATCTGTTTGATGAAGAAAAACAAAGCAAAAGGAGGTCAAGTCTCCCACATATTGAGGCGATTTGTATGTTGCACACTTCGACACATTTGTCACTGTCTGATGAAATGACCCTGTGTATAGACAATTTCTTTTCAGCCATTTTCTTTCATAGGCATAGCTCTGAAAGATGAAAAAGACCCAAAGTCCTGAGAATTATAATGTGTTAGCCTAACTGCTGACCAAAATTAATTCTTTCTCTTCTAGTATGAGCAGAGTTCTGATTTTGTACAAGGCTTACATTAAACTGTAACAGGGCCTGTTGCAAAACTGTTGTGGTAAGAGTTGCAAGTATTTGTCAACAATTAAGAAATAAAAGTCCATTTAGGAAAATCCAATGCAGCATATGGATATGTAGATCCTAGATTACCAGATAAGCTGCACCTGAACAGCCTCTCCTGAACATTCCATGAAGTTTAGATGCTCAGTTAAATAGCAGATCACATCATATCTCTGGAAAGTCAGCTGTTTTGTAGCATTTCTCAAGGAAACCCATTTTGGTGAGAAGGTATCATAAACATTGCTCCAGCGGTGGACTTCTAGTGATATAATCTCTCTTTTAGTAACCAAGGGTAATCTTTCTTCTAAAGAAAAAAACCTTGAGGTCATACATTTCTTTTAGCAACAAAATAAATACTAATTATGGGGGTTTGTCTGAACTTCACCCTTCTGGTGTAGCAGTGGTTTGTCCTATAGATCTTTTGAGACTCTCTTCAAGCAATATTATAAAGAATGTTTTAGTAGGAATCAGCTTTGATATTTTCCTATAAACAGAATTCTTTTAGGTAATCAAAAATTTAAAAAGAAAAGAAACGAGTAATAAAAGTGTTGCTGTAAGAACAGATATGTTCCTGTTAATTCTGTTAATTTCCTAAGCACTTCCAGAAATCACCTATCACGGGATTTGAGTTGTATTCTGGAATAAGTTACCTTGCTATATATATTCCTATCTATAAATACAGCATAAAGAAATAATAATACATGTAACTTTCAGACAGCTAAAACTGAGCCTGAGTTTTAATTGTTATTTTAAGAGTCATTGTTCAGAACCTTTGATTGCTTTGCAACTGCATGTGATAGAAATCTATTTAAATCAATCTCTTTTCATATTCTTGTTCCAGCACCTGAAGAGCTGCTATTTGTCAATCCTTTTCACTATCAGTACTTTTATGCTTATATTGATGCTGTCAGAGGAAAGTAGCTGACAAACTCATGCTAAAACTTTATATGAGATCAAGAGGAAGCTGGAAATTTTCAGGGAAGATATATATATTCTGAGGATTTCGATGTGTTTAGAGATGATCTCTTGATTTGGCAATGCTGAAAGTACTTGGAAAGCAAGGCAGTGTGAGGGCCTTGTTCTGAAATCCTTCTCTAGCATCCTCTTTTGGCACCTGGTGCAAACAGAGCTAGAGGATTCTTTGTTCTGAAGCACTGTGGCCATATTCATGTTTTCAAAGAAATTTGACCTTGAGGACATAAGAAGTAAGAGCTTGGGACTTGACTATCAGTTCAGTAAAGATAACAAGAGTTAAGGCCTAGATTTTTCACCTGAGAGAACTGATTTCTAGACAATGTAGTAAACCCAGTTCTTACCAGATTCCTGTAAAAAGAAATTGCATGAGAAGTGTCCACTGCTTTTGGGTAGACTGCCAGCACCACTCAACCCATCCATTCATTCATAAATTTCTAAGGATTGCTAGAAAGAAGTTGCTAGGACAGAGATCCATCTAATAAAATCAAGTGTGTGCTTACATACAGAGGTACCTCTATACCCAACATACAGACATGTATTATATTCTTTCCTGTTGCTTTCTCTAAAATGTTTTGAGGTTGAACTTTTAAGGGGGTTTTTGTCTTTTTTGTTTATAGAGAGATACTAAACATTTTAATGGAACTCTGTTTTGTAGACTCCTTTTTTACTACATTATTAAAAAGCAACCAAGGTAGATTGTTGAAATGATAATTTCAAAACATGATATTTTTTTTTCCTGTGTTTACAGTTTGCAAGCATAACTTTAATTCAGATACAAACATGACAAACATGAACTCACTATCCCTGGAGATACTGCAAAGCCATGAAGCTGAGGTGCTTCATGGAACAGGGTTTAGTGGTGGGCTTGACAGTGTGAGATTAGTGATTGGACTCAATGATCTTAAAGGTCTTTTCCAACCAAAAGGATTCGGATTCTATGATTAGTGAGTTTTAATGCTTATGATGACCTAATAGCTAAATATACAATGTTTCTAATTTCCTCAGTCTCCCAAAACCCTTGTTCTCATTATACTTACTACTGCAAAGTAGTGAATACATCCCCAAAAACAATGGTATTGATAATCCTAGGTTGAAAATCAGATTTATATTAATAGATTTCAAGGTGGGATTTAAAATATCCATAGGTTTCTGTTGTTAGAGGTTGTGAGAGCTCTCTCTTTTTAAGCTGCTGAGTTTTCTGACACTCTCACCAGTGCAGCAGATATACTTTCATTAACTGCCCTAATCCAGACTATTGAGGTCAAGTGTTTTGGGTCATCTCATTCAGTGTTCTGTATACCTGGCATATACTTTTACCTTGTATTAGTGTGCCTATCAGAGAAAAGTCAACAATAGTGCAAAAGCAGAGGAAGTTGTGAAAAGAATGTATGCCTCAACCTGTCACCATCACCTCATTTGAAATTGTTCCTACGAGAAAAACCATCAGCAGGGTTTCTGCAGGTAAAACTCTACTTAAAAATATTCCTTAGGTCCCTTAAGGTAAAAAAACTCTTGAGAAAAGTACAGCTAAATGCACAGAGACCTGTTAATGAAGATACAATCTGCTGGTTAAATAATGATTTGTTGTACACAAAATTATTCTTGGAATTGTTAGCTAAGATACTTTAGGTTAAGCTTCCAACAGTAATGCTCACTCCAGGTAAAATGCTGCAATTTTTGGTACTGGTGTTTTTTAAGGTCTTTTGTCAAGTCACGTATCTTTGCTTGTACAACAATTGCAAAGTTGTACAAATAGTCCTTATTGTCATCTCAGACACATAGCTGAGCTCAAGTATTTTTTTTTCTACAAAGAAAAAGGTATTGGCCACTGTCAGCTGATGAATGTTATTCCAGTATTAACTGTTTTTGTGTTCCTGTCTTGTCCACAACACAGAGTATTCATCCTAAACCTCATAATTTTTCTAGCATTCAGTTTCCTGGTAACAAAGCCAATGATCTAAGTTTCTGCTGCAAATTAGTCCAGGGTAAATATGGAGCTATATTACTGACTTAATTTGAGGCACTTGTAAATAAAACTGGTATTAGTAACATTACATGATCTCTTATTTAAGGCTTATTTTTCACCTCAGGTAGCTAACTAAATCCATGACCAGTGAGCCGAATAAAACACCAAATTTCTTTATGCTCCTTCTCTTCAAACCCCTTTCTCTCTCGTACACATCAAATGATTGAAATGCAAGGCGTGTCCAGTAATATGAAAAGATTTGTCTTTGTTCCTGGATCACTGCCATATCAGTCCCATGATAAAGGCCTTTTAGCATGTCTGTAAGGAGGTGTCTGTTTTCTGACTAGGATACGTTAGATGAGGATTTCTCTCAGAAGTATCCTAATTCCCTTCCACATTTTTTTTCTAGCTAGCCAATCCCAACATAATCCTATTAAAATTAGTTATAAGGCATACCTACCAATGAAACCTAGTATTACAGAGAGGATTATAGTACCAAAATTTAAAAGACCAGCACATTATGTAACCTTGTAACCATACCTCCTGGATGTTAACCCAGGCTTCAGGCATGCCTTGTCAACTGACCTTCCCAGGTATCAATAAAATGCCTTTCTTTAATTGCCTGTCCCTTCCACACATAGCAGGTAGTCCCTCATTTCTCACCCCTCACGCTCTCATCTCTGACTCAGAACACTGATGCAGGTATTCTTTTTATGATTCTTTCCTTGTTTTTTCTCATGCTCCTGTAGGCAGTAGAATACTATTTGGCTTCCTGTCAGCAGTTGCTGAATTGAAGTTGCTCTATTCAATCCAGACCACTCAAGAGAGAATTGCCAAATAATAAAGCAGCACATGATCTATGCTTAGCAATTGAATTTGCTCACTTCAGCTCGTAATCTGTATGTCGCTGCTTTTGCATGTTGCTGCTTAATCAAACATCTACACTACTTGAGCTTTGGTTCAAGTTTTTTCATAGGCCAGCCATTTGGAATCCATAGAATGACTTAATTTTGTCAAGATATGTCTTGACTTGATGCTGCACTAAATTGAAGCCAGAAGTAGAAATACTTGTAATTGCAATACCATCACTATTAGCTACATCATTGCCCATCTGAATGAATACAGGCTGAAATGCATGATGTGTAGGCATGCAGAGAAAGAGTCTCAGACTCTGCAAATTCAAGCACTTCTGAATGTTTCTGTATCATGTACATTTATGTGATTGTTTAAAGATTACCTCAGCATGCCATAACAGCTGGAGACTTGCTTTGCTTTAAAGAACACGCAGTAACTGGGAGAAGTATCCAGGTGTGCCA
Organism: Urocolius indicus; assembly: GCA_013401255.1. Taxonomy (NCBI): domain Eukaryota; kingdom Metazoa; phylum Chordata; class Aves; order Coliiformes; family Coliidae; genus Urocolius; species Urocolius indicus. The sequence goes on from WBNH01009037.1 coordinate 195,347, forward strand.
CACGTGTGAAATGCTGCCATGCTCCCAAAGCACCAAGCCAGCACCAGAATGTCCGCCACAGCATCTCATGCCCTGCCCCTTGCCTTGCTTGCCAAAATTAGGTTTGCATGAGTGCCAACATCTGGTGCAAGCCATACTGTACCTTGGATCTGTGCCTTGCCGCCACCTGGAAGAAAGGCTGGAGTTTAAAACCTGGAACTGAAAGGCATTTGGTTTTGTGAGCTGTAGGGAACATAACATTTCTGTTTGTATCTGCTGCTCTGTGTGTTTCATATTAGATAATAAACTGAGAGGACTGTATGTATCTAAAGCTAAACTAGTTATTTAATGATGAAACTTTTTGTAAATTAGTTGACAGCAGCTAGCAGTCAAACCTAATAGCAGCAGATGGACTTCGTGGTGCCTATTCCAACTTCTTGCTGCTGTGCTACCCTCTCTTTATTTGAAATGTAAGCACAGTTGTTTTCTTTTTCATAGTATTTACTTGGTTATTTTACCCAAAGGATTCTATTGCAAGAGATTGAAGAAGCTTAGTCTACTGCTGAACCACTGTAGTCTCTCTGGCTTCATTGTCCTTCCAGTAATGCTGGCTTTTCAGCAAGCATCCAGCCTTTCATCTATATTATCAATTTGAATGAAGGATTTTCTCAGCACTATTACTGTGTTTCTTCTTTAGGAAGTTTCTCATTTGTCCATTCTAGTTGCATCTAAATTGCTATGGGCCCTATAGTGCTAATCCCCTCATCATCCAGACCTGGCACCCTACCTGTCTATGAGTCAGGGTTCCTTACAACAGAGTAGGTAATAATAAAAGGAGACTCTGACACACAATCGTTATTTAGCCCATCCTAAAATATGAGACATAGAACTCCACAGCTTCTGTGATACCAGCTTCAGTCTTTTCTTGAGTTTAGTTTTGGGAAGAGTTCTTTTGTGCTGACACGCTTGATGGCTGGGATTGTTATAAGCTTGTTTGCTGTGCCTCTGTGCAGTAGTTGTCTGTCCTTTGGCAACAGTATTCGGTCATGGTTGGTACTTGAAGCTCCCTGAGCATGACGGTCACTCAGTTGCTGTCTCTGGACTGCCATTCTACACCTGCCTCTAGCCATAGTGTCCTGCTGTACTTAGGACTCCTGTCTTTGGCTGCTAATTTTTAAGTCAATTTGATAGATGAGGATGTGTCTTTTCACTTATAGCCATGGTGTTTAGTAGCCTGTGATGCCTTCTGTATTCGGCTGTGTCAGACTGCTGTACATAACATCTTACAATATGCCTCTGTAGCAATTCTGACACACTGCTGCAATAGGTTTACTCCACCTTGGAAACAGGGTGTTTTTTAGCTTAATGCATAGTGAATAAGGGAGGGAGCTGGGAGAGTGGTTCACATTTCTACTGGATATTTAAACTCTGCTGCTTGGAAGTAGGCTCATTTTCTGAACCCATTATGTTGAGTCTCCTGTATTTTTTAAATGAGGTTTAGATTTTCTGTTACTTTTATTGTCTAATCTAAACCCAAGAGGCTTGAATTCCTCCTTATCTCTGTGCCTTGTGACATTTGGTGAAGAGACAGTGTTAGTAAAAAGCACAAAGCACATGGACTCAGAAACTGAGCAATCTGAATTTGAGTGCTGGTTTCCCATCTTACAAAATAGACTAATACCATGTAGTTTCTTGTCAAACTATCACTTGGGCTTTTAAGGACCATCCCTGGGCAGCGCAGGAGCTATACTCCTTGTACATAATCTGTTGTACGTTACATGTAAAAGAAGAAATCAGACATATTACTCCAGAATATCCCAAATATTGAAGTTCAGTATCAGGTAGAATGGATGAACAATTTCCTGTGGCACTTTAAACAACAGGGCATGTCCCTTAAAGTCTCAATGTGTCTCATGGATTAGTTTGATGCAAATTGAATCATTGAATCGTGGATGGAAAATTAATCATTGAATAGGGGTGGACTTTTTCCCTCATAACCAACTAATGAGTAATCTCTCAAGTAGGTCACTTCAGTTAATGCTATGCTATGGACAACTCCAAAGTAGATCAGGTACTGAGAGATTTAATTTGTTTAGTGATTCACTTTGCAAGGCTCTGAAGTAAATTAGTACATTAAAACTAGTTTCATAAAAGAAAAAAAAAAAAGAGAACAGAAACCACACAATATTGTCACAGAACTGATTTTGCTAAAATAAATCAAAGCAGAAGAAAATTTAGATAGGATTAAGCATGAAAACGTGCTCTGCCATTTCAAAAATGCTTGGTACCACACAGAAAAAAGCTACTGAGATTTTTTCTATTGTTCTTGTAAAAAGTAGATCCACTTCTGTGAGCATCAAACTTGAAACATTCCTAGAGTATCTGATGTAATCAAAAAGATGGGAATGATTTGCTGGCATTTGCGAGTGGATATTGTGCTCTCCTCATTTACAAAACCTTCTCAGATGTTGCACTTCAAACCCTCTCTGGATATTTGATTCTGTGAACGGCTGCTGAACATGCAGAGTGATTGCTTCTCTTCCATATACTGTTGAAGAGTTCATTTAAGCCTCTGAAGTCTGGTGTGGTTTACATTTGAGTGCCAACCTGAGCCTGTGTTCAAGCCCAAAGCTTGTAGATTCAGTGTGCATCCATGATGCTCAGGCCTAAACCTGTGCTTGGCAGAAGGCTTTGGGAAACCTTGAAAGTCAAAAAGAAGAACATGCTGAGAGTCCTAAATAAAGGCTGGACAGAGCCTGACTGAGTCCTCCACCAAGCGTCTATTAGAGTTTGGTAGCAACATTCTATGGTCAGTGTTGAGGCGGTTGAGTTATGCTTCATCACCCACCAGTATAATATGCAGGTGGTAAAGCAGCCAAATTCAAGGCATCTTTTTGCCAATATAGTGGACAAGTAAAGCACAACAAAGGGTGTGTGCAGTCCCTTAGCACCTCCATCTATGCTAACACAGATGTTAGTGCATGACGTGGCCCACCTTAGCAGTAGCAGCAGTCAGAAATGCCAGGCAAAATATGATGGTAAGGGAAGCATGCTCATTAGCTCACGTGTGTAGAAGACATGGATTCCTTCAATACACCCTCAGAGACAGAATGCAACTGGCATATTTTCTTCTGCTTCCTTGCTGAGCTCACTTGGCCCAGGTCTTCAAGTTGCTTAACTATTCAGTCAGCTAAGTAATTTAAAAACTGGAAAAGATCTTGAACTACTTTTCCAAACTCTTCATGCCAGCATACTTTATAAAAGTACTTCTGAAAGAATTAATCTTTTTTTTTAAAAAATCTATATTTTTTCCTTAGCTTTAAATGCAATGATGCAATATTTAATCAAAGGACTGGTTGACAAGATGAACTTCTTCAGCCCCAGCCAGATGGTACTTGGCAGTAATATGCAATGCAAGGTTTGGTTTAACGTTAGAGCTGAGCAAAAGCCCCTGTAGCTTTCCTAGAGTCTGAGTCCACTCCTGTGGCTTGTATCACGTAAAGGTTCCAATCTAGATATACATCTATATAAACAATGAGGCAGATAGCATAATAATATATCATTTTCCTTTTCTTATTTAAATCTTGTCACCTTAGATGAAGGAGGAAGCTGGATTTTCTGCCAAGATGAGCAGCAAGACCTTTTGTCAGTACTGCCCAGTTGATAGAAGGGCTTGGCTCAGCCATGCTAGCTGGTGCTAGAACTCTCCTGCCCAGGGAAGGAGATGAGCACAGTTTGGTCTTTGTACTAGTGTCTGCATGACCAGGGAACTGCTGCCCCTTGGATTCTGCTGCCCCCCACATCAAGGAAATGACCCTTATGTTGGAGCTTCTGTGGTGGAATATCTGTAGATCACAGAAGTACAGGCTATAGAGGGCTGTAAAAATTGGTCATACAAGTCAAAATAAAAACTGGGAATGACTGTAAAATTAATTTAATCAGCCTGAATTTCAGTACTAATTAGTTCCAACAAATTAAAGACTCAGAGACCCTAAGACCACCCAATTTCACAGTGTAGTTATTTGCAAGGAATAAGGAAATGCAATTGAAGCTGCAAAATTCTCATTGTTCATATTGTTTTTCCTCAGTTTGATTACATCAAAACTAAAACCGGATTAATAGAAATAATTGGAGAGCTACCCTTCTCCACAACACCTTTCAGATAGTCATTTTTTTCCACAAGTAATTTTTTTCTTCTAAAAATAATAGAATAAAATCAAGTGGAAGTGGTCAGAATGGTTCTTTCAAGTCCTCCATAAAGTCTGTCATTATTTTTATCCCAAAAAAGTATTTTCTTCCATAATTATGATTAAGAGGAAAGATTTGCGTGGTTATTTTAAGTGCTGTGATGCTTTGGTGCATAATTTGATGAGGCTTTTAGACTCAGCCATGTGTATCACCACACTGCTGAAGCAGTTCTGGCAGCAAACACAGAACCACACAGTTTTGAAGTCCTTCCTTTGCTTTTCCCCATCTTCAGCTGAAAGACTTTTCAAATCTAATAATTAGCAAAAACGTTTGTTAACTAGATAATGATTTAGAAATTAATTTTTATATTATGCAAAATGTAATTAAAAATGTAAATCAATAAAATGCAACTGTGGATGGGCATTTTATGACTTTAAAAGCCAACTAATCCGTATCAAATAGAAGCAGCAATTTTTAATGTGTTCGGTATTATTGCAGAGGTTCTCAGGCAGGGTACATTAATTTTCACATTAGAGATGGGCTGCTGGAGAAAATGTAATATTTTAAATGTAGCAGCACTTTCAAGGAGGAAAGGAAAGTTCAGAAATTTCATTTGACACAATATGTTACTTTTAAAGTTACATTTTCTACCAACAGGGTTCAAGACAGGAAAGCTTAGAGATACAATTCTTGGTTTCTTTGTGAGATTTGGAAAGTTGCAACAAGCTCTTTTGTAGACTCTTCTTCAGACTTGAATCCTGAAACTAATGGATGACCTTTAAACACAACAGCTTATTCAACTATAGAAGTAAGAGCTTGGTTTTTTTAGTTTACCAATGGGACAAAGAGAAATAATGTCAAAGGTGAGAGGGGAGGCCAGTTGTAGTGGTGACTCTACTCTGCACAGTGTCTCCACAATAGCATATGCTGTTGTGTACTTCGTCTGCCTGAGTAATATTTTGTACAAAAGCCAGTCAACTGATTTCTCTGTCCAGGCTGGTCTTGCATTGCTTTGCTGATCCCAGGAACTCCAGGGCTTAACCTGCTCATGGAGATCTCAGATTCATAACCATGTACAGTCGCCTTCTTTTATTCTTCTGCCTTAAGCTGTCTTTCATAACTACATAGGTGTGTCTTAAGGCGGCTATTCTAGCAAGTCTTTCAGCATTTCTTTCAGGTGTATCTTTTACAAAATGTCCTTATGTCCTGTGTTTTGCTGTGAGCCCTCAATACCTTTGTTTGGTCACTCACTTGATGCAGAGCACATTATCACTTTATTTGTTTTTATAATTTTCAAATTGTTCTATTGCAGTTCCATGCAACATTGGTAGCAACTTAAAATCCATTAATTGCTTCATTTTTGGACTGTCAACATTACCAATTTGTTCTCTGGTGCAGGTACATAAGAGCACAGATCAAAATATTCACAAACATACTTCCAAAGTAATTTAAGTCTTTTCTCTGCAAGCAGCTCCCCTCACTGACAATTCTGTTTGAAGATTTTTAGTTACTATTTGCAGTCCAGTAGCATCCCTGGATCTCAGAGAGAGCTCCATTGCATCAGATAAATGCAAACACACATTTTTCTCCCCAAAATACATAGGGTAAAGGGAATCTACACAATGTTGGCAGGTAGGCCTAGATTGCTGTCCTCATGGTTTTTTCCAGTTGGTCTCTTAGTAAGGTGATGGTTGCCTTTTCTGGCTGGAAAGCAGCGTGAAATGCAGTGAGATGATCTCCCAACAAGCATATTTAGACACATGCTTAACATGCAGGACAGAGTTCAGAAACTGATGTTGATAGTGCTCCACCAGCCTGGAAACAGACATCCAGAGATTTGAGATAGGAAGAAGTGACGGATTTACATTTCCTTGGTTTTTCATTTCCGGTTCTGAAAACACCTGATCTTAATAATACCATCCACAAATCTACTACTAGTCTTTCAGTAACAAGAGAGAAAATTCTACTATTTTTCTCTGGTATAATTGCTCTTTCCAATGCAGCCTGAATAAAGCCTGAATTCCGAATAATGTTGATATATTGGCTCACTTAGAAAAGCATTGTTAGCAGCTGATTGCTTATATAATCTCCTTGGCAATTTTTTACGTTTGGGCTGTCCTTATTTTGTAACAAGAAGAGAATATAGAGGTTTTTACTTCAATTGGATCCATTAATTTTCGTAAGTCATTTGGACAGCAAGGTATTTAATCAACCTCCTATGCAGTTTCAGTGAGACACTATTTCTAAAGAACTTAACACTGAGTGCTTTTAGTCTAAGGCTTAAGGCTTTTGTTAGAAACAAACCATGCTATTCATGAAAGATTAATGCCTATATGAACAAGAAGGGGTAATGTAATAGGGAATAGTAGTCTTATATCATCATGAAAAATGGGGCCTACTAAAAATCCCAGTAAAACAAGTTCGGAGAGTTAAACAACAACACCCCCCACCNTCTCTTATCGTTAGCAACAAATTAAAACTAATTACCTTCTAATCACAGAAGAACACAGTCTGATGTTCCAGTCATACTTGGTAGTGATTATAAAGGCAGGTGTGGAGCAATGGGAATGCTCAAGTAACACGCGTGAAAGACATGAATGGCTAGAATTAGTTCTGTATGTTGTGCTAATTTTCTTTCAGGTTTTCCAATCTGAATGGAAATGGGGGGATTTATACTTCTCTTTATTTTTTTTTCCCAAAGATATTCTGTTCAGAAAAGTACATTTTGATGATTTGTAGACACACAGCATTTCAGCCAAGCAATTTGAAGATGTATTCAAGCTGGATACATTTCCCTGAGATTCTAGGAACTCTAATGATAGAGAAGGTAAAGAGCAACTGCAAAATTCCTCGTGCCTCTTCAGCTTCCTTTTGTTAAATTTTCTAATATTATGTTGGAGAATGAAGAAACCTTTGAAACAGCTAGAGAAACAAAAAATCCAAATCAAAACTTTGATTACAGTTTGCAGCAAAGTCTCTTTCTAATCAGAGTGCTTTTGAATTTGTTCTACATGGTATATAATATTTTGCTGACTCTTTTCTTTTTTCTGTATGAATACTGAATGCTCTCACTGTCATATGTGTACAGCATGGAACTCAATTCTCACTCATTTTGGTTAAGCATGGTTAATCATGTCAGATTTGTTTCGTTTTCTTTTTCAGTGAGACTTGTTAATCTAAGCTAGGTCAACTTTTCTAGCCAATCCATACCTTCTTGACTCCCAAATCCAAGTGAGGAAACCAGTTCCCAGGGAAAAAAAATTACAAAGAGTAGATTTTTCTTTAAAAAGTCACTTTTCTAAACTGATAAAGAGAACAAAATAATGTCAGTACACATTGTGTCAAAGAATTATATGAGACAGAATTTTATAAACTTAACGTATAGAGAAAATCTTACTGCTGAATATCCGAAGAGGTCAAGATGCACTAGCATGTGGTTGGGCAAGTGAGCTGAAAGGAGAGGAAGGTGTCATTGCACCTGCAGATGGATACCCATCAGGATACCAGCAGGACTGGTTTTGAAACTAGAGCAGGTTTCTCATAGCCCTCTCCTGGACAGACCTTCTCTACTCTGACTGTGGAAAATATTTTGCCTTATGTCTAATTGGATTTCCTATGCTACAACTTGTGGACGTTATCTTTTTTCTGTTTATTGTGTGCCTCTCATAAGACTTTGGCCCTGCCTTCTCACTATAATCCTTCTCCTGGCAGTGGAAGATTGCAGTTAAATACTCTCAGTCTTTTCTTTTTAAGGCTAAGCAAGCCCAGCTCTCTCATCGTACCTCACATGCTTCAGCCACCTAACCATCCTCGTCGCCTTCTGTTGGACATGTTTTGCTTGTACTGGGACGATTGGACAATGTACTGTACTTATAGGACAACATTTTGCTTGTACTTTTCATTACTTCATTTCAGAACATTCCTGTCAGTCTATTCCTCCAGTCAAGGTAAACATCATCCAGTGTTCTTCCCACTCACAAAGCAAGTCATTTCATCACAGAAGACAGATCAATCAGGCACAAGTTGCTCTTAGTAAATACATTCTGACTCCCCCCAGTTACCTTAGTGTCTGACAAGTCTGTAGGTCATTTGATCTTCCTTCTTGCCTATTTTAAAGATTAGCATAACATTTCCCTTTTTTTTTTTTTCCTTTTTTTTTCTGAGTCATCAGGAACCCATCTAATCTTTAAAATGTGGAACCTGTGAAAAAGTCTGTAGTCTTCACTGAAGCGTGTGCAATTTTGGGTACAGTAACTGTGTGAATATATGATTAATAAACTCGAGCAATCCCCTAGGTGCAGGATAGCATGATGAACACACAGAGTGGCACCGAACATCAGATATTCCATGTACTGAATATGTGTATCAAATGAAAAGTGTAGACTTTGTCATGGAGTTTTCTGTCGTTACTTCCACTGTCTTTTGTACTTTTACTTGCATTTGAAGTACTCAGACTTTTTGTGAATCAAGTGCCAGATCTTTTTTTTTTGAGGATATGGTGTCATGATTTAGGATTTCATAACATCTGAAATGTCATACAGAAGCACCAACTTTGGCAGCACTGACTTAAGGTAAAAAGGGTGGAAGATTGCAAGGATCCTCTGTCATGGCTAAAATCCACAAAAGACACATTCTTCTCTTTTCAGTTTGCATTTCATGCAGCCTTATGATTGTTTTGGCTGGTTTTTTTTTTTTTTTTTTTTTTTTTTAGCTGGGCACTGGTTTAAGTAGCAGATTTAGTTAATGCCATAAACTTAGTAAGTTATGATACTCCCAGTGTGCCAAATCCCTGTTAAATCAATGTTTTTTAAGCTCTTTTGTAATTTTATATTCTCCATAAACAGCACACAATGCAATTGCCAAATAGACCCTAGTTGGTAGGGTTTTTTAAAATAAACAATTACACTTGAATATTCATTTTCTAAGTGTCTGGTACTGATAAAAAAAAATTCAAAGACACAAAAAACCCCAACCCCAAACCACAATCATGACTGGAATTTGTTGTGAGGCAATTATGTGTTTAAAGTAATTAAAACTATCATCCTTTACACTGAATGCTCTAAAAATTCTCACATAATTGATGTAGGTCTTGTCCAGAGAGTAGGTTTTGTCTCTAATGGAACAGAAAATATTATTCCCAGATTTCAAAATCAAATGCTTGGCTTTCACTGCATCCTCTTCTTCCCTCAGTGCTGCTTTCCCGCCTATCCCCCAAGCAAGTATGCAAATCCTAAGTGACTTCAAAATAAATTCTGTGCTTTTAAACAAATGTAACTTGAAATGTAAGTAGCAAAGCATTTTCAGATCATGCTTCCCAGATCCTGTCCCTGTGTAATATTATAAAGAACACAATGATATCATTTTCTGGAAAGTGCTAGAAATGGTGAATAAGAATTTGCATAAACAAATGAAAGAAACTAGGTTGAATGTCAGAATATAAATGCAAATTTTGACCAAAAAAAAAAAATCTACTTTTCTTTGTATTCTTATAAAACATATCAAAAGTAGAAAGGTGCTCAATAGCAGCTGCAAATAGAAAAACGTTGATAGAAAATTTAGTCTCATACATGAGGCAGTGAGCTGAGAGACATTGTGATGACACTGTTCTGTCAGTGTTTTAGAAATGCCGTCTGGGGTTGGAACCTGCATTAACATGGACTTTTCAGAGGACTTGCATTCAAAAGGCTTTCCTTAATTGGTGTTATTAATATGCTGTCTCTCTGTATTTCTTGACTAACTAAGGTGACTCACCTTTCTCCAACTCACATTATCATGCATTGTGCTGATTTAATCATGGCGTATTTAATCATAACGTATTTAATCATGATTTATCTGAAACACAGAACCCAAATTCGAGCGAATAACAAAACCTGCAAAAATGTGAAATGCTGCAGAGGGTAGTGGTGTTAGTAGCAAAATAATCCCATCTTTTGCACTCACAGATGCCATACTGCTCTCAGGACTAACTGAATGGGTGAAAATTTCATGTCCGTACAGTATTATAAACAAATCTACCAGGATGGTATTACTTTCCTTGAAGTCAGTAACTCCAATGTGTGGCATTAAATAGGTGTTATGAAGGTGATCACCTGCCTTCAGCTATTTGATTCCATTTCTTTGTTCCAAAAATAAAATTAAAAAAATGAACAAAACCATGGAAAACATTCATTAGTGAGAAGATGGTTTTCAAAGATGTAAATAAAATTATTAAGCTTTTAGTCTAGAGGAGACTGAGGGGAGATCTTATTAATATTTACAAATATCTAAAAGGTGGGTGTCAAGAGGTTGAGGCATCCCTTTTTTCTGTGGTATCCAGCAACAGGACAAGGGGTAATGGGATGAAGCTGGAACACAAAAAGTTCCACTTAAATATAAGAAAAAAACTATTTCACTATGAGGGTGAGGGAGCCCTGGCACAGGCTGCCCAGAGGGGTTGTGGAGTCTCCTTCCTTGGAGGTCTTCAAGACCCGCCTGGACATGTTCCTAAAACACCTGATCTAGGTGAACCTGCTTCTGCAGAGGGGTTGGACAAGATGATCTCTAAAGGTCCCTTCCAACCCCTACCATTCTATGATTCTATGATAAGCTTTCCTGTAGCTTTGGATTCCATGAAGGACAAAACAAATTAACTCACTGAAATTTCCCCTATTTCCATATACTAAAATTCAGTAGGAAATTTGATTTCCACATATCTTAATTTGATGTTTGGTGAGATCTACACATGCAAATATTAAGATCGTGTGTTAAAAGACAAGTGAAGCATGCTACTGCTGTACTACCAGCAAGGGATCATCATTATTGTTTAATCACTTTCCAATATGTTGTTATTTTTAACTTGGCTCTTCCTAACTTTGTTTAAATTAACATTAAGGGAATGGCCTCCCTTTTAAATAGAGCAGCACGCAGATAACTTGGGATTTCAGTTTCTTCCCTTTAAAAAAATCATTGGTGGCACAGTAATCTTGCTGTGTTGTCATAAACACGTATCCCATCAGCAGCTATATAGTTATATGTTTAAAATTGCTAATAGCTTACAATGTGATCATTATGGCTAATGCTCTTGAACAGTATCTCTCTGATCTTTCATTACCTTTTTCATAAACTCTAGCAACCACTCAACCAAATCTCAGTCCCCATACACAGAACCACATGAGTTAAATTAAAATTTATATTTTCTGGTATTTTTTCCCAAGATACTTGCTTTCCAAACCTACCTGTCCTGCATTCATTAGAACTAACTGTCGTGTAGTTTAAACAGCCTGTAAGTAGCCCTGATCTCCATGGAGTCTGTATGGTTGAATAATATAACTGGACAGTTAAGGATTTTCTGTCCAAGCTGACTGATGTTCATTTTAATAATCCTAGACTTTTTTCCCTTAATGTTTCAAAGAGTTATTAACAGAATTCAGCCTTTTTTTTTTTTTTTTTAGTCTGTATACCTACTGATCCTTAGGGTACAGAGTTGCCTCACTTGACAAAAGATATGATGATAGTAGTGTAAATGTAGAGGGATAATTTTACACAAGGACTTTTGCTTTTAATGGTGTATCTCCAGTCCTGGATTATCTGTGTCCCAAAAGTGTTCTTCAAATTCCCACAGTTAAATTTTAAAAACTTATGTACTACATGTATATGCAAGATGGATTTGAAACCTTTTTCAGACCAATCACTGCTATGAAACACAAGATCCAAACCTCAACATACTCTAAGGATATGACCTACTTTTATTTGTAGCCAGTGTAAATTTATATTAATCTGCCTAAAGAAAGGTAGTTTTGTTTCCTTTAGTCTAAGTAACACGCAAAAGCACTTCTGAAAACATTAGTTACTTATAAGTTTGATATTCCTCAGGATCTTTTAGGATTAAATTCACTTCTTTAGATAGCAATTGGCTCAGTTTTCATCCCAATATTCCTGGACTCTGGAACAATTCAGTTAAAAAACCCCACACTTTATTTCCACACAGGCAACAGAATGCATCTCCTTTATGGCAGTGCAGCACAAGAGTATGCCTGCAGCCATTCATCCCAATTTTGTGGTGATAGGCTTCATGACAGTATTAGGTGCAAATTTCTTGCAGGCACTTGCTCATTTGCTTTTTTTTTTTCTTCTTTAAAAAAAAAAAAAAAAAAGAAAGGCCTATACTTACCATTACATTTCTTATTTAAAAAATGGCATATCCGTAAAAGTGTATGACTATTTTTCTAGTTGTATGAGTTACCACTTGATCAATTAATCCATTTTAGTCTGTCAGCCTCCAAATACAGAAATAGCTGATTTTGGAAGACCAAAGTAGCTCACACATCAACATTGATACTTGATTTCAGATTGTGCAGTTTTCTGTATTGTTTATTCATATTTTTAGAAAGTATCCAGCACAACTCTAGGCCCTGAGTGTGTAAACTTATGAAATTATTTGTCTTGATTTAAGACATGAAGAGAAAACTATAAACTACAAGTTGTCATATCCATACATAATAAAGTTTTATCTAAACACAAACCTAAATGCATATTTAGGAACATGACCTGCACATAAATATTGCCAGCTTTTGTGCTACAATATGTTATCTTTTATGTCATGAAGATCTCAGAGTTTGTGCTTAACAATATATATCCCAATGATGTTACTTTTTAACATTCATTTTCTGTTTCCCTTTGCTTGATTCCAAGCCTGAAATTATGCTTGCAATGAAATATCCTCAGTAGTTATACAGAATTCATGAACAAGATGTGTACATGATCAAGTTTTAGAATCATGGGCTTTAGTAGCACTGAGGATCACAACCATCAGGAGCAAAAAGTTTTCTTCACTATGTTTTAACCTTGACATTCAGTGAGTTGAGATGAGACAAATGTGTCCCATGACCTTCTTCAACCTTGTGTCTTTTTGAGACCCAGGGCTGCAATTACATTTTTTTTTTTTGTATCAATTTGTTCTGCTACAAATTTGATTGTAATTTTTATTTACTTTGTAGAAAGAGGATGCACTTTGTATAGTAAAAACTCATTAGCTAAGAATAGGTTTTAGCTAAAGATAAATTAGCTAAGAATTTCTTGTATTCCATCATTGAGAAAAAAACATGTTCTTGGTGTTTCTCACACCTGTAAGTGTATTTTCCAACTCCTCATTTCTTCTCTAATTACGTCTTGATTGTGGGGTAAATTCTCTAAGCTTCATTGGAAGGAAAATCATTGTCTTTTTATCCTCTCTGTGGGGAATTCATTCCACTTGTTTACTGATGTGTGTGGCAGACTGAATAAAATGATTCCTAATTAGCATATATGAAATAATCATTGGTCTATCTGGAGTCATAATTAATGCATTAGGAAGAATTTACTGAGTGTCAAGGAGAAAGACATTAGCATAAATGAGCTTATTTTAGATGGGCTGCAATTGAGAGACTACTTTCCGGTAAGAATGTTTACCAAAATTAAGCAATAATAACATATCAATTTACTGAGAACCATTAGTGTGCATGATCTGAACTATTAACTTCTGCAAAGAAGCTCCAGCCCTGCTTCAAACACCTTGCTAGACGAAAGATTTTGTTGACATCCTAATAAAGTCGCAGCAGCACCAAAGTATGTGATGATGAGGAGCAGATAGAGTCTGTGGATGTACAGAGAGGCTTTCTTTAATATGCTCATGGACGTTGAGAAAAGCAGATGCTGCAGAATCTTCTAGTTATCCTACCTGGTAACTCTCAGGTTTTATTGATTAAAGTGTGTTTCCATTGAGAGTGTAACCTGTAGACAGTAGTGAAACAAAGATAATTCTTGCACTGGCAAAAGTCTATAATGACTTTAATTTCTATATTGATACTCTGTGAGCGGGGAAGTGATAAACTGTGATACAGGCTTTAATTATTTTCATTCTTTCCTCGGTTAGTCACCAGGCATCTGACATCCTGAAAGTACATTTTGATTTTTAGAGGACTGTGCATTGAAGAATGACTGCTCTACCCAAGGAAGAGGCATGTTTCAGAGGGCTTAAAAATAGGTTTAGTCTTGTAGGACTTAAGTTTATAGGGCATATATCTAATCTCTTTTGCCATACTCACCATTATATTTAGTGAAGAGATGTGGGTGCTGGTAGAGCTTGGCAGTGGGTAAACTCCAAACGTGAGGAACTAATGGAAAACTGTTACACCTAACATGTCTGACTTCAACAAGAATCCCTCTAGTCAAAGGATCAAGTTAGAAGAAGTTAGACTCCAGTATTGCACTAGCTTCAAGAAATGACAATCTGTTACAGGAGTATAAATTTACAGCAATCCACCAAATTAATGTAAAATGTTTTAAGAACAATCATAACCTCTGTCACTAATTTATGTGGGGAAAGCAACAGTCCAGCCTTCATTCTCCTCAGCTCTGTACCTCTTTCCTTGTGTGTTTCCTGTAAGACAAATCACTGCCACATTGTTTAAATCTAGCATAGCCTTTTTACAGCTAAATTAGAGCAGATGAGTGTTTTGTCGGTCGTAATAATATTTGTGCCTCATTAAGTGGTATGCAAGACGACTGCTAACATGGGAAAATGCCTCTTTTGGTTGATGAGGTCTTTGTTGTTACAGTCAGTACACCCAGTATATTGATTCCATGTGGTAATGACTTTTGAAAATGAATTGAAAAGTGGCATTATTGAGGGTAACTCCAGAAAGGACGAAGGCAGTCTTAACAATGCAGCATGGTTCAGATGAATGCAGCTGTTCAGATTATTGAACAAATTGGTACAAAGCGTAAAAAACCCACAAAAGGCAGGGAAACTGTCAGAGCCACAGTACTGGTAAAGAAAACCCATTTAGGCTTTTTTGCTGCTACCTTTATTGCCTTCATAGACATAATATATTTCACAATAACAGTCTTCCCTGACCTTTTTTCTAATCAGGTTGTGAGTCTTTATAGTGGGGAAAAGTGATTGTGATATTCCATTTTGTTTGTGCACCTTCTGAAGGAGATACCATATCTACCGACGTGTCAGAAGCTCCATTTCCAGAATTACATGCAAGCCATTGTAAAAGTGCTGTTAAAAAACACCATCTACAGTGCTGACATTTTGGCCCAGTGATAAATGTTATAGCAAAATAAGACTTCTTTCTTCAGAAAGGTCAAAGCCAAGGGAATCGATTAACATAGCACTTGCTTAAGGAGAATTGGTGTATTGGAATATTGTCTTCATTTTTCTTTTCTCCCTCCATATAAGGTTATTCTTTTGTGTTTTCATAAAGCAAACTAAAAAGGAAGAATAGAATTAAATTCTTAGGCTTGATCTTAAATCCTAGGCTTTGAAGTCCCAGAAACACTGTGGATTGTATTCCTTCATATTAGTTGGACTTGCTCCTGTTCTGATAAAGGGCCAACATACCTGCTCATTTCCAGCATTTACATAACCTCCTTTCTTAAAATATCTTTGGTATGTATATAGCAGAAGGGTTAGAGAGACTCTTGGTTACCAAAAGAAAGTCAAATGGCCCTCATTATTTGTTCTTTCTCTCCCATCTCCTCTTTCCTTGTTGACCAAGCAGCTCTCTCCTGCGGTTGTTCTCACTTCTGAAGGATGTGCTGGCATTATGATGGGGAAGTTCTTCTGCCTCACTTTTGCCACTACAAATTTAGGAATTCGTCCTCTGGTTTTGTTCATCTTGAATCTCTGCAGTTCTGTAAATAACTGTCAGATTATGAGTTTTTAGGCACAGTCTTCCTGATGGGTGGATACAACCTAACTCCAGGTACTTGGCATGAGAATCAAAATGCAGCATTATACATTTCTGTTTCATGCTGACTTTCTTTTTAAATGTAGTTTTCAGGCACTGATATCGCTGGTCATTTTCTTAATATTATTTCCCTGCTTTAATATGGTCTGATATATTATTTTGAGAATCTTTGACTTTGCTACAAGAAGCTAGGATGACAGGTGTGGAGAATTATCCTCAGAAAATGTAAAACTTGTACAATAAAAAAAAAGTTAAGCATTTTATTCAAAGTAGTGAAGATGTCACGCCTTGCTTGTGGGAGACTGGTAGGAATTCTCTCCCTGAGATTTCCCTGTCCCAATAGGAGCTTTAATAGATCTTGTCATCACTGCTGTTCTGCATTCAGAATGATACCCTTGTCCTCTCTGCATCATATCTCAGGTCACTAGCATGAGAGGCCCCTCCTTCCTTTTGGTGGTGACAACATTGCTTTGGTAATTCTACTCGCTCATCTCTGCTCTCTCCTCACCCTAGTTGGTCAGAAGAAGATGTCACACAAAGGGCAGCAAACATTTTAGTCCAAGAGAAAACTAGGACATGATTCTGTTTAATCTATGCATGAAAGAGATGGTGAATGAAGGATTCTTGGTGGTGTAAGGAAGCAGCCATACAGGCCGCCACAAACTTTTGTCTTATAAGATGTAAAGCAAGTAAACACTTTTTTTTTGGACAGTGGGTGAATTTACTGCTGGCATTTAAGACAACTCCAAGGAATTGCACCCGCTTGCAGCTTTGGCCCTGGTGATGGTATTTCTCTTAAGGATGTATGTATTTCTGCTAATATGCCTTCAAACCCCCAGCATTCTCATCTGATTTCCCATTCACTGCATAATTGCAATATAAGAATGAAAATGCTTTTTATAATGTAATTCATAAAGCAGCTTATGGCCTTGCATAATTAAAATGGCTAAATGGAAACAGCTCACTGCACTTTGAAATGCATACTAAGCTAACCAGAAATTGATCAGTGAGTGTAGTTTCTGTGAGATTATGGAAACTTTGGAAATATTTGATAACGGTGCAACTTAAATGAGTCCAGAAGGTGCACAAAATTAGCCGCAATTATTGCATGAGAGTTGTCTCAGTGTCATCGTAAATGGTGTATTAGATCTGGCAAAAAGCCTTTCAGTTTTATAAGCAAATTGGATTGGTTCTGCACTTTGTTCCCTGCCTCACTATTGCCTTTAGCTGTATGTGTGTGAACCTGTACTTCCAGGCTGTTTTACTAAAAGGAATGCAGCACTGATTGGACTCAGATACCTTAATTTTAGCTGTGACTTGACCACACATGCAAACATTGGGAGAAAATTTGCATGATTGATCAGAGCTTCCTCCAGCCCCTCAAATTCAATTCTCTCCTGCCCAGATAGAAAGACACAAAAGCCTGGCTGCTCTGGCTAATGAATTAGGTTCCATGTAGAAATCTGCAAACTGAAACTCTAGCAGCATACTTACCATGAGACAGACTCTCACCTTGAGGTGTCAATCTTTGAAGCACATTTCCGATGTATAATGCAGCATAAACACAATTCAGTGTGCAATTAATCACTTAATTATTTTTCCTGCTCTCAGTATTAAACTGAAAAAGCTGAGGCGTTGACTTAATCAAGTTACAGTTTACACAGAAATCAAATTCTGGTTTTTCTCAGACCAATATTCCTGATACTGCTATGTACCATCCCTCTCCTTCCCTTTCGCATCAGGATGCCACACAGCATCTCCTGTAGCTTTACGTGTCACTCTGAGGTTAAACAGCACCAGCAAATACAGTTATCCACTGTCTGCCACCACCTCAGAGCTCTCTATGAGGTTAACCAGCCTGCTCAGAGGCTATCAACAGTATGTTCCCATCTGTGAGTCACCACTCCTGTTTTTACAGGCAGCTGCATTAGTCTTTTTTGAGACATGAAGATTCACGGAGCAGCTGTACCATTAAATCCTGAATGCTGGCATTCTGAACACACATTTTTATTTAAAAAAAAAAAACAAAAATGAAGCCCATTTTCATGGAAATGGGAGGTTTTGTTCTTGGAAAACAAATAAAATGGTGTATTCCTCCTCTTCACCCCCTCAGTGTGCTGTTGCAACTCATGGAAATTCTTCTTCTTCTGTACCCCTCCCAGTTAATGGACTCCAATTCTCATGCATATGAGGGATATGAACTTCCTGCATAAATGGGTGGATACTGCCAATAAAAAGCCTACACTGCTTTCAGTGAATGCTGTGCATGTGTCACCTCCCCCCATCATTAATTTTCAAGCACTGAGATTGCAGTAATTTTTGCTTATAAGTGGCGTGTTGATGTGTTTATTACTCTGCAATTGAGTTCAGGGCTATTTCTCATATCTTTTTGCAGTGCTCATCACCACCTCAATAGCTGTAGACTAACAAAGCTGAGGCCCTGTCTAAGACCTGAAGAAGCTGATGCTAGGTCCATATCAACCTGTTGTTCAAACGAACTTGCTCTGTTACTAGTTTTTACAACTAGTTTTGTTTTGTTACTAGCATTTGCAACCTCTCAGACTTTAATATGAGGGCTTTATGAATTTTAGGTTCATAGTAAGCCTTTTTATAAGGATTATTCTGCTTCCAACAGCGATCCCTGATTATGTTTTAGTTGCACGTTCTTTGGGAAATAGTACAGTTGTATCCCTGGCTGTCTGAGCACTCCAAGTGTTCTCATAAATGTGGTAGAGAAGATACTGATCCTAAAAAAAACTAATGTAGTGAGGGACAGAGAAGAGGGATTATGCTGTCTCCCTTGTAACCCTTCACTGATTCCCTGACTATCTGATGCCTCATCTGTGTTCATCTCCCAGTAAGCGTTAGCCACTTTTGAGCCAGCGTGGGTTCTGTGCAGGCCTCGGATGTGCCGGACATTGTAATTGCTGCAGTGATACATTGCCTTTTGCTAGACTCTTTCTGTTGCAGAGATCTCTCTGCTGGCATTGGCAGAAGAACTTGGCCTAACTCCATTGCTACCATATGGCAACCAGTTGATACACAGATGCCTCTTGGTCCGTGCTGCAATAGGATGGTGAACTCCTCTGTCACTCCTCCACGTTAGCACACATTGAAAATTTGCTTTAAAACATTGACTCAGGGAGATGCTTAACCTTGATTTGTGAGGGCTGCTTTTAAGTCCAAACTGCTATTTGGAGAGCTAGGGACTGTCCAAAGAACAGCCCCTCTGGTAAAATAATCCTCTGTGGATGGCAGAGTGGGGTTCGTGGCCCTGGCAGCCAAGGCAGCCGCTTGCCTTTGCCATCAGAGGAGGTAGAGTGCAAGCTGTTCCCGAGGCACCCATCTGGATGGCTGTTGGGCACAACACAGAGCACATTGTGCCCATGAACAGACCTTGAGCTTTTGCTGGATATAGGCATTGATTTTCAGGGTGATGGATTAACCCTGCTCTTCCTTGTTAATGATCAAAACAAACAGAGCTAAGGTCTGCAACAGAGACATCTGAAAGGAGAAACCTAAGCAGTACATTATGTTTTAGAAGAAGCTTCATGCTGTGGCTTTCATTGGGTTTTTATTGAATTGCTAGTAATGGAGGAATGACAGAATGGGAAGTGAAGTCAGGCATCAGAGCTGGAGCACAGTTCTCACAAATGAATTTTATTGCTAGATGTTCAAACAAGACAGATCTGAAAAGTACCAGAAGATCATTACCATTCACAGATTGTTGATGGCATCTTGGTTTTAAGATCCTTCCTGAACCATCCTTGCCAAGTAAATTGCATGGAACTTATTTTGCTGCTCCAGAAGGCTAAAAGGTGAAGGCAGCTCTGCCAGGACTTGAAGCAGCTTTTTTCAGGGGCCCAGGTGATACAAACCTCAGGGCTGTGCCAATAAAGCCATAATGACATTCTTTGGTACCTCTCTTTGGTTTTAGGGGGACAATGAGGTTTCAGTTTTAACAGATGGGGTGGGAGCTCTTTTAAAGCAATATATCCCATCTCGATGCATCTGTAAGTTTAAGATTTCCAAGTATAATAGACATATTAAAAGTTCACTGTTTCAGTCCATTGTGATGATATATTCCCATTCCTGGATTCTCTGCATATACACAAATGGAAAATTATTCCGCTGTCAGTTTAAAAAGCTTAAAAAACCCCCAACAAGCAACAAAGTTTTGGATCATTTTTTAAGCTTACAAATTAAATAACTTACATACATGAGCAAACTTATCCACCTTTATAGTACATGAAAACCTTTGAAAGAACATGATATGAAGTTGCTATGACCAGCCTACACAATGTAATTCATAGAATCATATAAAATGTTTGGTTGTAAAAGACCTTTAAGATCATCAAGTTCAACACCTGATCTAATGCTGCCAAGCTCACCGTTATACTATGTCCCTCAGCAACTCGCCTACATGTCTCCAGGCATGATGACTTTATCACCTCCCTGGGCAGCCAATTCTATGCTCAGAGTAGTACTCCAGTATTCATTCATGACACTCAAAATTATCTTAAGAGTCTATAAAACTGTTTAGCAGGCAATGATTGCCTTGAATATGAAGATGAGAGATGATGGTTAACACTGGACAATTCTGATTTTTCTCTTACTGTGTGTACCAGTCATTCCCACTCAATTAATGATAGCCAGGGAGTGCTCAGCATGTCTGAATATTAGTCTTCAAGTGTCATTTTTTTTTTCCCAATTAGAATGAACATATTTCTGGAGACTCTGGGAAAATGGGATTTTAAATAAGACACAGCAAAGAACCAGTAGAACAGCCATGTTTATGTACCTTCTTGTGACCCAAGAAACTAGTGAACTTTTGTACCTGACTCTAGGACAAAGTAATTAAGTTATTTGCAAGACTTTTATGATAGAAAAAAAAATAACCTTTGCTTATGAATAATGGGCAAATAATGGATGAGGTCTTGAGGTGCTTGAATAAATCATACTGTTTCACAACTTTCAGGAAGAAAGGGTGGAAGCGTGTTTGACTTCTGTCCTCTCTTCTTGAACAGCCTCTCCACTTCCTCACCTCCTCCCTCACCCTTAACACACAAGACTCAGGAGGAAGGTGTCTTAGGACTTTGCAAATACTCCTGGTATTTTCCTAAAGTGCATATTAATAAATATGATTATGTACAAGAAGTATGATCCTAGTTCTACTTTCATATCTTGAGTCAAAAAATGGTCTCCTTACAAATAACACAATGTCTGGAGAAAGGATAGGAGTAATAATATTGAGTCTTACTTTCTCTCTGTGTTCCTTCTCAAAGAATCAGAGAGCATAATAGGCTACTGAAAATGCTGGATGGAAGAGGAGAAAGAAGGACTGGTACTCTAACAAAAAGTAGCGGCATATGAAATACCGTGTAGTTTTTGAGTGGTGGAGTCTTTTGCATAATGAGTTGCAAGGTTTGTGAGATAGGTGAAGAAACATAAGACCAAGTTTGAGACAAGTTACCTACACAGTCTGTGCAGATAGACTGCAGACAGACTGCAATTCAGGTTTTAGCCAAACCTGAATTTAGAAGATGGTGTAAAACACCATCTCTTAAATAGAATTAGTTTATTTTGTATTTTAAAACAAAGTATTTTTCAGCTGTCCCCTTTAATCTGTAGTAGTCCAAAATGAAAACTTTGCTGACCTGTTCTTCTGTGGTTTAGAAAGAATGAAAATGACTACTCTTTTCATTCTTATTTTCCAAAGGTTGTCAATATCTCAGGAGTGAGAAGAAGGGCATGTGAATGCTGTCCTTGACTGTGCCACTGATGCTTTGTACTTCCTTGGAAACTTACTCTATTCTTTGCCTTAATTTTGCCAGTAAGAGTGGGTTCAGTGTTTCTGTGCTTCATCTTGCAGATAGTAATTATTAATATTTACTATGGCCTTGTGATTCTTAGGTAGGAGGCTTTATTCAGATATAAAAATACTGCTTTTACAATTACTATTTCCATGACAAAACTCTGCAGATAAGCTTTGTGAAGCCAAATGGCAGTGGTGTTCGCCCAGCTTTAGCTCGTACCGCATGTCACTAGAGAGGAAGAAATTGCACTTCTTGTTCTTCCTTCTACAGAACTCCTTATAAACATTTCAAATGGCAGCGGTGTAATTATCTTTGATTAGTGACTGTGCTAACTTTAACATTAAAAAAAAAAGTAAAGTAGATGTTGATTACCAAGCACTAATGTAGTGCTTTCATGAACAGCTATAATTCTACTCATGAATATACATTAATCTTATGCATCAGTTGTTATCTTTATCTACAATCAAAAGGCACTAACTAATGCAGCTTCATTCTGCTTTATGAAACGTAAAGGAAGTGTAGCAGTGACCACAGTGTGGGATATCTCTGGGATGATATGAAATTCTTAAATGTCTTTTGAGCTTTGCTGTTTGAAAAAAACTTCTTCCCTCCCACCCCAACTCCCAGCCAAAATGTTTAAGAATATATCTTATTAATATTTACAAATATCAAAAGGATGACTGTCAGGAGGTTGAGGCATCCCTTTTTTCTATGGTGTCCAGCAACAGTACAAGGGATAATGGGATGAAGCTGGAACACAAAAAGTTCACACAAAAAGCTTCTGCAGGGGGGTTGTACTAGATGATCTCTAAAAGTCTCTTCCAACCCTACCATTCTATGATTCTATGAATATGTTTCAGAGAAGGCAGCAACCAGAATAACATTTACAGGGAGAGAGGACAATACAAGCAAATGTGAAAACAGAGGCCTAGAAAATGAAGTGTATGTAATGCATTATTGTATAGTACATGAATGTTTAGCTGGAGAAAAAGACCTCCAAAGGAAAAAGTGACGTGCAGTTGAAAAGGTGTGAAAATAAAGTGCTTGCATTAGGATTTGTATCGTATAATGCTGATGTGTCTATTATCAACAGCTGAACTGATTGTCTAAATTTCTTTTCTAGTTAAAAGAAAGAAAAAGCTACTTATGGAGCATGATCCCTTTCTTCTTGGGGTGAATGTGTAAATACAAGCAAATGAGTTGTGCTCTAGAAATCCTCATTTCTCCCCACTGACTCTCATGTGAGTTTACTTGACTAGCAAAAATGTAGATGGCTACAAATGGGAACATCTAAGATAAAATTAATCCTTGTTATCAGAGTCTTCCCCAACTCCAAAACTATTATCACAGTTGTTCTAAAGTTGAAAAATAGCAATGAAAATCTGCAATTAAAACCTGGGGGTTTTAAATAAAACCTTGAGTGACAACAAGTTCTGGAGAGCTGCTGCTCTGTTGCCATTTTTCAGTCGTTTACCATATCCTCAGCACTGTACAGGCTGAAGCACTGGGCTTGAAGTGGCATGTTCTGCTCCTGTTAATTTCTAGAACAGATATAATTGTTGCATCCAGGGCGGTGGGAAGCTGTTGAAGGACATGAGTTCTGGGGTGGCTCAAAAACCCAGAAGAGCTTGTTGCTATAGTAGCCTCCCATGGAGCATTTGCTCCTTTGGGTGCTTTTCTGATATGTCTCAATTTTGTCCTGTTGCAAAGTTGGTCTTTATTCTGTACTAAGCTATATCCCATTTGATTGAACTTGTCATATCTCTCCAATCAACTTTTTAAATATCAATTCTCTCATGCAATGTGTTGGGGAAATCTAAATGTTTAAATCTAGTTGGCAAGGTGCGTTGTTGGGGTTTTTTTTTCCTGCTTTTCCTTTCAGTCAGAGAAAGAAGAACGAGAGCTTGGTAAAAACCAATCTGGGAAGAGTATAGTCAGAACATTAAGGGGTCTGTTCTGAGTTTTCATTTTCCACTCTCATTATTCTGACTGATCTTTGGCAGAGTAAGGCAGGCATGTAGGCTGTATTTCCAACCCAAATTCTTTCAACAGCCGTGCAGCAGACTCTGAGATGGCAATTGATTGTAGCACTGTACAACTTAAACATGTCTGTGAACTGCAGTGACTGTGCAACTGTTCCCCTGGGTTTTCTAAAACAGACCTCAAAGTTTCTTACATACATTCTGTGGTTTTCTGCAGAGATGAATCTGACAAAATGCTCCCTTTGCAACCGTGATGCTTATAGTGCTCATCATTACAGCAGGGACACAAACACAGGGATTCTCCCCTCTTTCAGAGAACAATGCAGAAAGGTGTTTGCATTTCATGGTGTATTACTTCACCACACAATTCAGCCCCATCAAGTCGCCCTATATAAAAACTCATCATATCCGTCACTCTGAAGGAGTAAAGCCAACTGCCTAATTTTTCCATATGGGTGTTCCTTGTACCCTTTGCACTGAAGTGCAAAATGTCATGTTATCACTTCCCCGAAAGGTACTGAAAGCAGAGGGATGGAAAAATACATTTTCAGTGTAAGTTCTGCTGGCTGCTTTGTGACAATGTAGATTAAAAGGTAGTCTTGAGAAGAGCAGTGTGATTTCCTCTGCTAGCATTGCCTTGGCACCGTGGTTTTAAATGGACTCAGTGTTTTGCAAGGAGAAATAAAATGGTTTTGTACTTGTCTTTAAAAAAGGGCTAGACCAAGAAAATAATGAGGTAGAATTGGGAAGCACAGGGACTCAAGGTTGCTGGCTGCATATGTTTAACCTGTCAAGATAAGCCCAGGAAGCACTTGGTCCTGATTTTTCTTTCAGTGATTTCATATCTATTTGATAACTCTGAAAGCAGTACCAAAACTTCTATTTTAAATTAATATGAGATGAGTTTCAGGTCTTATTCACAATTCTGACTTAATAGTTCAGGCCTATCACTACTAAAAGATTGAAGAAATGTACAAGAATGATTCATTCCTAAGAATGAAAGCCCATAATGAAAACCCAAGCTAGCAGGTCTGCAGGATACTTGAGCCTTCCCCAACTTACTGGGTTATCTTTGAATTCAGCAAAATTGCCTTTTTTTCTCTAGGTGACATTCAGGACACAGCTTTTCGAGGTCAGTGCGCTGCTAAAGCTCATCCAGCCATTCTCTCTTTAAAACGTGTTGGGAGATGGGAGGGAGCAAAGGGAAGCTGTTGCTTTTGTGACATTCTCAGTTTGTTAAACTAGATTTGCCGTTGTATCTGGCCCCTTTTTTAGACTCCTTTATTCTTCCTTAAGCTTCCAATTTAAGCCAGTGACTGAAGACAAAATGCCGGTTTTACCGCAATGACAAGAGAGCTGAGTTCATCCAGTGTTTCACTTAAAATCATCCTACAGCCCCAAACTGGATTTACATTGGGCCTGAATTGAGTCTGGATAAGACTTTTGACCTTTCTGAGATTATTATGGTGTGGGATGGACAGGTTTTCTCAAATTCATTGTGAAAAGCATACGATACAGGTGCTTTGTTGGAGTTACTTTTTTTTGGACATACTTTTAAAGTGCTCCTATATTGATTTAATATTCACATGGACAACATTTCCTTTACCTGTAAAATATAGTTGTACCCTTGCAGCTTATTTGATTTCTAAATATCTTTCAAAATCAAGCAGAATTTTCACTTCTCTTTCTCATTAACAGAATGGAATTGTTGGTATTTCCTTCATGGTGGTACAATTCCTTTAATAATGGGGTGATGACACTAGTTTAGTTGGATTTAGTGCACTACTTTACAGTCAGTGGCTTTGAAACCAGGAACACACTGAAAATAAAGAAGATTAAAACCAACTGGATATCTTTCCCCCTCCCCCTCAATTTTCCATAAAGTCTGGTATGCACACTGCAGGCACTGACATGGAGTGCTGCAAAACCTGACCCCTTGACCTCACTTCTGTAGGTGCAGAGGAAATTAAGAAAACACTGCTCCTCTATGCAGAACTGAGTGCATTATCCCCTGGGGCTCCACAGAAAGACTTGTTTTTTTGTATGCCAAAACCAGAACAGAATTAATGTGTCCTCTAATACATGAGATGTCAAGTTTTCTCATATAACAATTAGTGCAAACAAAGGGAAGAAAATATAAAAGCAAAGGTTGCAGGTTCATAAATTGCTCTTTTAAAGTGTATTTTATGTTCAGTGTTAAAGCAAGAGTATATATATGAATGCAGTTTGACTTGTAACATTGAACAAAGCCTGGTTATTTGTGAGTCAGGCAAAACTCATAATTGCACTTGCAGAACAAATGTGCTATTATTTGATGTTCATTTAGAGCAGCCCTTCCTGAATAAGCAAGCAGAATATTTATACATTCAAGACTCTATGTCTAATTGTGTTTGTGCGTGTAGTTACATCTTGCAATTACTGTTCAGTGACACTGTGCATGTATTTTTTAACATCCAACCTCATAAATTCATATATCTAATTTTATTGCCTCTCACAGATGTATCTGAGGCTTGTGCATGTACATAGATAAAATGACTTCTAACTAAAGGTGGCACAGTCAGACCTAACAGTTACCTACTGTTTAAAGATCCTTTGGCAAATGAATAAACCAAGAGAAAAGTCAGTTTAAGGATTGTTACATCAGGAGGAAGTGATGTAAAAACATTGACATGCAGAATGAGGAGAGACTGAGCCTTAAAGTTTGGGGTGGGTTTGATAGTAGCTGGGATTTTTCGATTTTTCCTTGACTAATGATGATTCATTAAGCTCTGATCTTCAGATGACACAAACATACACTTAGAGGTAAATATAAAAGCCATTTTCCCCTTTAAAATGTAGGTCTTTTTTATTTACCCATAATGAAGTTGTAGGTAGTACATAACTAATCATACTAAAAAATTTACCTTTTGTTTTCCCCAAGTGAATAGTGTTGGATTTTGATTTAAAAAACACAGATTGCTTTAGAGTTACAGGGCTGTAACAGGGCTGTACAGAATGATATTTGGAGTACAGAATATGGAATAAGATTTAAAATACTAACTGTTAAGGTATAGCAAGCACTCTTTAAAATGATGTTAGGATAAGTTAAACTGTTGAAAATATACATCAATTACTGTAAAATCAATCAAGTCTGTAAATTAAAGTTGAAGGAGATAAGTTGAGGCAGATGAAAATGATGTAATAAAAAATCTTTAAGCTTCCTTTTTTAACTTTTTAACACATACGTGGCTATAATTATTTATAAGTATCCAGGGAATGATAGTGTTTGTGAACTCCCTTGCAAGTTATCAATCCTCAGTCACAGAAGTACATTAGAACAGTCTGATTTTCTGTTCATGTTGTTTTTAGAGTTACAGAAGGAAAATTTCAAAGGGGAAGAAAAAGAGTTAATTTTCTATCATTTAATAACGACCATTTATGACTAAAAATCAGGCTTGGAAGTTTCTATTCACTCATTATGCTCCTGGAAAGGCCTAAATTTTTCATTTGTTTCTGAGCATGAGCATGCCAGTGGGGCTATTTGGATCACAATGTGCAAATTCCTTGATGTCTTTCCAGAATCAAGTTGCAGAGAATAGTCAAAAAGATAATCAGTAAAGCTATTTAGGGGAAGATTTTCTGTGATGTGCTTCACAGGTCTAGGGTGAAACCAGACAACTTTGTAGAATTACAAAAAAAACACCTAGCAAGTAACCTCTTTGATCCCTTTTCATCAGGATACGTGCAGTTTTAGAGTACTGCAACCACCCACCTTCACTTTCCTGAAGCATCTGCTACCATAACATTGAGATACAGTGTTTATCAAAACATATTATGATATATGAAATCAAGTTTAGAAATGCATCTCACTAGACAGGAGTCCGACTCACTTTACCTAATCATTGCAAATGCATTTAGAAAAACGGACAAAGTCTCTATTGGTGCATGGGGAACCACCTTATCAGCATTCAGCAACACACGGATCCCAATTACTAGAGGAACCCCTGTTGACCCCTTTTGATGTACACACGTGAAGGAAACTAGTCCTGCAGAAACCACTGCCTGTACTGCAGCTGCTGAACTTTCTTGTAACCCCAGAATGCCCAAACATCAATTGCTTTTCTTTATTTCTTTTTAAAATGGCTAAATCCAAAATACAAGTTCTCCAAAGCCTTTCCAGTGACCAGTTAAGCCTGCAGGGGCCTAGCTGTCCACTAACTAGGATACCTCTGTAGTTGTCCACCGAGCCAACACATAAATCTTTTCTTTAGTGCTATTTAATCTCCAGAAAATCCAGAAATGACATTTTCCTCGTCATAATACCTGTAAAGACTGATCAAATGAATACCCTTAGAACAAAAAGCCAGGTGAGATTTCATCCTGAACACAGGTGAAAGCAAGAGGAAACAGGCTGTGTAATTTTACTTACAACCTGATATTTATAGCTTCCATTTGGAGGATGAGAAACTGAGCTTCAAATCCTCCTATTGTTTGTTTAAAGCAGAAGGCTGCTGCTTGGAGCATGCGCTTGCACGGGCTGAGATAAAGTTCTTACAATTTCTGCTATCAAAGCCTTCCTGCAGCCCTTTCCTTCTCAGGAGGTGAAATTTAAACCCATCTCCTTAGGATTCCCTGCCAAGAGTTTAGATAATTGAGAGTGCCAGCATCTCTGGATTAACACAATTTTAGCACTTGTATTGGGAAGATTACGGCATGGACAATAGCAGGGCTCTTAGGGTTAGGTGTGCTGAAGCTGTGCTGAAACTGTGCCTAGCTCTCCACTGAGATTGCTGTAGCACCCCATTGGTAAAAAATTCAGTTAGTGTCTGTAAATTCTACCTCAATTTGTAGTAGGAAATATAGGAAAACATTCCCAGTATAAATTAAAAGTTGAACAGGAGTGATCAAACTGCAGAATGGAGCTGCTGAGGACACTGTGGCAAACAGATCTACTCGTGAATAAATTGATCTTGATGATTTTGAGAAGCGGGGTGGTTTCGGTCTGTCATCTCCTCTAAAAAGATGGAGCTGCCACAGATGCCTAAGACCTGAATCTCTTCTGTTTAAGATGGAGAATGCAGTCAGCTCTGGCAAGTCCATTTCTGCTTAGATCTGGGTTTGAAATATCCTCGAAGAACAGTACAAACATAACGATGCATTTAGATTGCATGCTCATTCCCTTTCTAAGATGGAAAGAAAAATAAACCTTTAAAGGGAATCTGTAATTAAGCATAAGATATTAACCAAAAGTGGATAAGATACATGCTTATACATTAAGTAAAAGGTATTAGCTCATGATTAGGTGGATTAAATTAAACAAATGTATTCCTTGTATAAGAGTCAAGTGTACTTAAGACTTGTGCTGCAGGTTGTAGAATCACAGAATGGTAGGGTTGGAAGGGACCTTTAGAGATCATCTAGACCAACCACCCTGCTAAAGAAGGTCCACCTAGATCAGGTCACACAGGAATGCGTCCAGGTGGGCCTTGAAAACCTCCCTGGGCAGCCTGTGCCAGGGCTGCCTCACCCTTACAGCAAGAAAGCTTTTCCTTATGTTTAAGTGGAATTTTTTGTGTTCCAGCAAAAATATCCAGAAATATTAGTATCTTGCAGTAGTTTCTTCAGTAGCTCTGTGTGTATTCAGTTGCTCTGCAAGTCAAGTCCTGGATATGAATTATGACTCTCAAGAGCTTAGACAGAGTGGTATAATTGGGTCTTTCCAAGTTACCCCGTCTAATTTAGGGTTAATAGCACTTATCTAGCTCACATAACTGCTAAAATGCCTAAGTAATGAATTAATCCATCCTGTAAATTCTTTCAGAAGCCTATGGTAATGTTCATTATTAGGCTAAACCTTTTTTGTATTCTGCTGCAGTTTACTGAAGTGTCCTTATATATTTTGGTCATCTTCTCTGATAAACTCAAGAGAATTACGTAGTTAATTCCCAGAGCTGGTTTCCTCTAGGAATCAGTAGGTAGGACTATTGCAGGAAAGTCTTTAATTTCACTAGATGTGTGAGATGTCCTATGGAATAATGCAAGATGATTTGGTTTACTGTCCTAAGGGAGTAAATTACAACTCTGGTATTTTTCAATGGGTTTAAATAATATTGTGTCTCGTCTCCCAGTATTCAAGCAAAGATTTTAAAGAGAGCGTGTAGAAAAGGCTACATGAGTTAAAAGGTAATTATTTCTTTTTACCAATGAAAGCATTGTCGTAGCCAATGGAAACTCTGCTGCAGAATGCAACTCTGACTTTTATCACTGAATGGAAAACTGTTCTGTGGATGCCCATTATACTTGTTAGCCAACTCTAATGAGGACAGTCTAGAAATAGGCTGAAGTCTAACAGTGGAAAGGCCCTCTAAGTCTTTCCCTGTCTGGAACCTGTAATGCTTGCAAGGCTGTGAATTCTGCAGCCTAGCCTGGGTAGGCTGCTTAGGATGGAGAGCAATTGCAATGGTGGGGTTTTGTGACAAACATGTTCTACTAGAAATGTCTATGCACTGCAAGACATGCCAAAGCCTAGTGATGGAAAATAATAGATATCTGGTTACTAGCAACCCTGTCTGAATTCAAGCTAGAATTCTAAAAACAAGACAATGTCTCCTACCACCCATCATCTCACTGTCTCAAAGGAAATCTTTGGGTGAAGAAATAAAGACAGGAGTAATAAGAGACTTCATTGCTGTGGCTTAATATGTCAAGAAAATAAGATTGTCGAGAATGATGAAACAGTTTCTTATGCTGAAATATTGTCAAGGCAAATTGCACCATTAGCAATCAATTCACAGTTGAATATTGGCATCTCAGTAAGTGTAACTACTGTGTGGCCCATACCTATCATTTTGCAAGGCTGTCTTTTGCAAGCAGAGTGAGCCACAAGTTAATACTTTAATTGAAAAAGAAAAAAAAAAAGATAGAAACAGGAAAATCCTCTTGGGCTTCCTTATGACAGCTCATTTTGAGGTTTTGAGTCCGAAAGAGAAGCTCCTTTAGAGAAGAAAGTGTATCGGTTTGCACAGATGTTGATTCTACCATATACAACAGCTTCCTTTGGTACAAAAGGGCTGAGATCTCCTTGGACTGCTGTTTTGAAGTTAATCCTTTAAATGACCATAATCCCAGAAACAGAGCGAGCATCGTTTTGATTCTCAGCATGGTGAAATATTATTCATTTTCCATTTAAAAAAAATGATATCATATTAGAAAAGGCAAGGAGAATATATCACAGAATCCCCTTTGAGGCTTTTTGCATTACAGTTGTTTTTCTCACTAGTGGATTTCATGCTATATCAGACACACGAGTACAGAGAGTCAGGAACATAGGGGAGAATGTGAAAAAGGAATGGTGCTTTCAAACACAATTTAAACACTTTGTAGTTTATCTGATGCTCATCACAAACACTACACTATAATCTATAAACTAATATGGTCTTCTCAAAGAACTTGTAGTATCAGATGAAGGTTTTCCCAGTTTAGGTCTACATTCCCTGCCAGAAAACAGATGCACTATGCAGGGAAAGGAATGTACCCCAACTAAAACTGGGAACACTATTTGCTTGCATTTAGAATTGTAAGGTTGAACAAATGGCTACAAGTTGGTTGAATGTGAACGGCTCATTGAAATAACCTGAATTGTTAAGCTATTCTATAGAAAGCAGTCTACACATCATTCAAACAAACTGAAAGTAGCCTTTACATTGTTGAACCAGCTGGAATTGCCTTCTGCCATGAGTTATGCTGGGCTTACAGGGTTTTGCACAATCTAAGCTCTTTCATTTTAGTGGATGTGCATATTCTAAAGCTGGAGAAAAAGTCTTGCAAGTTAACAAAAAATCCATAACCATGCCACTCTCTGACTCATTTTGCTGTCAAAAAACTTCTGGGCAGATATCTAATGAGATTAACAACATTAACAAAAATGTCATGTCTCCAGTTTTAAGCCTAAGGACAGACTGCTGTTATCAATAGGCTCCAGATCTGCAAGGCAAGGCAGTAGCCCAGATCAAAACAAGCTCCATCAAAAATATTGTTTTCTGGTTTTGTTAACGTAATGTGTTTACACTCGGCATTTTAAAAGCAGGTGGCCAAAAGTCTTTGTGTAGGTATGGTGTGCAGAATGAGAATAGGCTGTTTTATTTTCCTGTGATGGATTAAACTTTCAGAGTCTCCTTGCAGTAACTTCAGAAGCAGGTAAGGCACTGACGGCTGCTCACAGAGACCCTGCTTTGTGAGCATACCTCTGCATAAGGGTCCCAGGTTCTCCTGTACAAAGCAAGAACAAAATTGTGCTTGCAGGACTAGTGTGCACAATAAAAAACTCAATTGCAGAGAAATATCTGAGATAGCCTTTAAAGATCTTAAGGAGAAGCTGTGGTTTAAATCTTGCCCAGGAAAGTAAGGAGGGCTTTGAGATTTAAGAAGTTACTGGGAGGTAACTTGCTGCCAGTGAAGTAAAGCAGCTGATTTTGTGATAAACTTCCACATGCATGCACTTTTCCTGTGATAAATTTGGTGAATACAAGGTAGATTATTTCTTTTTCATGCTGTTATGCCTCTCTCTGATCAGGGATATGAACACTTAATTTTTCTGTTATCCCACAGTAGCTGTTTCTGTGCCTATGCCATTTTTATTGTCCTGGATTCCTCTCCTGCATGTATAAGTGGCTCCCATCCCTCCTCAAAAGTAAGAAAGGCCAGCATTACTCCTCTACCCATACACCACAATCTTCCTCTGATGTTTTGATATGCCTTTCCTTCCTGGTCAGGAGCAGAGATTTGAACCAAGTGGTCCAATACTAAAAGTGAATCTTCCAACCATGATATTACACATGATTTTAAGCAGAAGTCCTTTTGAATACCTCCTTTGGAAATCACTCTAATGAATATTTAACCAAGTAGCCACTGGAAGCTTGCTGCAGTATCCAGAGCCAGTGAAGTAACTTCTGTTTTTACCTTTGAGTTCTGTGTGAACAGTGGGGAAAATATTAATGCCTCTTTAACTAGTAATTGCACATCTCTTTCTTTTACGTGGAGCTGATAATTTATATGATGAAAAGAGAGGGTGAGTTTTTCAGCTTTCATCCATTTATACATTAGAACTTTTTCTTTCCTGCACTTTTATGGAAGTGCTGTGCACTTGGATTAAGATGGCAATTTTTTCCTAAAGTACTGCTGGAAAAGAATGAACAAGTATGTTGGCATATTCAGCCATGTTCTAGTCCCAGATCCTTCACTCTGAATGGCTGGCAAAGGTCTAATGTTACCGTTCTTTCATTAACATATAGCATATGCCTAAAGAACTGTAAGAACCTCCATAAATTTGGCATGCTGCGTTCATTTAGCCTATCAAATTGCTTTTAGCAGTGGTCAACAGCTGAACAATATAGCACTTTGCATATTTTTCTAAAGAATATCATGAATCTAATATTCTTCCTCTTGACACTTTTGACTCTGAATTAAAATGGAAGCAGGAGTAAGCCCCAGATAAGTAGTAATTTGTTTAGCCTGTATGCTTGGGAAAGGGTGAAAATTCTTCCAGTGTTGGCATTAATAGTTGGTCTATGCCTACCATGAAGGCTACCCATTAACAGCCCTTTTCTAAGCCTAAAGAGATATATAACATTCCTTTATTTTGCATAAGTATGTATCTGCATGTGTGTTGTTGTGTGTGTAAATAAAATTATCTTCAGGCTCTTTCTTTTATCTTGAATATGAAAATGCCTGTGTCGCTGGACTGATAAGGTAAAAGACTCTCTTAAAATTCACAACAGAGGCGTTGATAAGGGTATCTCTCAAAAATAACATACCTCTTTGGCCATTGGATTTAATAAGCATAGGGCAAACATCAGTTTGCTAGCCTGTAGCACATTCTAAGTCTACATAAACAAAAGGAAGCTTAACTTATCATAACTGCAGTTTCTCAAGTTAAAAATACTATGAGGACTTTCTTCTTTTAGAAGGAGAGGAAACCCTCCTGATTAGTATGATTTGTTGCAAATGCCTTTGTCATTTCAAAAGATCTTCTGTAGATATTTCAGATGTAGATTCCCCCCAGAAAAAAACCCAGCAAGCTGTATTTTCGGAAGAAATGCGAGCACTGGAAGCAAGATGTTCTTTTGGGCACCTTTTTGTTTTGGTGCTGTTTTACACACAGCTCTGTGTGTAACAATAGGGGAAGAATGTTAACATCAATGAGAACAGAGAACAGAAATGCAATAAAAATGGAAATTAAATAAAAGCAAGATTTGATCTATTTAATAAATGCAGAGCCTGGGTCCCTTCAATCCCAGGAGCCAAAGTAAGGATAGAGGAAGGCAAGTCCTTCAATTATTCATGGATACAGATCAGCAACAAGCAATTATTGCCTTTGGTTATAAGGATTCAGTTGGCAAGGAGCACTTAAACCAAATGTCTTCTTCAAAAAGAATCTATATAACTCTGACAAGACATTAGCACCTATCTCCAATTATCTCCTTATTGGGTCCAAGCTGTCATCCAGGAGAACATTTGTATTATAGTTGTGAGTAAAATAAAATATAGTGAGATATAGTTCTGTTTATGTAGAGTAATGGTCCCTATACACATATACCTCCTCTTTGCTATGGTTTAATCATACTTTCATTGCAACAAGATGCAACAAGGCATCGTTTTTGGGAGAAAACTCCACTTGTTCCTCCCTGCTGTGGAGGTCTGATTCAATCATCTTCTCATAAAATGGATAATTGTGTAGAGGCCGACGATCCAGACTTCTCAGAAGACCATGTACCTTTAAATTGCCACAAAGAGTATTCCATAAATATATGGAGAGAAAAACAAAAAAAACAACAACAGAAAAACCCCTCTCTGCTTATTGAGAGTGATAACAAAAGAAATTAGATTCAGTTAGTCATTTAAATTCTCCAGTATGTTTTTCTTACCAATGTATTCACAGGAAATTTGCATTTCTTCCTATCTCAGAATAGCTTATCTGTCTCTCTAAGCTTTTGTTTTCACCCTCTGTTTTCTTTATATTCAATTTTAGTGTGCTTTGACACTCCTTTTCAAATAAAAATGTAAAACATTGGATTAATGAATTAGATGAAGTGCTCAGCTTACTATCTGCTCCTGTCTGTTATGAGTTTAAAACTTTATTGGGGATGCAGAATTAAATAGAAATCTTATTGCAGTTTATCCAGAACCATCCTTCTTTCTCCCAGGAACTGCTCTGTAAAGCCCAGCAGGGTAAATCTGCCACCTCATACTAGCAAGATGCTCCCTAAGGCAAGACTCATTTAAGACTGCAGGTGTGACAGATGTACACTTTCCTGTACCTTAGATTCCCAGACTTTGTAGAAAAACATGCAAATGGAAACTTTCTAGACCAAAATGACCTGGGACCACAAGTAGTATAACAAAGCAACCTTGTTTGTGAGACTTGCAGAATAGACCTTCAGAAAATTACAAACTCTCCTGGCTACAGTGACAGTCTCGTGGTCCTTCTAGATAAGGAAGGCTCCTCAGTGGAAGGCATGAAGGAGCTTATGTTGTATTGCATATGTTTTACTGCCTCCAGAGACAGATTTTACTTAATCTGGCTTGCTCTGCTTTGCCGTTTCCAAGTTGGGCCACTTCCAGAGGACAGAAAACTACCTTTTAATATATTCTAACCTGGGGCTTGAGGACCCAGAGATAGTTGCCACTCTTTTCTCCTCTCCTCTTTTGGTGCTACTGAAACAGTAAAGGTAAGGTATTGACCTTTTAAGTTATTACTTTGCAGAATAGAATACTCCTCTCTCAGTCAAAAGAATTGCATATATTTAGGCACATAAAGTTTACCTCTGTCATCCAAAATCATAAGGTTATAGACAAGTGCTAAAGATTGTAATTATGAAACTGTAGAAAAAAATCAATCTTAGATTGATAGTTTGATCATTTGATGTAAGTCATTTTCCTTTTAGTCTTGCTTAGGATCACAAAGAATGCAGTATCAGCCAGCCAAAGCTGATATCTAAGCACCTTCAGACTATCTGATGGTTTGTGTCCTGCTGAGGGAAAGGGAAAATTGCTACTGCTAAACTAGAGGTCTATAATTCTGTCTAGAGTTAGAAGCCAAGAATACCAAGTCCTTAGAGTGACTAATGAAAAGGGTGGCTGGTCACAAATAGCTTGTTCTGTTGGTTAAATGACACCCAAAATAGGCCAGGTATACTGGAGGGATGTTATTCCTGGCTCTCATGTAATCTCTGTGGACTTTTTCATGGAAGTTTAATTAATACCCCTGGTAAGCACAGGGCCTGGCAAAGGTCATTTGAAACATTTACTTTTGTTAGTGACTATATTGCAGGGGATGCATTTTCAATAGATTCTGCCTGAACTACTTCAAAAAAATGCCATTTGGGCTTTGGGGATAGACTGCTGCCTCATTAAGGTTAGTGAAAAGGGAAGGCTTGGTTCTCCTGGAGACTGAAGCAAAACTGCTTTTTTTTTTTTTTCTCCCTCTAGTCCAAAACTGCAGCTCTTTAAACCATAAGAAATTTGAACCTTCTGTATTAACAAGTTTACTCCCAGAATTTGATTAGTAAACTGATAAAAAACCCAAATCCAAATTGACAAAAAACAAACAACAAATTAAGACCAGTTCAACAAACAATTCAGATGAAAAACTTTCTCCAAGTAATAAAAATCTACCTATGTAACCGAGAGAACTGTCTGGTCAGGAAAGGTGATGCCACAGTAATAAACCCTTAAGGATCCCAAAGCATCATGGCTGTGACACCTCCATGACTCACAGCAGCTGTAAGTGAAGCACAAAGTTTATAATCTGGCTCCCTGAGAAAAAAGTATCGTTAAAGTATCTGGGATGCTGCTTCTCACAGAACATGAATCATCTGCATTGACATATTCAAATCAGAGGGGTGCAATAGTATTGTACGTGCCCCAGGAAGTGTGCACCCTCAGAGAGCCAAGTAATCAAACACAGCTTATAGCCCTCACTCCTTCTGCCTCAAGCCATTCTTTGTTACCGTGGAGAGGATCAGCACAAAGTGGTTCCACCTGTACAGACTTCCCAAGTACGTTCTCTCTGCAGCTTGTTTCTACCTCTGTACTCTGCCCCAACAAAGGTAAAAGCAGGTTTTTTTTTTCCTTTTTCTTTTGGAGCACATCCTTTCAAAAAAATAACTGAGCATCCAAGAAAGCAATGTTTTGCCTTTGAAATACAAATCTGGAGGGGGGGGGAAAAAAACCCAACAAATTAAATCCTCCTCTTCTCTAGCAAAGAATACTGCTTTTGTTTTAGTGAACATCCTTTATCATTCAGATAGGCTGCTGCACTCAGCCATGCCAAACATCTATTCAAAGGGAATTCCTTTTGATTTTCCTTTTATTCCATACCTCATCAATGTTCCAAGACAACCATCATTATCTAAATGATTATTCAGATGGATAGTCCCACCATTATCTTAATTGTTCATCCAACCTTGCTGCAATCCTTGTAACCACCACTGCTGATTTCAAA
This sequence comes from Urocolius indicus, assembly GCA_013401255.1. Taxonomy (NCBI): domain Eukaryota; kingdom Metazoa; phylum Chordata; class Aves; order Coliiformes; family Coliidae; genus Urocolius; species Urocolius indicus. The sequence goes on from WBNH01009037.1 coordinate 232,506, forward strand.
ACTCCCTTTTTGGCTACTGGGTGGAAATCAAAAGCTTTAACCTTGGGGTAGAGGCAGCAAAGGAAAAAATCTTACATTAAAGATTTAAAGGTTATTTAAAAGAATTGGCAGAGGAGCAAATGATGGGGTTATTAGTAACCATCTTCAATCAATTTTAACACTGAATGAACAGATACTATACTGATTCATATGAATATTATCAAGCTAAAGGTTTGGGGTCTTATCTGAGATCTTCCCTAACTTTTGTAGGAAAGGATATTTCTGTTATATTTATTATATATATATATCTTGGGTTGTGGGCATTGCTGGTAGTTTTAAATGTGTCTTTTCATGAAAGGATTAAGAAGAGTATAGTGTTCCTGACAGCTTTTTAGTTGTGAGTTAACAGCATGTATTGATGAAAAAAAATCCCTCTGAAATCACATCTGCACCAATTCATAGCAAAATTTGGAGCAAAGGGAAATCCTAAGCAAAGAACGGACAATCTGTGGAAAATTGGAACCAGTAGGATTAGCTGATTAAAAAAATGTTACTGCTGTAGCTGTATTTTATGAGGAGGTTAGGTGTAAAGTTTTCTAGCGCTCCTTATGTGCCAAAACTACTACATACTTTTGAATGTTGCCCTTTATATTTCTCTAGTTTATAGATAGCCTTTGTGAAGGGGAATAAGGGAGGTGGGAGCAGGGTGGAGGGTTTCTTCCTTCTCTGATATACTTAGTAACAGCTTCAGCAAAAGAGCAGTCTGTGGAAGTTTAGCTATTTTATTCAGCTTAAGGTGGAGCCTCTTGATGCCTCTTTTCCTGCATGCATGCACACGCCACTCCTAGCAGGGCTGCAAAAGTGAAAATGTAGCTAGTTTACCTTTCCTGGGGATGAGTAAGGTGGAAGATGCAGGACTGAGCTACAGCTCCAGGCTGCTTCATTCTTATCAGTGAGGAGTTCCCAAAACCAGGGCTGTCTGGAGCATCTTCTCACCAAGCTGCACCTCAGGAAGCAAAGAACAGGGACTCTCTGAAGCTGTTTACAGCAGATAATGATGACTTACTCCTGAATAAGGAATGCTTATAAAGAAATCCCCTTTGCATCTCACTCGGGCTGGATGAAACTGAGGCAGGCACAATGGCTGTGCCCAGACCACTTTATTGTCAAGATTTAGTATTGGTTTCAATAAGTCAGTGAGACCTGTTTGCAAAGTGTTTGCAGAGCACAGAAGAATGTATTGCTTAGGTGTTTCTGTTTCTCTTACCCAATTTGTTTCAAGGATTTAGCTGGCTGGAAGATTGAGACACATTAAGCAAAACAGTGGTGATGACAGACAGAATGGACCCTACAGGTCCTGGTAACAAGCTTGGACATGCCACACACAGTGTTCCAGAGGTGTACTCTTACTTTCTCAGAAATTGTCTAGGAAAAAAAAAATACTTTAGTGATGTACCTATTTCTTCTGAATGCTAAGCAGCTCATCAGATACAGCAGTCTCAAATGAGGATTGCAAAGAAATACCACAGCCTATGCTGGATCAGCAGATCCTGAGAGGTACCTGTACCAAAGTCTGGCTGGAAAATCTGCACGTGGCTCACTTGCACGTTTGTTGCCAACCAGGATTGCTCTAGATTGGTGCCCCTAGTGCTTGGGGCTGGGTTAAGCACTGGTGATATGCATGTGCAGTTCATGGGCACACCAAGGCATGTGCCAGCACTGCTGTCTGATTGCTGACAGATGAAGCAGCGGAACAGTGCAGGTAAGGCGTTGCGCGCTCTGGAACCCCAGGAAACTCGATCCAGAGATGATTTTCTCTTCATTAGAGGCAGATTGCCTCTGCAATGGTGCAGTTTNTCACTCCTTCTGCCTCAAGCCATTCTTTGTTACCGTGGAGAGGATCAGCACAAAGTGGTTCCACCTGTACAGACTTCCCAAGTACGTTCTCTCTGCAGCTTGTTTCTACCTCTGTACTCTGCCCCAACAAAGGTAAAAGCAGGTTTTTTTTTTCCTTTTTCTTTTGGAGCACATCCTTTCAAAAAAATAACTGAGCATCCAAGAAAGCAATGTTTTGCCTTTGAAATACAAATCTGGAGGGGGGGGGAAAAAAACCCAACAAATTAAATCCTCCTCTTCTCTAGCAAAGAATACTGCTTTTGTTTTAGTGAACATCCTTTATCATTCAGATAGGCTGCTGCACTCAGCCATGCCAAACATCTATTCAAAGGGAATTCCTTTTGATTTTCCTTTTATTCCATACCTCATCAATGTTCCAAGACAACCATCATTATCTAAATGATTATTCAGATGGATAGTCCCACCATTATCTTAATTGTTCATCCAACCTTGCTGCAATCCTTGTAACCACCACTGCTGATTTCAAAACTCCCTTTTTGGCTACTGGGTGGAAATCAAAAGCTTTAACCTTGGGGTAGAGGCAGCAAAGGAAAAAATCTTACATTAAAGATTTAAAGGTTATTTAAAAGAATTGGCAGAGGAGCAAATGATGGGGTTATTAGTAACCATCTTCAATCAATTTTAACACTGAATGAACAGATACTATACTGATTCATATGAATATTATCAAGCTAAAGGTTTGGGGTCTTATCTGAGATCTTCCCTAACTTTTGTAGGAAAGGATATTTCTGTTATATTTATTATATATATATATCTTGGGTTGTGGGCATTGCTGGTAGTTTTAAATGTGTCTTTTCATGAAAGGATTAAGAAGAGTATAGTGTTCCTGACAGCTTTTTAGTTGTGAGTTAACAGCATGTATTGATGAAAAAAAATCCCTCTGAAATCACATCTGCACCAATTCATAGCAAAATTTGGAGCAAAGGGAAATCCTAAGCAAAGAACGGACAATCTGTGGAAAATTGGAACCAGTAGGATTAGCTGATTAAAAAAATGTTACTGCTGTAGCTGTATTTTATGAGGAGGTTAGGTGTAAAGTTTTCTAGCGCTCCTTATGTGCCAAAACTACTACATACTTTTGAATGTTGCCCTTTATATTTCTCTAGTTTATAGATAGCCTTTGTGAAGGGGAATAAGGGAGGTGGGAGCAGGGTGGAGGGTTTCTTCCTTCTCTGATATACTTAGTAACAGCTTCAGCAAAAGAGCAGTCTGTGGAAGTTTAGCTATTTTATTCAGCTTAAGGTGGAGCCTCTTGATGCCTCTTTTCCTGCATGCATGCACACGCCACTCCTAGCAGGGCTGCAAAAGTGAAAATGTAGCTAGTTTACCTTTCCTGGGGATGAGTAAGGTGGAAGATGCAGGACTGAGCTACAGCTCCAGGCTGCTTCATTCTTATCAGTGAGGAGTTCCCAAAACCAGGGCTGTCTGGAGCATCTTCTCACCAAGCTGCACCTCAGGAAGCAAAGAACAGGGACTCTCTGAAGCTGTTTACAGCAGATAATGATGACTTACTCCTGAATAAGGAATGCTTATAAAGAAATCCCCTTTGCATCTCACTCGGGCTGGATGAAACTGAGGCAGGCACAATGGCTGTGCCCAGACCACTTTATTGTCAAGATTTAGTATTGGTTTCAATAAGTCAGTGAGACCTGTTTGCAAAGTGTTTGCAGAGCACAGAAGAATGTATTGCTTAGGTGTTTCTGTTTCTCTTACCCAATTTGTTTCAAGGATTTAGCTGGCTGGAAGATTGAGACACATTAAGCAAAACAGTGGTGATGACAGACAGAATGGACCCTACAGGTCCTGGTAACAAGCTTGGACATGCCACACACAGTGTTCTAGAGGTGTACTCTTACTTTCTCAGAAATTGTCTAGGAAAAAAAAAATACTTTAGTGATGTACCTATTTCTTCTGAATGCTAAGCAGCTCATCAGATACAGCAGTCTCAAATGAGGATTGCAAAGCAATACCACAGCCTATGCTGGATCAGCAGATCCTGAGAGGTACCTGTACCAAAGTCTGGCTGGAAAATCTGCACGTGGCTCACTTGCACATTTGTTGCCAACCAGGATTGCTCTAGATTGGTGCCCCTAGTGCTTGGGGCTGGGTTAAGCACTGGTGATATGCATGTGCAGTTCATGGGCACACCAAGGCATGTGCCAGCACTGCTGTCTGATTGCTGACAGATGAAGCAGCGGAACAGTGCAGGTAAGGCGTTGCGCGCTCTGGAACCCCAGGAAACTCGATCCAGAGATGATTTTCTCTTCATTAGAGGCAGATTGCCTCTGCAATGGTGCAGTTTCACGTCTTACCCTCTTTCTCAACTCAACACCTTACTTTCTGAACAGCTCCATGGAAAACAATGACTTCAAAGAGGGCGGCATCTATGCATAACATTTTGTCATTTTCTCTAATTTTCTGTCTCTACTTTTCTAATCTCTGCCAATGCTGCCTTCAAGTCTCAATTGTTCTGTTTTTTTATCTAAGCCTACAGAAGCTATTTCTGTGTTAGTTTTCTTTTCGTTTCCCCCCCATTATTTCTTAGCTAAAACTTTCCAATTATTTTGTCTTTAGTTAAAAGACTTCACTGCTTCACATTCACCCTGGGCAACTTCATTATTTTCCTTTCCAGCTATCTACCCTGTGTCAATTACAGGGCCTTTTTTTTTTTTTGNCTCTAGCAAAGAATACTGCTTTTGTTTTAGTGAACATCCTTTATCATTCAGATAGGCTGCTGCACTCAGCCATGCCAAACATCTATTCAAAGGGAATTCCTTTTGATTTTCCTTTTATTCCATACCTCATCAATGTTCCAAGACAACCATCATTATCTAAATGATTATTCAGATGGATAGTCCCACCATTAGCTTAATTGTTCATCCAACCTTGCTGCAATCCTTGTAACCACCACTGCTGATTTCAAAACTCCCTTTTTGGCTACTGGGTGGAAATCAAAAGCTTTAACCTTGGGGTAGAGGCAGCAAAGGAAAAAATCTTACATTAAAGATTTAAAGGTTATTTAAAAGAATTGGCAGAGGAGCAAATGATGGGGTTATTAGTAACCATCTTCAATCAATTTTAACACTGAATGAACAGATACTATACTGATTCATATGAATATTATCAAGCTAAAGGTTTGGGGTCTTATCTGAGATCTTCCCTAACTTTTGTAGGAAAGGATATTTCTGTTATATTTATTATATATATATATATCTTGGGTTGTGGGCATTGCTGGTAGTTTTAAATGTGTCTTTTCATGAAAGGATTAAGAAGAGTATAGTGTTCCTGACAGCTTTTTAGTTGTGAGTTAACAGCATGTATTGATGAAAAAAAATCCCTCTGAAATCACATCTGCACCAATTCATAGCAAAATTTGGAGCAAAGGGAAATCCTAAGCAAAGAACGGACAATCTGTGGAAAATTGGAACCAGTAGGATTAGCTGATTAAAAAAATGTTACTGCTGTAGCTGTATTTTATGAGGAGGTTAGGTGTAAAGTTTTCTAGCGCTCCTTATGTGCCAAAACTACTACATACTTTTGAATGTTGCCCTTTATATTTCTCTAGTTTATAGATAGCCTTTGTGAAGGGGAATAAGGGAGGTGGGAGCAGGGTGGAGGGTTTCTTCCTTCTCTGATATACTTAGTAACAGCTTCAGCAAAAGAGCAGTCTGTGGAAGTTTAGCTATTTTATTCAGCTTAAGGTGGAGCCTCTTGATGCCTCTTTTCCTGCATGCATGCACACGCCACTCCTAGCAGGGCTGCAAAAGTGAAAATGTAGCTAGTTTACCTTTCCTGGGGATGAGTAAGGTGGAAGATGCAGGACTGAGCTACAGCTCCAGGCTGCTTCATTCTTATCAGTGAGGAGTTCCCAAAACCAGGGCTGTCTGGAGCATCTTCTCACCAAGCTGCACCTCAGGAAGCAAAGAACAGGGACTCTCTGAAGCTGTTTACAGCAGATAATGATGACTTACTCCTGAATAAGGAATGCTTATAAAGAAATCCCCTTTGCATCTCACTCGGGCTGGATGAAACTGAGGCAGGCACAATGGCTGTGCCCAGACCACTTTATTGTCAAGATTTAGTATTGGTTTCAATAAGTCAGTGAGACCTGTTTGCAAAGTGTTTGCAGAGCACAGAAGAATGTATTGCTTAGGTGTTTCTGTTTCTCTTACCCAATTTGTTTCAAGGATTTAGCTGGCTGGAAGATTGAGACACATTAAGCAAAACAGTGGTGATGACAGACAGAATGGACCCTACAGGTCCTGGTAACAAGCTTGGACATGCCACACACAGTGTTCTAGAGGTGTACTCTTACTTTCTCAGAAATTGTCTAGGAAAAAAAAAATACTTTAGTGATGTACCTATTTCTTCTGAATGCTAAGCAGCTCATCAGATACAGCAGTCTCAAATGAGGATTGCAAAGAAATACCACAGCCTATGCTGGATCAGCAGATCCTGAGAGGTACCTGTACCAAAGTCTGGCTGGAAAATCTGCACGTGGCTCACTTGCACGTTTGTTGCCAACCAGGATTGCTCTAGATTGGTGCCCCTAGTGCTTGGGGCTGGGTTAAGCACTGGTGATATGCATGTGCAGTTCATGGGCACACCAAGGCATGTGCCAGCACTGCTGTCTGATTGCTGACAGATGAAGCAGCGGAACAGTGCAGGTAAGGCGTTGCGCGCTCTGGAACCCCAGGAAACTCGATCCAGAGATGATTTTCTCTTCATTAGAGGCAGATTGCCTCTGCAATGGTGCAGTTTCACGTCTTACCCTCTTTCTCAACTCAACACCTTACTTTCTGAACAGCTCCATGGAAAACAATGACTTCAAAGAGGGCGGCATCTATGCATAACATTTTGTCATTTTCTCTAATTTTCTGTCTCTACTTTTCTAATCTCTGCCAATGCTGCCTTCAAGTCTCAATTGTTCTGTTTTTTTATCTAAGCCTACAGAAGCTATTTCTGTGTTAGTTTTCTTTTCGTTTCCCCCCCATTATTTCTTAGCTAAAACTTTCCAATTATTTTGTCTTTAGTTAAAAGACTTCACTGCTTCACATTCACCCTGGGCAACTTCATTATTTTCCTTTCCAGCTATCTACCCTGTGTCAATTACAGGGCCTTTTTTTTTTTTTGCTGTGTTACCAAAGCAATGACACCCTGGTCCAGTTTTCTAACACAGTGATAACGGTGTTTGACTCACAGTCCTTTTTAATTGCTCACGGATTTCAATCTAATTTGTGAAATTCGTTTGTATTTCTAGTGTGATGAAGTGGAAATGTGGTGATCCTTTAAACGAGCAGAGGACATAAATACAGGCATCATTGCCAGCCTGTTAACTTTGGCCTCAGTTTGCATGCTGCCAGAGATATCTACTGTAAAAATGGCATCAATACAAATGGCTGATTTTTATTGATAAATGTGCCTAGTTAGCAGTGTTTCTAAGGAGCTTGACAGCACAGCATCAACGAGCTGACTTTCATGTTAGAATATCATACCTCTTGTTTTATAGGTGCTTAGTTCTTGTATTATTTATCATAGAATGGTAGGGTTGGAAGGGACCTTTAGAGATCATCTAGTCCAACCCCCCTGCAGAAGCAGGTTCACCTAGATCAGGTGGCATAGGAACATGTCCAGGTGGGTCTTGAAGACCTTCAAGGAAGGAGACTCCACAACCCCTCTGGGCAGCCTGTGCCAGGGCTCCCTCACCCTCACAGTAAAATAGCTTTTTCTTATATTTAAATGGAACTTGTGTTGCAGCTTCATCCCATTACCCCTTAGACATATACCTTAACCAAAATAACAGCTTCAGGTATTTCAGAGATACTTAGATCTGAAGCTGAAAACAATATTTGCATGTAATAATTGCCTCAACTGCTTAATTAAACCTAAAGTTCAGGCTTCATTTCCTGGAAATTTCAAGGATTTTTTTTTCATCTGGAGCCAAAACTGTCGCATTTCAGATTCCCCTGGTGATTTTCATTGCAAGGTGCCGGGATGAGTGACGCTGATTCGTGTTCCTTGGGCCGTATGATGCATCCTAATCGAATCCTCATCCTTTCTGTAAGAGCCATTTACGGCGGTTAACAAGGTAGAGCAAAGTGGTGTCTTTAGAGGAAAGGAAAATGGGAGAGAGACACAGCATGTGAAGCCTTCCTCTGAAAAGGAAGGCAGGAGCATGCCAGCATGTCAGTCATGGAAGACGTGGCTGCTATGGACAGATGTGACTCTGACCTGCCCACACATAGATGCAGTTTCTGAACTACCTGGGGCGCTCAGAGAGTTGGGAATCTGTATGAACTCAATATTTAAAACATCACTTTGATGGAGGTTTTTAATTTACAAATCCAGGGATTTCCCAAAACTACTGCCCAAACCTAACGCAAAGGATGGCTGTTTTGTTATAGAAATGGTACTTGTTTTTTTAACCTTTAGAAGGCCACATCACATATACTTCAAATAAGCACTACACTGAGGTAGCAGGAAGTTGCAGCAGGTGACTGGCCTGTTTGCAGCTTCCTTGAGAGATCCTATTTAGAACAAAGGGTATTTGGAAGGGGGGCTTATCCCATGGTGAAAAGAAAAACAAATTAAGGGAAAAGAACTGCATTTTGGTCCTTGTGACCCTGTTGTGTCAATGAAAGCCTCAAGGAGGTTAAGTATGGCCTTCAGCATTCCTTGATGGCTCCAGCAGGTCTGTCAAGGCCTATTCCTCTCTGTCAGAAATGTCACAGCCTGCTTTGAAAGTGCAAGAACTTTGTCTCGAATAAAGCTGTAAAGGGGGCCTTTATTTCCAGCTGTTAAAGGCTTGGATTTCTACTGAAAACACAACTAGGTGCATGTCCTTTGGCAGCGCATGCTGTTTGGAGCTTGTGCTGCTGCTATGCAGCCCATGTCTATTTTCAGATAATTAGAAACCATCAACCAATCTGTTAATTAAATTCCAATGGAGTATGAATCAGAAACACAGCTTTACCTGCAGCAGCTCTATGTGAAGTGGCACATGCTAGGAGTCTGCAGAGTTTCAGTGTCGTTAAACTTCTTGAGCTGATGAGGAGACAGGCTTTCCCTCCCTCCTCGCCTTGATGTTAGTGGTTCAACCCATCTTGCAGGGTCTTTTGTAGCTTAATAAAATAAATACTTTGCTGGCATGTTTCACAGTAATGTACATGCATAACTTTTGTGCCTGCTATGAGCCACTGCTATTCATTTACATCAGGAAACAATTTTACTTCCCAAATATACAATAAGAGAAAGTCATTGCTCAAAGTCACTGCAACCAGAGTAGTCACAGTAAGAATTCTCTAATAGTGAGCTCGCTGGAAAATAAGGAACTTGTTGTTAGTATTCTTATCCTTTTAGATGCAAGTGACTAATGAAATAATTGTATGTTTTTGTTGTGTAGAAACCAGAGATCGAGTCAGACATCCTGAGGGATTGTGTTCAGTCACGAGAACGGGCTGTTTTCAGTGTGAGAGGGATACAAAGAGCAGCTCTCTGCTCATGGTTGTAACCTGTTTCTGCAGCCAGAACATCAACCCTGAAGGTGATTTTCCTGAGGTGTTCATGGATACACACACACACACACACATATATACACATCTCTGTGCTCAGAGTCTTCTGAACACGTTGAAACCTTCCAGTAGTCTTTCTGTTTCTGATTCCCTTCCTGAGCTACTTCTCTCATTCTTTTCCACTGCAAGCCAGTTTCAAGAAGATTTAGCTCAGAATCCTGTAAAGTTGCTCTCTTGTTATTTTAAATGGCCAACAGGAGATAACTAGCTCATACTAAAATAATCTCTCACTGAGAAACTGGGAATAATTTAGGAGAGAGTTGAAGACTGTGTCATTACTCATATCTGGGGGAGTTTGTATTTGAATATTGCCAATTAAAAGTGCCCTTAGAAACAGTTGAAATAGGAATAACTTTCTGAGGCCTGTGTTGCTTTCTAATTATAGCTTAGAACTTGTAGTCTCATGGCACTCAGCAGAACAAAAGCTAGAAATGACAGACACTTCTTAGATGACTTTCGCTGAATATTTTTTTTTTCTGTCTTGCATTGAACTTCTAGTGGTTCCATAAGCAAGTTTGACTGCTTCATCAATGGGCCACCAGCATTTTCTCTAGGAATCAGTTCTCTACATTGCCACATTTTTTCTCTCAGAAAGGTTTTTTTGCTCTGAAGCCAGTGCTTCACTGTCTTTTCATATCGTTCAGTTCTTTGGAATCTTTTCTCTTTGATGTTTGCATTTTTAGCTGCTGGTACCTCATTTAGACCTCACTTCATCATTTATCATTTTTTCCTTTATCATTTAATAACTCCTGGCTCCCAACAAGTTTTGCTGCTCTTTGAATAAACCCCAGAGGTTCATCAGTAGTTTCATTGATGCACAAGGGCCAGAGAGGGAGAACTAGCTATTTTTTTTGAGTTGGAGATGCCATAGTGTGAATGAATTCTCGTCATATTAAAATACTCTTGATGGATCTGAAATGAATTCCACATTCATAAGAAAAATCTTTTCAAGTCCTACCAAGGCAGGAAAGGAGGGTTGTCTCTGTTGCTGGAGTCATGGTCTCCAATTCTCATCCTTCAGGATCATTCACGAGTTAGCAGAGCCCAGGGCAGCCTTTGGGGTGCTCTGAGACTTTGTGGAGGCTGTGGCAAGGAAGGAAATGTACTGTGTCAGCTCTCCTGCACTCCTTTCTGATGCAGCAGATCTGGTCTGTGTTCAACAGAAGAAAAATCTGTGCTGACTACTCCCACTTCAGTCAACCAGCACATTTAAATCAGAGTGTTGCATTCGGCTTCTTCAGCGAATACTCTTCCTTTCACAAGACTGAGTAGCTACCACTTCCCTACAAGGAACCTGCTGAATTTGCTTTTTGATTTGCTTTTATCTTCCATCATTGCTTATTTCCAGGCTTCTCCCTTCAGCCTTATGACTTCCATAGGATTTTATCTGAGGAACTAATTTCAGGCCCCAACTCCTGCAAGCTCAGGTATTGGCACTGGCTAAGCCCAGAGTCCTGAAGGAGCAGATAGGATTACCACAACATTATATTTCAATAAGATGAGAAATCTATAAGCAGAGTATATAGGTCATGTCATCTACTTGGCTCCATCTGTCAAATTATCACAAATCACCTGGGAAAATGTGATTTTTAGGATGATCTGTTGTCTTCTCGTTTCATTTCCAGCTTATGTAGGTGTCTGTCAGCACAGGAACGGAGAGAGCAGCACTGCTGAGCTCCAGGAGGCAAAGGGCTGTTTTGCTGCCTGGTGTTTGTTAGTGAATCAATGGGGCAATTGCAAGTGACATGGATGCTTTTTATTCAAGCAGCAAGTAACTTAAGCTGCCAGAAAGAGTTCTGCAACTGCAATATTTCAGGTTTCTCCCCCTCCAGCATCCATCACAAATTACATGCACACCCAGACTTCACCTGGCTTATCAGTGCAACTGCATGGATTTTACAGCAATGTTGCAGGCTGACAAGCTGCTGGGAGCTGAACATGACTTCTGATCTCCTGCTCACCAGGTAGGGCTTTACTTTCAGTTCTGTTGCCTTTTTCTTTCACAAGTACATGGTTCTCCCAAATGTTTTATTCCTGAGTTCTAACAGGGAAAAAAAAAAGCCCAAACCCACCAACCAAAATGAATAAGATGCCAGAGAAAAGCAGAAAATTTGTAATTAGAGGATAATAAATTTGCTGGAGGGTAAAAGTACCATGAAGTTTTTTAACTACAGTGGTGATGTCTATTTAAAATGGTAATGGAAAGCACTCTGCTCTGTAACTAAACTATTAAAGGCCCAAAGAACATTCGCAATCAAACCAACCTTGTTGCTATTACCTAGTTTGCCCAGAGTTTGCCTGAGGACCTGGGATTTTCTTTTCCTGCATTCTGACTCATGAATTAAGACTCCTGAAGTTCATGGACAACATCCGATGCTCTGCTCTGGCCACTGGCTTTGTGGCATCGCACCAGAGTAGTGAACAAGTCTGTTAGACACAGAGTGGGGAGCACAATTGACACTGGAAGCTGATGGTGGTTTATTAATTGGACAGATTCTGTTTGCAATAGTGTTGGTATGTGTTTTGCTATTAATTTGAAGGGAGTGGGATCTGGCCTGTGGTACATTACAGGGCATGACCAAGCACATTACATGTTTGGGGTCTACTCACTCTCTAAGATACACCTAAGTGCTTTGGCACTGTTTGTTGTCTATAGTAAGGCTGTGTCTCCTTTCCTCTTGTGGGATGTTGCCTTATTCTTCTTTCTATCTGAAATANCTGGGAGCTGAACATGACTTCTGATCTCCTGCTCACCAGGTAGGGCTTTACTTTCAGTTCTGTTGCCTTTTTCTTTCACAAGTACATGGTTCTCCCAGATGTTTTATTCCTGAGTTCTAACAGGGAAAAAAAAAAGCCCAAACCCACCAACCAAAATGAATAAGATGCCAGAGAAAAGCAGAAAATTTGTAATTAGAGGATAATAAATTTGCTGGAGGGTAAAAGTACCATGAAGTTTTTTAACTACAGTGGTGATGTCTATTTAAAATGGTAATGAAAAGCACTCTGCTCTGTAACTAAACTATTAAAGGCCCAAAGAACATTCGCAATCAAACCAACCTTGTTGCTATTACCTAGTTTGCCCAGAGTTTGCCTGAGGACCTGGGATTTTCTTTTCCTGCATTCTGACTCATGAATTAAGACTCCTGAAGTTCATGGACAACATCCGATGCTCTGCTCTGGCCACTGGCTTTGTGGCATCGCACCAGAGTAGTGAACAAGTCTGTTAGACACAGAGTGGGGAGCACAATTGACACTGGAAGCTGATGGTGGTTTATTAATTGGACAGATTCTGTTTGCAATAGTGTTGGTATGTGTTTTGCTATTAATTTGAAGGGAGTGGGATCTGGCCTGTGGTACATTACAGGGCATGACCAAGCACATTACATGTTTGGGGTCTACTCACTCTCTAAGATACACCTAAGTGCTTTGGCACTGTTTGTTGTCTATAGTAAGGCTGTGTCTCCTTTCCTCTTGTGGGATGTTGCCTTATTCTTCTTTCTATCTGAAATAAAGAAGCTCTGATGTCCTGTGCTGCCCCAGGGCAGCCCTTGGGACTCTCTGGGGGTTTGTTGGCCTCTTAACAGTCTTGTTCTGTTTCTTCAACAGGTTAATGCTATATGGAGGCATCTTCATCTGTCTGTTCCTACCTGGATGGAAGGTGGATCGATTTGGGCTTCGGAGTTTGGTTGTCTCCATGCTCTGAGTAACTCCAGCAGGATGAGGCTCACAAAAAAGCAAGGAAAGAAGAGTTGGGAAGAGAGCACTTAATGGCTTTACTTCGTGCTGGTCAAAGCCTGAGCATTTGGAAGTGAACACAAGGACTTTGCATTGTCTGATTTTTCTCCCCTGTAGCCACTCTCCCTCCTCCCCTCTTGAAATACTTTGCATTATGATCTGTTTCCCCATCCAATCCCTCACTGCTTTGGGTGTGGAGGGGAGGAGGGGTTTGTTTGATATTTTCTGTAATGAAAGCTGGTGTAATTTATCTGCAAATAGCTGCAACAAAGATGAATCCAGCTTTAACGAACCCACAGGGCTCTGCCGTGGGGGCCCAAGCATCTGCAAAAGACAGAGTCTCCAAACAGATGTTGCTGCTCCCTCCAGCAACGTGCATGCAGAGCAGGAAATATATTCTCTTTGTAGCTTCCCCCTACAAGGCAACTGCTAAGTAAGGTGCAATTAACTGGTTTTAGAAGCCAAAACCAGAAAGTGAATGACAGGGAGCTGAATGGAGTCAGGCAATAAGTTACAAGAGGCCCAGAAAGAAGGACACTGTGGTGAGAGAGGATGGACTAGAGGAAACTGGAGTCCTTCAGGGACTGAGACTCTGCAAAAGATTCACAGAAACTGTATGATGTCAGAAGGTCATGCAGATGGAAGATGTCTACCTGGTCACAGTTTTCTTAGGAAAACAAACCACCTCTTGTCCTTTACTCCTGAAATAAAGAAGGGCTGGTGCCCTTTTTCCCTATTTGACATTGCCTTTCCATTAATTTGTGTTTTCTGCTGAGGAGAAGGGCCATGGGAGTCACTCTTCTTTCTCTTTATGTGCTCATCTCAAAGCTGTACTTAGGGGAGTGGGAAATCCGAGTGCCATTTCATCCCATGTCAACTTCCACCTGCCCCCAATGTTGTGGATCATCTAACATTGGATTTGGGTCACCCCCAAGGGACATCACTTGTACCTTGGTGAACTCAGAGGAACAGCAGCACTCAACAATGAGAACATGAGGTCATCCTATGTTAAAAATGAAATGATGGGGTTACTTCTACACAGGGGGTTGAGGTATCCAGTAAATGCCTGGGGTTAATTGAGGTTGCCAATAGGGTTCAAGAGCTCAATATTACCCCAGAAACATTGATCTGGGGGGGGGGGTCAACTGAAGTCCCAAATATTAGTCCTGAGGTTACTTGAGGTCATCAAATAGTATATGGGGTTACTACAGGTCATCTATTAAGGCCTGGGGTTACTCTAGGTCACTGTGGGGTTACTAGAGGTCAACTTTACCTCTGACTCTCTCTTCTGGGGTTACTTCAGGTCATCTATTAAGGCCTGGGGTTACTCTAGGTCACTGTGAGGTTACTAGAGGTCAACTTTACCTCAGACTTTCTGTTCAGGGGTTACTAGAGGTCATCTATCAAGGCCTGGGGTTACTCTAGGTCACCTCAGACTCTCTTCTGGGAAACCCAGGCCTTACTAGATGACCTCTAGTAACCTCAGAAGAGAGAGTCTGAGGTAAAGTTGACCTCTAGTAACCTCACAGTGACCTAGAGTAACCCCAGGCCTTAATAGATGACCTGAAGTAACCCCAGAAGAGAGAGNGACTCTCTCTTCTGGGGTTAGTCGACGTCACCTATGGGGTTAATAGTGTTCATGGTTTGGAGTCTCATCTGTGGTCTCCAGTATCCATTGAGTGCTTTGCTTGGGCTGGAGGCCGATGGCACTGCAAGGAGGTGCTGGCCGTGGCTCCTCCTTCTGCGACTTGCTGCCTCCATTTGCTGCTCCACTTGGGGCTCGGCATTTCCCAGCTCCACCCAGGCCACAATCACCCTCAGCCACAATGCTCCTTTCTTGGCATGTGAGGGAACAAGTGTGGTCCCCAGGGCCAGTCCTTCTTTGTGCTCCCTTCCTACCTTGCTCATCATGGGGATTTGTCTGTTCATACACGTTCCCCTTCCAGCTCTTTCTTCTGACCTGCAGCTGGCTTAGAGGTTTAACCACTGCCACTCTGCTTGATCTCCCAAGCTCCCCAAACATGCTGCTCTGCTTTCTCCCTGTGGCCTTTTCTCTTTCACCTGCAGCCCAGAGCTTATGCCTCACTCCCAGCTTTTACCCTCCTTTAGAAAGCATCAGCCCCAGGGTGCTTCCTCTCCCCAGCCAGTGCAGTTCTCATACATTTCAGCCCTTCATCCTGCCTTTCATTCAGCTTTTGGTTTTGCCAGTTCGTGTTATCATCCTCCTTTTGTCTTCTCCCTTTGGTTCCCATCCATTACTTTGTCTGACTGCTTAAACTGCACAGAGATTGGTACCCTGCCCAGGAAAAAAAATGGAACAAACCCAGCCCTGCTTGGACATGAACAGGAGAGCGGTGTCCTGTAGAGAAGCCTGAGAGGAACTGATTTACATGGGGCTGGCAGAACAATCAAATTAAGGAACTGCTTTCACTGGTATAAAGGACAGTGAAGAGCTCCTTGCAGCTGCAGTCTCTCAGATGATAGGAAATAAAAAGACATAATTAGTATTTCTCCTCACGCCTCCATGTCAGCTCCAGAAACCCGGGGTGCTAATGCCGAGATTCGTTTCTAAAAGTAAGAGAGTCTGCCGAATGTGACACAAAGGCATAAAGCAGAGTCAGAGCTGGGGACAGTGTCAAACACACCACTGTAAAAATCACAGGTTTTATTTTATTCCATTGTTATTTATTTCAAACACCGCGTACAGGTTCACTCTCTCTCTGCAGCTGCTCCCATCACTCACTTTTATTAGGCCCTTCCCTTCCATTCACCCACCACTCCCCTCACGCCGGGTGTGTGTTGTGTTGTGACCCGAAAGCCAATACTTGACATTTCTTTAAAACATCGATGGCAAAGACAGGAAAAGCAGACAGGAACTGGTACTAATAATCTTAGGAAGGATGATTTTTTTTTTTTTATCCCAACCATCCAGACTCCTTCACCGTGCTCTGATTAACAAACTGGGGCTTTCTAGACTTCGGTGTTTGCTGTGTAAATAAGAACTCAAATCCTCTTGCAGGTGTCTCAGACAATTTTATTCTAAACAGAGAAAATCATGGCAGGTATTTCAAATCTGTGGAGTGCCACGCACAGGCTCTGAGAAAATTCAACTTAAAATGTGCTTTCGTCAGTGTAGGAACCTATGCAAAGCCAACAGAAAATCAAGAGTTGTACAGACTACTGGTGATCTCCTCAGAGCGCCAACTTCCCCACAGGTAATGCAGCTCGTGTGAAACTCAGAGCCTCCACAGCTCAGAGACACACATTTTGTTGCTAGATGTTCTCTGCAGCACAGACTTCAAACCATGTTTGTCAAGAAAAGCAATCCACACTGTGTTGAGGTCTCTCCTTGTCTGTAGTCAGGATTCTGCAGACACTTTGGAGATGACTCAATTCCACAGGACCTGTGTGTTGGTGCAGGGATGCTGAGCAAAACAACCGTCCTCTTCTATTGCCTCAAGGCAGTCATGGCCACAGCAGCTCTGTCTGGAAAGATAAAACTCTTCAATCAGTTCAGAAACATTTTTCAGGAGCCTAAAACTCCAAAGCCAGGGAGCAAAAACAATTTATAACCAGTATAACTCTTGTTTGGCTTTTTTGTTTTGTAATTAACCAAAATATGTTGAGTCAGGTCTGGGCTTTAAAAGAAATGAGTAAGTTGTCAATACTGAGTCAGCTCACTCCGGCAGCCAAGATACTAGGTGTGATTCTTCCCACTTCAATTAGCCACAGCACATTCATTAGTGGGCCTTCAGTCTACAAACTGTAAACCCCATGAGGAACCACTGCCTAAGTCAGTTTAGTGATGAACTAATTAACTGTAGCCAGTAAATAACCAATCAAGTAATGCAATGATGTAGATAGCATTGAAAACCACGGCAACCCTCATACCTCTGGTAGTATTCGGTCAGATCAGAGTACATTCTGACTCCGTGATTCTGAATTTGCTGTCTGTTGGCCTCCATAGTCGTTGGGATCACTTTTCATTAGAGAGAGTAGCTTTAAATGATGATACTCTACTTGCCCATTCATATCCTTTTATGTGAAAGCTTCCTGCACAAAGGCAAAGCCTGACATCCCAGCAGCTCACAGAAACGGGGCTCACTGCTCATCCAACAAAGAAATTCTACCTTCTGCTTGCCCCCTCTCTCATTCACAGCTTCCTCCTTTCTGCACTGCCCTCCAACTTCTCTGCTTGAAACCAGAGCTCCTCTGCTTCCCCTTCCACCTCAGGCCAGCACATCTCCTGTGGTGGGGACAGGTCCATGTGCTGAGACCGCCGCGGAGCATGTCGGCTCGGCGACGCCCGAGTCGTGAAGAAAACAGCCCCCCAAAGGAGAGACAGCCACGGGGGCTGTGCTAATGAAGGACCATGGCTGGTATCATTGTAACGCTCAAATACAAGCAGGAAAGGTACGCAGCCACGCGCCCAAGGGAGCAGAGCTGCTTTGCAGAAATAAAGGAAGGGAGGAGATGAATAGGTGAGACAGTCTCTCATTACCAGACATGACTTCACCTGCAGGCCTTCCTCTTGCCTCCCAGCAATGACGCTGGCTTTCTTTCACAGCAATTCATCCATTTCAAAGGGCCAAGAGCATAAAAGGAATCTAAAAATAGGTTAAAGCCTGAAACCAAAGAGCAGCTGTTTCATTAGCAACAAGGGAAGCAGGAGGGGAAAGAGTTGTAGGACAGAGCTCCCTAAGTGTGCCAAATGACTTGTACTTTATGCTGTCTTACAGAAATTCTTCTGGTACCTGGACACATTTCAGAGGTGCAGTAACTGATACATCCAGGACCTGCCCTGTGTGCGCTCCTCTCTCCTTAGGTGAGGGAGATGATTGAGAATTGGGGTTCTGGGACATGGCCATGTATCAGTGCCCCACATTCTCCAACATCCTATGGGATCATCTTGCCCTGGGGCTCGGGAAACTTGCAGGAGCTCGGGTGGTGTCAGGAGCTCAGCTCTCTCCCTGGTGGGAGACAGAGACTGCTGGGAGTTGAATCATTGCTGTGCTGGACACAACAGCTGGACCACACACTGAACACTGGGTTATAAAGTATCAGTTGCACAAGGTGGTTTCTCTGCATTCAACCCATCCTTGGACATCTGAATTCCTCTCCCAGAGAAGAAATCCTTTCCATGCAGGTTAATGTTCATCCTTTATCCAAACACTCTGCAATCCATCAGAACACTGATCCCAACCCCGAATGAGCCTGTTTGGTTATCTTGGAGCTCTTTGGTTATCTTGGAATGATGGCCTAAAACCAGAATGCAAATGGTGAGCAGAGTAAAGTGGGATCCAGAGTGCCCAGTCCAGCCAGCATTAACTGGGTTAGCTGGGAAGACAGCAAGTGGAACTCCCCACTGTGTGTGTGTGTGTGTGTGCGCACAGTTATTCCAGTTTAGAGCAGGTTTTGGATTCAATAAGGCTGAGTTTAGGAACAACAGCTCTTAAAGTTCATGATCATGACATCATTAGACAGCTGGTATGGACATACAGGCCAGGAATGAGATTAAAAGATAATATCATGCATAATTTTAGGCTGCTGAGAACAATATGATGTGAGAAGGGATTGAAGAAGTTGAAGTTAAATCCCTCAGATTACAGAGGTGCTCTGAGAAGATGAAAGTGTGTAAGACATGACATATCAGTCTTTCACCACCTTTGTCCTTCCTTCCTACGGATATGCTTTGCTGCCTGTGCCTGGCCTCTCCACACGGACCACCACTGGGGAACTCCTGCTGTTTTCATCAGCTTAGAAACACTTGGCATGACCTGGCCTTCCCTCCTGCTGCCTCTCCCAGCCCAGGGCCAGCTCTGCACGTAGTGCAGAAGGCAGAAGGGCGGTGGGACGTGTAGGGGCATGTGGTTGCAGGTGTTACGGTGGCTGCACTATTGAGGTGTAGCTGATATTCCTGCCTCTACACCAGGGAGCCTCTTGGCTTAGTTTCAGCAAAAGGTAAAGAAGATCAGCAGCCTCGGAGGAGTTGCAGAGAATTGGCAGGTTTGGCTGAATCAGGAGGGGTCAAGACAGAAAGCCATAAGGAAAAGAGCAGAGAGAGGGCAAGAGAGAGAGAGGTACTTGTCAACAGAAAAGCAGATGCTTGAAAGAGAAGATAATTAAAAATCCTTCTCTTTTTTCCAAGTGGTCAGAGGTTGTACAGATGGAGACTGCATTTCTCCCAGACTAGGACCAACTGTACTCCTGACAGTACAAAACCACCACCTCCAACTCAGGCATTTGTCTGCCAAAGTCACACCTGAAGAGGTGTTGCTATTTGGGAAAAGCAAAGCAAAAGACAGCTTTCTGAACTACTTCTCTCTCTCTGCTTGCCTCAGATTTAGCCTTGGAAGATACTTGGTGCTTTAAAAATCTTGGCAGAGAGGGGCAGAACTAATCTGAATAAATCAGTTAAGAGGTCCACATCTGAGCTACTCAGATAAGACTTTCTTTCAAGTTAATGGACATCATACAATTCATCATGCATTAAAACAGAGAGCTAAAATAGGACAGGTGAGTCACGCCTAAAAATACCCAGTCAGGTCTGTTAATTCATGAGGGAAGCCTGTAGTGCCCAGAACAGCTGCAGACAGAGGTAGATTGTGGGTTTCTGAGGTGAAATGAATCCCACCCCAGGTTCCTGTCAGTCACTCTCAGTAGAAGGAACGACCCTTTCTTTTCCAATACTGCTTGCAGATATCAGCTGGGAGAAACACTTGTGCTCTGCTTTGCTGCCTTCCTCTGGCTGTCTCCCTCCCACCAGAGGCCTGAGGGCAAAGCTCAGGCATGTCCTAGACAAGGCCAGGATGCACAGCACAGCTCCTTTCTCTTTTCAGGTGTGTTTGAGGTATATGCTGCTCCTGGAGATCAGGAGTACTGAAAACCGAGGCTTTCAGTCCTGGCTCTGTATGCACAGCACCACAGAAGAGCTGAGCAGTGTGTGTCAGCAGAGTGGGATGAACCCCCTCAGGCATGGGGCACAGTGCTTCCCACTCTGCCTGCCAGCCCCAACCTGCTGTTAGCCAAGGGGCAACACTCTAATGTGATCCAGCAAAGCAGGGGAGAGGAGAGGTGGTGAGAGAGATAGCTGCCTTGTGATTGTCTTCAAGGCAGGTGGGGAAGAAGAGAGTCCCAGTGTGGCAGGCCAGGAGAGTTGAAAGACAACACTGCCTGGCTGTGGCCTACAGGGATCGTTATTGGTAGGAAAGTCACCTTTGGGGCTCAGAAGCACATAGTGCTCTTGGAAAGAAAAGCAATTATAACAGAGAAGAAAGGACTTTCCCTTGCAGGGCCTGATGAAATTGGTGGGAAGACTCGAATGCATTTGAAAGCTTCATTTATCCCTGTTGTCAGCATCACCTCCAGAGAGGCTGTGGCAGGGAATAGAGCTGCCAGGAAAGGATGGGAAAACACGTGGGGCAGCACAATCCAACCCAGAAACCATATTCAACTTCCAAAAATAACAGTGATTGGGCTTATGTTTTGTTTGAGTTTCTTTTTCCTTGCATCTTCTTCCCTCATCCCTCAAATATCACAGCATATTTCTCTTGATCAGTGCTCCTCAGTGACTACACTGGCACCTAAGGTCTGTTTAGACTACCACAGATCATGACCTCCCAGTTCAGGATACACTGAGAGCTACTGGAGAAGCCCTCATTTCATGATCCGGGTTGCCCAGCCCAATCCTTTTCCTCTCACACGAGCTGCACATTATTCTTGCTGTGTATTAAGATTTGAATCTTGGGTTACCATTAGCTCGTATTTTGGGTCACAATCAGCTTTCTTTCTCAGCACAACTTCCTGTTGCAAAGACGGATGCCTTTTGGGTGCCTAACCCAACGAGCACTGTGCAGATTCTTGGTAATTAGCCCTACAAATACCATCATTAAACTTTAAACTGACATAAAGAAAACGTGCAAGTGAGCATGCTAATAATAGCACCAGCCAGTTTCTTATACTGAATGTCTCCATAAAGATATTCTTTGTAACACCTTTGGCACAACTGGGACCTTGCATAATTAAATTTGATTTCACTTTCTTACAACTCTAAGCATAACTGGGGATTTCTAATTAGTTACAATTATTCTGTTCAGAAACGTGTTCTATTTAGTATAATCTTGTATTCTTCCAGCCAAATGCCATACGTATTTATTAGTATTATTATCTCCTACTGATAGCTTTTGAACGGAGACATTTTGACCGAGATAAATAAGTACATGCCTCCCAACCACAACTCTTTGTGTGGCGTGTGCTTTGGGCGGTAAAATAATTTACTAAGTGAAAAATAGCAGTTGATGGAGATAAGATGATTTTCCATTCTACTGTTTTAAGTAGAGATAAAAAAACAACACAGGCTGATTATCTTCTAAATCTAACATTTCCACAGCCCACCCCACCAACAGCTGCTAATAAAGTGGCCTCAAGAGAACTTCTCTTCAATGAAACTTCCTCACCTAATCGTGTTTCCCTTCTGCTAGAGGACAGCAACCAAGTAGACTACAGTTTTCCCTCTGTGGCTGCAAAGCCTGCCTGACTGGCATGCTCGTGAGCACTCCTTGTGCCACTCATTGAGAGAAGCAAGTATTGTAGGGCCAGTAACACCCATGCCCAAGAATCACAGAATCTTAAGGGTTGGAAGGGACCTTGAAAGATCATTCAGTCCAATCCCCATGCCAGAGAAGGGTCACCTTCTGATTATGTGCTGATTAACAAGGGCATCTAGGCAAAAAAAACCAAAAAACCAACAGCTCCCTCTGTTTTCTGCACATTGGTGTCCTGAGCTGCAAAAGGATAGATGTGGTGTCTCACAGAGTTCACTCAAAGAAGAGGCTGAGGCTGGATTACCAGCTAAACCAGAAACAGACAAAAAGTGACAAATTTGAGAATAAACCACCAGAACTTATTTACTTCTTGAGAAATTAACGAAGCTCATGAGCTCACAGGTTGCAAAGCGAATTAAACAAACATCTTTCCCTTCTAAAGTCTAGGGAATTACAGCAAGTGGAATTGACTTTATGCTTGTCTTCCCTCTAATTCACTACAGGTACCAGTCTAGTGAAATATAGAAAGGAAATGGCAGGACAAACCTATCTCAAAACAAAAACAACGTTGAACAATAAAGGAGCTGGGGAAGGCCAGGGCGTAGCACATAAATTTATCCATTATGTAAGTTATTTTGTCATAGCCACACTCATCGCTTCTGTAGTGCTTTATATTCACAGATGTAGGACACACTATGCCTTTGGAGGTGATTCTATCAACTCATGAGGCTTTGAAAAGATCCACCAGCAAGTTAAAAGTAATTGAATTTAGAAAAGCATTTGTACTTACCAAATATACTGCAGGGTCTCAACGCTTTCTAGGTCAATGCTGTATCCAACTTAGCTTGCAGTTTTCTCAACACTGAGAGCTCAGAAATCCTAAATATAACATCAACATCACGTTACTTAAATAAATAATGAGATGACTTTATTTTCTTGCAGAATTTTATGCATACAAGGTGTTTATTCTCCAGGGTTTCCACTTTTTTTTTCCCTTTCTGAACAGGAGGAAACATACTTTGGCAACAGGGGTGAAAGATGATAAAGTTTTAGGCTACTTTGTTTCAGTTGGGACACCAAGCCCTTTCCCCAGCATTTTTAGATTAATGATACAATCCCAGCGGCTGACGATCATCTGAAAATTACCAATTAAATTGGGTTTTGTAGTCTTACTCTCAGACTTTGTCTTTTTCAACAAGAAAGATACTTGAGAAAATGGGTTTAAACAACTCAAAAAGTTAAAAATATTTGAATTTAGCATGTACCCTGGATGCACACACTTGAAAAACCATCCCCAACTGTAGGAAAATTATTTTGGTTCTACAAATTACTGGCTTATGCCAGAACCCATCCCATAATTTTTGATATGCCCACATCAAATATGATAGATTAAGCAAGAGGTTTCACATTCAGCATATAAAGCTCTCTACTCTAGGTCACTGACAGTAACCCTCTACTGTAAAGCACTAATGAGCTTATAGTTACTTCTCCTTTTGTGTCTTAAGGAGGATTTCTTTTCCTGTTACCTTTATCTGTTTGTATTTGGCACAGCTATTTCATTATTGATGTAAAGAAGTAATTCAAAATTTAATGATTAATTTCCATGTAAATCTTTCTTATCTAAATAATTGATGGGAAAGATGAGCATAGACACTTGGAGTCAGCAGTTGTTATGTCTTATCTCTGTAGCAGTACTCTACTCTGTCAAGCTGCCTAGACAACACACCTTTTGGTGGAGATGGGTTGAATTCCTCAGCCTTGTATCATTCCAGATGGGGAATTATCTGAATAGATATCTCTGCTCTGTCCTCCAACATCTATATATTCATCCTGCCTCCCATATGGGTAAGTACCTGATTTTGCATAAAGCCCTCAATCTTCTCCATCATGAGGAGGCTGGAAAGCCACAGTCAGCTGATCCTGCAGCTGGCCTGTTTGTCCAAATGTCCATCTAAAAATGCTCAAATTTAGTAAACTGGGCAAGAGGCCAGGCAGCAAAATGCTATTGCCCCACAGAATAATCCATGCTTGACGGTCAGGATTGAGTCCTGCTCTACTCTTGCAGGTGCCTTCCTCTGCTGGGTTCATGGTGTCAGATGCTGTGTCTGGAGATTCCAAACTACTACCATAGCACTGAAAACTACTTCATCTGCATCCAAACTCTTCCAATCCTGCTTTTCATTACTCAGTAATTAGTATTTACGTATGTGGCCCAATCCTGTAAACTGATCTCTGACAGTCCTTTAATCCCTAAGCGAGAAGCTATCTAGATCCACCAGAACATCTTCTGGGAAAGAAACAGTCTCCTCCACGGTTTGAATACAGTTTGTGTTACATGATTTTCACAGCAATTAATATACTTAATAAACTCACAAGATGACCTCCTTTTATAATGTTTAAAGTTCAAATTTTATTACAATCTGAAGAAAACACTCTGGTCTAGAAAACAGGTTATTCCGAGGAAGATAAGTTAGTGGCTTCCTCCTACTCTGCCCTGCTAACATTTTAATATATATTTTCTTTAAAAGTTAAATAGAATTGTAAGCTGTAACAGGGAATAAATGTTATAAAGATATAAATCTCTGCTGCCATTTACGTGATAAGTTTAAAAAAAAAAAAAAGGACCCATCTTTTCATGCTTGGGGGTATTTTTCCCTCAGAAGTCACTTTTTAATCTGATTTAAATCCAATTAAGTCTGAACATCTGAAATGAAGAGCAAGCCTTTGAATTTATGTATAACTGATTTAACTAATCACTGTCTTGCTGCAGAGCTACTAAGCAAACAAACTATGAAAAATAAATGTGAAATTAGATCCAAATCGCAGACAGCCTTGATTTTGTTTTTTCAATAAATAAAGAAGGAGCCATTCTGCACAGAGCATGGGGCCTCTGTTTGCTGCCAGCAAGGCAAAAGCTGCAGTTATTAGATTAAAAAAAAAAAAAAAAAGGTGAAAAATGATTTTTTAGTTCCAAACAGACACTGTGGTTTTTACCTTTGCATTCAGCACAGAAAGCACAAATCTTCCTCCCTGCGGCTTCAGTGGCTCAGTCCTGATTTTGGCTGGTCATGCATTTAGCACTTGGCTTCTTCAAGTTTCTTACACCACCTTCAAACAAATATGCTGGGATGGTGCTGGCTGATTGCTCCATGCCCAAGAGGCATCCTGCCATCTCTCATGCCCTCCCTGCCTCCCCCTGAGGGGATGGGCATGGGAGCCTGCAGCCTTCTCAACCCACACGTCACCCACCGCCCCAGCAACGTGGCTCGCCTGAGCCATCCCCTGAACAGGCTGCAGGTGCTGCAGAGGGGGTTCATTAGGAAGGAGAGTTTGAAGGACAGGTAGGAAGTGCTGCCCTTTCATCTCTCTGTTGCTCTGTTAGTTTCTGTTCTTCCTCCTTTGCCAGCACTGACACTGAATGCTAATCAGACCAGGCTTTAGCCAGCCTCAGGCTGCTATTGCCAGGTAATTAGTCCAGGTATCCCACACTTTACTCCGACTTCCTTGTATATCAAGCAATTTGGGTAATCCATGGATATTTTAGAAGCGTGTCTGAGACCTGGCAATCTCAGTTCCTGCCACATCTTAGCTACAAGCTGAAGAAAGAGCATGTTACTGTCATCGTGGCTGCAGCACTGTGTGTTACAGAATATCATAATTGTGTAACTCCAGGATAATGGAATAACTTTTAAAGCTCCCTGACATAAAATATCTTCCATTAAAGTTGCTGTCTGCTTCATATGTGGAAACCACTATCTCATCAGTGAGCTGACACTGGAATACTGCCAGACACCGTGTGGCTCAACGCCTGATAAAGCAGCTTTCTCACTCTGGATCACAAGCTCCATAGCTGCAGGCACAGCTCCTCCCAAACCCGTTAGTACAAATTAATGAGAGCATCCAGCTTCCTCCAAGCAATCTCGTTGACATTTTTTCCTTCCCCTCTCACACACGCACGCTCCCATACATTGGAACTGGGCTCCCGGAGATTGCATCTGGAAGAGCACTAGGCAGAAGCAGCTCATTCCTGAAATGCCTCTCGGGTGTCTATCATAGCTCATACCCAGCTGCAAATGCCACTTGCAACAGCTCAGAAACCCTGCAGCTATTCAGCCTGGGCAGTAAGAGCTAAGATGGCAAGCCCAAAATGACAGCTCTTAACTCACTGCCTCATTCCTTCCCTTGAAATAAAAGTGTTTTTTCTCCTCCCCTTTTGAACTATGTAACAGATTATAAAGCTTTCAGGGTGCAAAAAAAGTGGGAAATCTCACATATGTGCCTTGGAAATATGTCTGAGGTATGCAGCCAGGGAAAGAAACTTTGGTTGTTTCTTAAGCTCTGCCACAATTCTGTGCATCCAGCTCGGTGCTGCGGCAACAGGCAGCAGGCAGCTTGTAACAGCCATCATTTACCAGTGATTTTTTCCTCCAAGTTTAAGTGAACGGATTCTTCAGCTAGAGGTCATCTTTTTTTATGATACTTGTTTTGATCTACCCCAGGTTAAAACATAAACCACTTCAATAATTTTAAGCCACTTGAAGATTCTCCCATTCAGTTCATAACTTAGAAATGTTCCAATTTCTCATCCTGTTTGCAATCCCTACCCAACAACCCTTGGTACTGGAGAGGATTAAGCAATAGGATGATTTTCACAAATCATATCATACTTGCCAAGCATTAACCAAATACCATTAAAGGTCCAAGCATCTGAGTTGGAATGGCAGGTATTTCTCTTCTTCCACAAACAGCGCTGAGGAGCTCACAGACAGCAGCAGAAATGCAAGAGGCTGATATGAAAACAAACCTCAGGTTGGCTCTCAGTCTTTGTCAGGGCTGCTTTTTAGTCCTGGACCTCTCTGTCACAGGAACCAGATAGCCACAGGAACCTGGTTCCCTAAATTGCCATGGTACACTGTAAGCTGCTCCAGTATTGCCATTTTACCTGGTGTCTTTAGGGATATTTTAGTCCAGTTCTAGGTAATTTTTTTTTCCCCTAAATATTGTCAGCCAGGAAAATGGAAAGAAAAAGATACCATTGAGAGATTTGCACCATTTCCTCTCCATTCTGGAATAAGGTGAGTTAGGCAAAAGGTAATAAGAAGTGATGGATTTGTGGGAGAGCACAATTACCTACGATGTATTTTAAAGCACTTTTGATCTGTTTATTAAAAGTCAAGATGTGCTTCAAAAGAAACCTCATTGCACTTTGAAAACATTGCATGGATTAAAAAAGATGCACTTAAAGAAATCAACTTTTTTTCCCCCCCCTTTTTAAAATTGCACTGGGATTTATCAGTGTGGTACCAGTACCAGGGAAGGTTTTGCTGCAGCATTCCAATTAGCACAACCAGATCTTTCTATAAACTTAAGGACAACAACAGGGAGAGATGGGTTTATGCACAAAGCATTGTTACAGTATTTATCATGGAACAGTTTCTCCTTCCCCAGCCTATATTGCAGTCGCCATAGGAAAGGCAAAGAAAAGAAACTAGAATGGACATTGCTGATGGCAATGCACCTTACTGATGAGGTGGCATTCATTATCTTCCTCTGCGTAATTGGATTTAGGCATGTCACCATTTTAAGTATAGCATGAGCAGTCAATTAAGTTCTATTTCCCACTTATAAGCCCATAAACAGAATGAAGGAAAGTAACAGCGGGGGGAGGAGAGGCAGGGGAGTGAGGCAGGGAAGGAGGAAGGCACGATACAGGAATTGCTTGAGCCTGCATGTGATTAAGAAAAACAAGATATGGCAATTCATACACACACAAACACACTCCTATTACTCAAGGCTCAGCAAATCCCCCAGAGGACAGTTTAATGGCTACTATCTACCTTGACCAGACGAAGCCCCTCTTCTTAATCCTCAGTCCTCCTGAACTTTAATCCACTGCTATTTAAATTTGCCATCAAATCTCTTATTTGCTTTGCCTTGTTACTACCTCATCAGTAAGTATATTATGTCCTAACAACTTGTATGCGTTCACTCTGGCTCACAAGAGAGGACAGGTTACTCTGAGCTGTGAATAAAAACACCTTATCTAAACAACAGAGAAGAAATTGTGCAGCAAGATCAAAAGACCCTGATCCTCATCCTAGATTAGTATCATGATGTGACAGATCCTTTCTTCTTTTGCAAAAACAATTTTTTCCTTCTCTTCTCCCCACTATTTACTCACATTAACCACACTAACCTTTTCAATATCTGTCCCAGCCAGAACAAGCCATTTACTCCTCAGACCTAGGAGCCACATTTGGGGATGCCTTACTGGGGCTTTGCAGGCTGGGCTGGAGAGGAAAGCTGGGCAAAGGTGCCCGTAGACACAGTTCTCTGGCTGCCAACGACCACCTACCAGACCACACTGCTTGCTGGGTCACACCACAGCCCCCAGGAACATGCCTTGAGATAACACTGTGCAACAAGTCAACTCTCAGGCTGGGTCAGCAGCCAGCAAGTTTGAGAATCTGCCCTGTAAGAAAGGCAGTGATCAAAAGCTGAAGTAAACTGATACTGAAAAACCCATGGGCATCCCTTGCAGTTTGGGTGCATAACTCACAGCAGGTGTATGTCACGGACTTGCAAGAAGTCTGTTTTCTTAGAAGAACAACAACAGTTTGAGGGAAACAACCTTGTCGAGAGATAACGGTCTCCCCCTCAGCCTGAACCAAGAAGCTATTAAAAGCTACCAAGATACAAGAGGCAAAATATTTACTGCATGTTTGTTTAAACATGCTACACAGTCACCTTGAATTATTATATCACTCCTGCTTCTAACAGCCTTCTTAGCCTTCTGGAATTTTCGTTTTTTCAAGACAGGAGAATAAACTGGGCAGAGAAATAGTACTGAACTTAACACTTCACTGTATGCTTAGTGGCTGCTAAAAATCCTGTGACCTTGTGAGCTCTGCTAAAATAGAACACATTTAATATTTTCCTAGACTCACTGTCTGTATTGAAAGTAAATGGTAAAACAACAGGGCTCTGACTAGGTCTGGTATTGGAAGAACTCTGAACTTCTGATTTGGAGTTTTTTGATAGAAGCAGAAGTTATAAATACCAGCAAGGGTTCTGCAATGCTATACTGATGTTCCCCCTGTGCAATTTGTTTACTGCTCCAAGATATTAGACCGCCATATATTTTACTTTCCCTGCGAGTAGCCAATTTGAAAGAAAGCAAGTAATATAAAAATAGCTATTTACTCTGTAACAAGCAGTACAGTACATTATCACTCGACATCGATGTTGTTAGAGGATAGCAAATCAATAATCAGTTCTTATTCAGTAACTTTGTAAACCATCTGCTTCTATCATTGCAAAGCAAGCCCTGCTGCAGTGAAGCCTTTACTGCCATGCTAACAAATAATTTCCTTTATAACATCTAAGTCAATGTTGTATCAAAAGCTTTCTAATTGCCTTACCATTTAAATAAGTGAAATGGTTTATGTTCTACAGATATTTTGCAGAAAGAGGAGAAACAGTAACTCTGTCACCCTCACCAGAAAATATTTTGTTTCTCTTTCAGACTCAACAGTTTGTGATTATATGATATAGTACATTATTAGACTCTACATGGCAATTTTATTATTACCATTTATCACTTGATTGGAATGAGCCCAAGACACGCACAGCTCAGAGCACTCCCTCCAAAGAGGTCTCTCCACGCAGCTCTGGCTAGAGGTCACTGCTCAGCTCACCTGTGTGCCTCTATTTAGGCATCCAGGATTCCTTGTAGAGGCCCTCAAAGGTACCTGTAACTCTTGACTAATCATCCAGGGACCTCAGCACTCCTTTTTGTTAAGTATCTGACATCCGACAACAACTTAGGAAGAGCTATACGGCCACAGCAAAGTCTCAGGCATCCCATAGAATATTTGAGAAATGGCCTAGCAGGGATGAATGTGGGGAAGGGGGATGGGCAGGGCAGAACTGCAAGCAGAACTTTATTTGAAGGTTTACAAAGGATTCAGACCTCCAGTAATCACTTTTAAGCTGCCTATGGAGTCATTGCTTTCCTTCACAAGTTGACTGCTCGTTAGAAAGAAATGAGCAATGCAGAGACTCAGAATCCCAGTCCTGCTCTATCTTACTCATGAGCGCTTTGTTTCAACAGTAAATCTTGCCCTTACCACTTCAGGCAGGCAGCTAGGAAACAGCCTGTTGCTGGCTGGCTGCTCTGCCTGGCCAGCTCCTGCCTGGCACAGCCCCACTCTCACTACACTCATCCTGGACGACTAAACCTCAGGCTCCATTAATCTTATAAGCTAACAGAGGTTTCTTGCCTTTCCTTTTGTAAATAATTCTGCCCACACATCTAAATTTAAAGCAGCACCTTGCTCCAGTCTTCCTCTCCCACCATGCATGGTGCAGGCGTGGAGGAGCCGAGGGCAGCCATGGGCTATGCCCACCTCCAGTGCATCCTCCCAGGCACGGGGAAGCTGCAGCTCCAAACCCACTCTCCTGCTCCTGGGCCTTCTCCCAGTGGCCAAGGTCAGTGGCCACCTATCACAACCCTGCCAGCTGCCGTTGGCAGGATTTCTTCCCAAACAAAACCACAGCACAGAAAGCTGAAGCGGTTTCAAACCTCCAGTGCTCTCAATTTAAAGACAAAGGAAAAAAAAAAATCTAATAATCTTTCAGTGTATTGACTCCTTTTTTGGTTTCCTTGGCTTAGGAGTCTTTCCTATAAATCATTTCCACATTTAGTGTCATCAGCTTCATGAATTCATTTGTCCTTGCTAAAAGCATCATTACCTGTGTTTATATTACCTGGCTCTTCAAGCCACGTGTTTCTCCCACACACTCTGCTTGTAATTTAAACTGCACAATGACATCATATTCCCAACATTAAGTAATATTAGTTTTGTTTGATTAATTTCAGCTCCATGCAGAAACCCAAAAGGCTATTTGTAACCCAGAATACTCAGTGATGTCCCACTCCATATCTAATAATGCCCTTCCAGTCTGCAAACTGTTACCTTTTCTTTGCATCTGGTGCTAGCTTGAGCTTAATAAACCAGTTACTTTTGCTATAGGCAGTACTCTCACATCATAAAAAATGCAGAAATCTCATTCTGGTGTTACTGCTCCCTTTGACATAATGCTTTATTTTCCTTTTGGTTCTCTCCCTTCCATTTGCAAGCTTTGACATAATGATTTCTTTTGCCTTGAACATCACCCCATATATAAAGAAAATTCCATTAACCAGGATCTTTTTTACTACTCTACTCTGCAAGTCTTTTGTCCACCTCTAAACTACCTGAGCAGCTCCATTCAAGCTCCTAATCCTCTTCTTATTCTTAAACTATCACGAATCACTTACCTTTTTAAAATTCAGAGGTGACAATCACACAGGACAATCACACATCACAAATCTTCACATTTACTGTCTCTCTGATCATTGTATTTCACTTTGAATCCACTTGATGAAAGATATTTTTTGGATAGGATGTATTTTCTGAGTTGAAAGTGCTTCTGCATGCACTTTTATCATATGCCACAGTGCTGTTAATCAGCTCCAGGACATACTGGCATGGTGCTAGATCACTAGTGTTTTCTGAATTAAAGCTAGTACCAGGAATTTGGCATTGTCAATATGCTTTCTTATTTTCTGGGAGGAAAATAACTTCCCTCATAGGTTTAGGGTTGTTTTTTTTCTGCTTACACTTAGGCACAAGAGTTGGTCATCTTGTGGCAGAAAGTCAGAGCAAAAACACTGACAGGAAAGTAGGTCAGTACAATCACTATGTTTCACTCCTTTCCAAGCATAGACTCATCTCCAGCATCAGCTTCCTTTCAAAAGCTCTCAAACTCCCATAAAGGGAGTTAGATATCTCTCACTCATTATTTTCAATGAAGGCTCAGGTGCACTTTCAGTCTTGGCACATTGAGCTTGGCCTGGACAAGAAACATCAATCTTTCACATCAGTGACTGGACTGTGGCTCCTCCTGAAGTTGCCCAAATGCTGCCTTCCTTAGGGGGCAGTTGGGTTTGTGGTTGCCCAGCTCAGCCTGCCTCTGAAGCCCAGGCTCTTAACGTGAGAGAAAAGTGGAGCTGAAACTAAGCAAACAAAAAGAATATGACTTAGTGTCGGGAATATTTTGTCACTGTGCAGCTGAAATTACAAGAGAGGTGTGCAAGAGAAACACACAGGTTGAAAAGCCGCCCCTGCAGACACGCAGGGAAAGGCACATGCTGTAACATCAGCTTGTTCTCCTGGCATATGCCTTCACTACAGAAGTTTTAGCTACTTGGGCATCTGCCTTGTTAGTGGCCTCTGTGGCCCAGGGCAGGCTGGATTCCTACCAACTATAATGATACAAGTTGAGCACTGAAACCTCTAAATTACTGACATTTTCAAAACACAGAGTCTTCTAAAACTTATCTCTTAATTTTAACACAGCTAGGGTATAAATTTGGAACATGTGGAACCGATATTTGTCATTGCTACCCTTCTAGTGCACCAACCCACCTGAAACACAAAGCATACATTTCTTTTCACTCAAAATAGTATCGCTCACACTAGACAAGCTTGCTCTGCAAATACCTCAAACACTGACAAGTGACACAGAATGAGATGGCTTCTCAGAGGTGAAAAGGTCATCAAGTATAATTTCTTTTTGCCTCAGCTGTAGAGGATTTGTATGTGCACACCATAATCCCATACAGCTTACAATAATGCTTTAATTCAGGAAGAGAAATAGCTTTGAACTTTCATGCTGAGCAATACTTAGACAATGAAAAACTTCAGCTAAATTCCTCTCAATTTTGCAGGCACACAGAACTTTGTTATGCATTTAAAAACTTTCATTCTTTCCAGCCAGGTCTAGATCCTCCTTCATTCAGTCCTGGTAAACCCATCCTTAACCATCCCATACACTAAGCAAGGCAGATTATTGCTAGCATCTCTGACATTTCCGAGGCACCAGCAGAAGGCACCTTCCAGAGACTTCTTCCTGATATTGGTGAAGGGTGAGAAGAAAGGGAGGAATCAAGCTTTTTGCTTGATTTGCTTTAAAATACATATTTGGTTTTTCTTAACCCTCATCTCAACAGGTAAGAATTTACCCTTAAAGTTTGTTCTTACCTGAACATACTTGGGTGATTCTCTGTTTCTAACTTCATAGGCACTGAGTAAAGAAATATCTACTTTGAGTCTACAGGCACAACAGCAGCAAAGTTCACACGTTCCTGCACCTGGATGAGAATGTTGCATAACATTTAGGTAGGAAAAACAATCTGCATATATAATACTGCACATGAAAAAGGAAATCAGTCCAAACCAGTCTAAAGAAGCACAGGATTACATCAAATACATTTGCAATTCTTGTGACAGAAAAAGCAATCAATCAACTGCATTATCAGAAAACAGGGTTTTTCAACTCTGGTTTAATTTCACGATGAGCTCCTGGTCTCTGCTTTGTGTCTGAGTGATGGTGTGATCTGCTGCAGAACCTCTGAGCCTCTCTTCACTGAAGTGCCTGCTGGATCTACATATGTACCATGTAATCACAAAAGCATCTAATAATGAAGAGATTTGGGACAGGTAAACATGTCACGGTGTATGGGTGACAAAACCAGTCACTTGAAAGAGACCTCAGAACAGAAAACAGAAATCAAAAGCCATTCTCAGAAGGTTTGTGCATCTGTTGCTGTACCCAGGGAAAATACCATCACAACCCTGTGAAAACAATGGCTGTAAGCACATACCACCCAGAGACAACTGAGCTGGCCAGGTGACTCTGAGCCTTTCCCCAAGGTGATTTCTCCCCACCAGGGGAAGAGGCAGATACAAGAACCCTGAATTGCTCCAGATTCTGAAGCAGCTGCTTGGATCTCAAAGAGAACAGAACAAGACTCACTTCAAAACACCACTCAAATAAAACAATCTCATGTACAAATTCAAGAAGAAAAATAATTCGAGTATGAGGCACTGCTGAAGTAGACTTAGCTCCCAGCCAGAAATCCACTCATCAGAATTCTGTGCATCCCTCACACTGTGCAGCTGAAGTAGCAGTAAAGAATTCAAATGACACATCTATGACTTTGGGGGCTTTTTTATTTTGACTGATCATGATTTTTGACACCATTTGACCATCTGCTGTGAATGTCCTGGTGATGGCTTCATTTAAATAAATAAATAAATTGAACCTTTTTATTAGCTTATTGATATACACCCTACTCAGATAAACCTGCGGATGGGAGACTCTTCACCAGTAGCTAGCAACAAGAAATAAACCTGTTAGCATCTGCAAGCAATATATGCAGATCACAAGCAACACCTGCACTACATTAACACCTCTCTGAGGGTGATGACCAACTGCAAGAATCACAGCAGATCTCTACCAGTAAGAGAGAAGAACTGAATATGAAATGTTCAGACATCCCAGGTTGAATTCTTTTCCTTAAAAAAAAAAAACAAACCTCATCAGATACCACCATGAGTCTTCCTTACACCAGTTTCAATTTCCAGGAGTGCCAAGGATCTACCTTAAAAGGAACAGTAGCTTGTTGGCAGATACATATTTCTGATGGCAGTATATGTTGCTCAAACAATTATGTCTTATCACAACATCCACTAAAAATTTTACATCGAACTGTATCAGGAGGCCCTTTTAAAATCTCTTCATTAATGAGGATTATGTAAGTACCATTAAATGTGAGACATTCCCCTATTGCTCGTAGGAGTTACGATTTAATTCTCTTGCAATCTCTTCCACCAGTTGTGTAAGCTCTCCTGACACTTTACCTTTTGTTTTGTAAAACATTACTGTCTTGCCACAGAAAACAAACAGAATATTCTGTTTGTCACTGCTATCTGATTGAAAAGATGTTATTAATTAAATATTGTACAGAGTTTATACCTGAAAACTCACTGATGGCTCTTGGGAGAAGATGTCTTACTGGAAAAAAACAGTTGTTATGTAGGACTCTGAGGCAACACAGGAACACTGATAAATCTCCCTCACAGTCCTGTGAATTAGGCAGATGCTATTCAGTATTTTTGGGAAATAGTTTGGATTTTCCTTGGACTGTAATAGTGACTAGCATGGCTTAGTGTGGTTCGTGACTCTAGGAGCAATTACATTCGCTTTATCTCAGTAGGGGAGTTTGCAAATGCAGAGGACTGAGAAGTCACTTCCTTCACAAAACACAGCACAGTGTTCTGGTTTACTACCTAAATTGAGTTTCTTGCCAAAAGGAGGAGGCAAAGCCATTTAACCATGGCTGGAATCTTCATTTGCTGTTTCCCACTCATTTATTCTTTTGTCATCAGAAGTGTTACATGCAGAAAAAAATATTCCTTTACGAGATAAATAAGTTAGAAACAGCTCCAAAATTCCAACTGCTCATAGTAAAGAGTTTTGCTTATTCCTCTCACAGAAGCTCTTCACATTAATACTATTGTTCTTACCTTCTGAGTAGACAGAAGGTCCAATTCACAAAGAAAGAGGAGATTTTTCCAAAATTATCAATAATATAAACTTTTGTGGGGTTTTTTTTCAGCATTTTCACTATATGGCCATAAGCTTATAGGGAACAGGGAATTTCATCATGAAAGAGGTTTAGAAAGTTCTTACCTTGTTCACAGAGGGACACAGTAAATTAAATTTTCCTCCTCAGTGTGCTCTTTGAGCTGGGGCTGTGGCTTCCAAGTACTCTGAAGATAAATGTGATGTGACTAGCGATCAAATTGCTTCACAAGGAAAAGTTCATCACAGTGAGGGTAACTGCTTAAAATGCAACATAAACAAACAGGTCTGTGTCAATATTGTGACTTTGTATAAACAATTCAAGCTGTATTACTCTGGAGATAATGACACATAATTCTGTACAAAATGCTCTGAAAGGGTTTTACTGAATTAATCTGCAATCGAGTTCTGGAAGAAAATTAGTGTGTGCAGTGGAAAAATGTGAACTTCTGTGCTGCTGTTGGATATGATCCTATCAAGGTCTGGCGCTTCCACAAAGTATCCAGGGAAAGGGCTTTATTCCTGTAAGGTAAATTGGAACAGAATGATTTTCAAACCTTGTGTTACCTTTAAGCCCATTCACAGAGAACACAAGAGTCGGTGTGTATGACAGACTGGAATGTATGATTTTGGCTGAGTGAGTATAAATGAAGCATCTCTTACAATTCTGACGCCACATCTCTGGGCAAACGTTCCTTCTAGCAATATCACGAGTTCAAGTCTGAAAAGGATAGTGATCAACGTTTTAAAACTGCTAATAAAACTAAGGGAAAGCAATCTGTACATAGGATTTTATTGAGATGCCCACGAGTTTTAAATCATTCCCCTTTATATCTCAACCCACTGGATATCTCATCCAACTGAATTACCATTGGGTTTTACAATGTGATATACAAAATGAGCTGACATTATGATTTACAAACATCCTTTGAGTATCATATAAAACACAACTGCTTCCCTTATTATACAATCATTAGGGCAATGCAAATATAGTCAATACATTAGTAGCTGAAAACGATGGGGCATTTTAAGAAAATAAATTTAACTTTACCACACGAACCTGTTAGATAAAACAAATCCTAAGTAAAATGGGAATAAAGTTGTCTGAATGACTGCAAGTAATTTTTATATTGTTTTGTCACTGTCCCCCTAGAAGAAACATAACAGTACTTCATTTAAAAGACGACTAATTTTTTCACCGTATAGTCACACTTTATGTTATTCATCAGTTTCACATTTTCTGCATGAAACTACAAAAAATAACCTCACAAATGTAGACTTTCCAAACTGTAGCCACTATACTTATTCCTGCACTCTTTTCCACACACTCAATGTGATTAATTAAATAAACATAAAGTAAAAAAAAACCAAACCACTACCCAAATGAGCAGAACAGAACACGACGGCACATTAAAAAGGTGACATTTAAGCTGTAGATGCCATCACCATAGAAATATGTTCTTGTTCTAATGCCACAAACTTTCTAGCCTCATGAAAAAAATTAGACATTAGCTGAAGGGAAAGAATCTAAACTGTAACCTTGACGTAAGGATGAGAGTTTTAATTGGTATTTCTGTCCAGACTTAGGTACTAAACAACACTGTGTGCACGGTAAATTTAAAAGTAACTATTTTTGATGTCCTAATATGTGAAAAGAGAAAAATCTGTTTCTGAGCTGTTACTTGGGTAATGAAAGTTACTACGTGTTAAGGTCTCCTGTCCCACATGATGCTGGTACAGGGGCTTCTATGCTTTGTCATTAGGGTAGCAGTAACTGAGAATGGCAGATGACATCCTTATTACTGGAAATATAAAACCAGAAAACTTCTGAACTCAACGACGACGTTACAACTGAAAGCAAATTCCGACCTAGTCAATTTAAACTATATCATCTCAAGGGTCAAAGGATCAATCATAGAGTGGTAGAGGTCAGATCACTGCACAGGCCAGCGGGATTACACCCTTTTCCAGCACTTGCAGTTTTCTCTTGCAAAACAGAATACTGATAATGACTGGTGATTCCTGAATATGTGTTGAATTGGCAGTGGAATGTGTCTTTAGTTCCATTTCTCACTACAGAGGTCTTGCTGCTGCTCCATGTGTTTGAAGAAGAAAGTGCTTTCCCCCCCCCTTATTTCCTTAAGTACATGGCATTTAATTTTATAAATTTTTAAGACAGACTTCCTTTAATTACTTCCATTCTGTCCAATCAAATATACCTTTGAACGCTTTAAAATGTTGGACAGCTGTGAAATATAAGTACTATGCAATTTGACTGTACATACATACATATTTTCATAAATACATCTGACAGGGACCTTGGAACTAAGTATGTGATATCATGGGACAAAACCACAACAGGCTGTCTTATTTGTAAAATCTAGATCCAAAATAAGAAGAGCTGAATCCTATCGTGTTGTCAATACACAAATTAAAACAAAGATACAGCATTAGTTTACCCATGAAATAATTTAAACATATTTGCAAATGTCTCGACAGGAAAAATGTGTCATTTACAACACTGAAAACTTGTAACAACCATTGACTTCTATGCGCTGTACTGTAAGTCACCCAGACAAGGCTAGCAAGGATGAGCATAGTGATAGGTCCCAAAGGCAACTCCCAAACATCTTCCTCATGTGGAGACTTTGGTAATTGTCTGTTGTATAAAACGCCAACGCACACGACTTCATTTCCGGTGTTCACTTCGTCAGTTTTCCTCCCCTGGCACAGTCCAGTCTGACTACATCAGTTATTGTTGAGACATTCTAAATCCACCGAGCAGCAGACGTTCCCATTCTGCACAGACAAACAAGCAGGTGTCAATCACCTCTGCGGAACAAGTCGCAAAGAGCAAAGGGGATGGTGGCAAACGGAGACAGATACACCTCTAACACATCTACTGCATACAAAAAGCTGCTTAAGCCATCATCCTGGGGCGTCCTCAGTCAGTCCCAACTGTGGTGGCTTTTTGAGGAGGCTGACCTTTCCAAATAGCACTGAACTGGCCTGAACTACACATGAACTAGAAACCTGGATGTGAAAGACTCAGTGGCCCCCAGAATAAAATACAGCACAGCAACAAAGATGACTGGATGTTTATTCCCACGCAAGCAAGTTAACGGGGAGAGTTGTGATGTGATCCATACAGGGAAGCTGTCTGTCTGAAATAAGCAGCTAGTTCAGATTCTCGATTCATGGCAGATATGCATGAGGGGAAAACACCCCATTTGGCTTTGGTATTTAATTCCTTGCTAAATACCTTTCAGCAACATTCAGGCATTTGCAAAACTAT
The DNA here is from genome assembly GCA_013401255.1 of Urocolius indicus. Classification (NCBI taxonomy): domain Eukaryota; kingdom Metazoa; phylum Chordata; class Aves; order Coliiformes; family Coliidae; genus Urocolius; species Urocolius indicus. The sequence goes on from WBNH01009037.1 coordinate 271,019, forward strand.
ATCATGTAATAAAAAAAAAACCTACAGCAACCATTAAAACCCCAAATTAATACCTTTTTCCCCTGTTTTGTTGAGGTTTTTTTTTTTAAAAATCCCATGCAAACCAATAGGAAAAACTCTGAAGAATGACAGAAAAGCTACCTTCTATAATTTAAAGCCCTGGAGCAACAGCTTGGTTTCCCACAGTGAATAGAACATCATTTTATATAACCCAAAACAACATTTTCATAATTCTGATATTAGCACAGTGGGGTCATCACTGCATGGAGCAAGGGAGCCAGACTGCACTTCTGCATTAGAGCCATTGGATTAAATACATCTTGGGGAGATCAGGGAACAGAAACCATGACATTCCCTTCCCACTGCTGTTGTGGGAGTGCCTTCACGTCTGATCTACTTGTGGACTTGTTGGTGAAAGTTTTATTAGTGTTTTTGCCTGTGTTTACCAGCTCTGTAAAACACGTTTTCATGAACATCCACATTAGGCAATTGTTAACATACTAGCCTAGATTCACACTGAGAATGCCTGAAGGGCTCTCTGACAGAACGTCTGAAAGCCACAGTAGAACATTCCATCTCTGTGCTCAACATTTTCAGCAAGAACTGAATTGCTTTTGTTTCCACCCTGCAAAACACAGAAGGCATGGGTTCTTTAGGCTTCTGCCCTCAGTGTCATTTACTTTCCTGAGATCCAAATGTGAGCTTCCAAGGGCAGAAAGTGACCCTGACATGTTTCCATTGCCATTCTAACCTGGCCCATCGTACCTTGCATTTGCAGGTCGTACAAGGAGATCCCACCATAGTCCATACAGCGCCGCTAAGTCTCGTGATGCCGTAGCCGTCTAGACAGGTTTTCCTGATGTCATAGCTGATGTTGTCAGCCAGACAGGGGTCACTGACACAGTGGGGACAGCACTCTCCTTCTGAGATGGCTGTGTACTCGCAGTTTAGGTTTGGGCACAGAAGAGGCCAGCAATCCACCTCTCCTTCCTGTAAAAATTGAAGCAAAAGCACATTGAATTTGTTGCCATCTATTAGCTACCAAGAAACTTTGCATCTTCTTGAATGGAAAAGTTTTATTTTGCCAGAACTGAAATAAAATGAATGGATCAGCTTTCAGTTTGGTTGATCAAATAAATGCATGTTTAAATACTGAGCTGAAGTTCCCTAAATATAGCAGACTATCATTTGCTTGTTTCTTGACTAAACAACACTGTTATCATCATAGCAGGGGGACTCGAGCTCTTTGGGGTTCTTAAAGGCAGCATTAAATATCGGGTTCCGATACTGCCCATAAACTATAATTTCTGCAGTGATCACCCTGCAGACTCCTGCACTCTTTTTAAGCCAGGTCACATCAACATCTCTGTGGGATCACAGCAACTGCTTAAAGAGAAAATTAACACTGCAGATCAACACAGGTTAGTGTGTTCGAGAAGCATTGAACATTGATCTAACCAGCAACAGCCAAAATTGATTTTCCTGTCAACTCCTAAAGGAACTGTTGGAGCAATACCACTTCTGTTCCACCAAGTCGTTGCTTTTATTATTTAGCTTTGTTTAAAAAGCGGTTTAGTAGATAGAAACATAGAGGAGAGAGAATCATCAGGTCAATTCCACAGAGTATTGCTCCATGTGTCTAAACTTAACCTGCAAAGGGCTCCCACAACTTGCATTATGCTACTCTGTAAACCTTCAGATATTGATAACACCTTACATGTAGCACTGATTTAGACCATCACTGGCTTTTTAGAACGGTATGTTAAACCAATCATAAAATCAGGTAAAGAACTTTAAGCCACAAACTCAGTATCCCTTGTAAAACACATCACATCTAATATTTGCCATTACTGTTGGCTGTAAATGTTTCTTGCTGTTCTTTTGAGAGCAGTAAAAAAAACTTTAGGAGAATACGAAATACAATACTTCCTGTTGTATGTTATGTATAATTATCTCTTCACAGTAACTCAGCTTTGAATGTAATTTGTTTCCTGATGCTCAGACACCCCTTGATTAATATCATATATAAAGACTATGTTGTACAGAGAGCTATAAATGGAAAACTGATAATTTTAATGAAGTTCATCGCTACACTAATTAGTATGTCTGTGCAAAACTTAAAGCTTTAGGGAAATAATCTACATTGACTAATGAGAAAACAAATGTTCTTTATTCTGCATGTTTGTCTGGTAATTTTAGTTTTCTTTCTCCTTCTTTTATTTTTTTGGTGAATTTTCATTAATTCCCCATGTGGCACCAGCACTTCGTCTTTCCAGAATTTGCTGAATGAAAAAAAAACCCGGAATCCCATTGTCCATTTTGATAAGACAGGTACACTAGCTGATATCATTAAAAGCTGAAACTCCTCCAACCAAATCCATTGCATATCAGAAAAAAAAAAAAAAAGGTTTAAAAGTCATTTAAAGATCAGATGACCTTAGAAAAGTTCTCAAAAATAGATTAACACTAAAGTTAATATAGCGTCAAGGTTTCCAAGCTCTTGTCAAGCTTCTCATTTGGCTCATTAGACCTACTTATTCAGCGTAAGAGGAAAACTGAAGGTGTAACTTTCAGTTCCCTGGTGCTCTCTAAATGCTTCACCATCATTCTCAGTCTGAAAAGCAGGTGAAGAGAGAGCCAAGAGCCTAATTCCAGATACGCTTTGCTAAAAATCATCACCCTTAGTATTCTTGCTCCCTTCTGAAATGCTTTCAACCATACCAGACAACGGCACTGCTGACAGCTGTAGGTCCAGTTGTCCCCGCTGCGGTAGAGCTTGTGCCCGGTTTGGTCGAGGCACTGGCTGGTGACGCGGGTGTCGCACTCTGGGCAGCAGAAGAGGTCAGCGCTGGGGTTCCTGCAGTCACAGGCTGTCCTCCGGCAGAAAATCCGCCCATCCTGTGAGGACACATTGCCCTGATGTCAACCACAAACTGCCAAACATCACCCCGGGTAAGGGCACAGGGGACAGCTCAAAGGGGTATCAGGAAATATCCACTTCTTAATGCATTTGACATTACCAGCAATAAGGACTAGACCCTGCTAGCTGTTATACCTCAACAACAGCATTGTCCCAGTTTCTCTCCGTGCACGGATCCAACACTGTCTGAACCTGAGTACTTTCTCTGTCTCCAGCTAACTGAACTGAAATCAGTACCTCATTATACATGTAGTAATTTCATATCTCATTGGTTACATCAACCAACTCTTCAAGCAGTTGCCTCTCTAACACTTATAATATTTGTTTAGCACTATTTTGACTCAATGCATCACTGTGAGGAAAATATCTTGAATAAATAAATCAAAGTTATGAAGGTGGTCCCTTTAACTTCATAGAAGCACAATGGAGAGAAATCACAGTAGCACTAATCACTCTTAACTTTGAATTCACCACTGGTTCTGTTCCACATTCGGACCTGCAATACAGCAGCTTAATGCTAAATGGATTTGTCACCATCTATTATAACTCAGTTCATGTATCCAATAGGACCTTGTGTTCCACAGGCTCTCCAAAAAAATGATTTTGCTAAATATTTGCTTACAGTATTGGATGGCCCATTTTGTAAAGACCATTAAACAGAACTGTTTGAGATAAACAGAATTGCTTCTGCAGGTAAAGAGAAAAGGATATATTCTCTTTGCATCACAGAAAAACAAATTGATTCTAATTCTAGTTATGAAAATTGGATGGACTATTGTGTTTGAAATTATACTCATTACTGCAGGAGAACCAGCATACTGATACACCACACGTAAACTGGGAACTGAAATCACAGTTAAAAATAAGGAGATTATTGAAAAGGTTTTGCCATGAACTTCTTTTGCATTCAGTGCTAGTTACTGGATTAGTCGTTATTGAAGCAAAGCATCCCCTGCAGTCAATTCAAAGATAGAGAGGAACAAAGCTATAGTCTGCTTTGGAACACAACTGTACGCTTCCTAAAACAACTCCACTCCTTTCATGGTAGTTTCTCGGTATTCTCATTAGAGTCCTGTTCTGACTCTATAAACCTGCATCTGATGTAAGAAGGAAAAAAAGTTTTCTTCATTACCACAAAATAAAGAGACACCTAGCAAAGCAAGGAAAATTATTTCCTCCAATCCTTTTAAGAAGTGATTTCTAAATAGAGTAACAGCAGACCAGGATGTCTTTTCCACAGGCAGACAAAATAGCCACAACCACAGCATGTAGCCTGGGTGGTTGTTTTGTTCATGTTTTGATGCAGGGATCTGTGTTTGGCTCTTGTTTTCAAGCAAAGCCAAACATGACCACTATGCATCACGTACAAAATCAGCATCAGGGAATCACAATATCCATGTCTGTCAATGCCACTGCAGCATTTCATCATGGTTTGGATAGATTTCTCATACTTAACAAGGAAAGCTGAAGAGAACACAGAATTCTGGGAAGGTAGAGAAAAGGCTATGTTAACATGGATCTGCACTGCTTTTGCCAACCATGGGGCATGGGACCAAACTGCCTCACAATCTTTGTTCAGATTTGTATCAAAACAAGATACCTAAGGATTCTGCACTTGTGGCTAGTTTGCTGCTTCAGCTGTGGGAGAAGGAATAAACAAGCTTTATTTCCTTACCCAGCAGACTGAGTAAATCATAAGGTAAGGAAGACTGAGAGTGACCTGTTTCCTTAGCTACAGGCCCAGAAATGTCTAAATGCAATGCTGGGAAAAAAAGACTTTCCACACACACACACACACAAAAAAAAAAAGTCATCTTTCCCCTTTCAGCACGTGGTGAAGGAAGAGAGCTGAAAGCTTTCCCCGACGGAGAGTTATGACTAAATCTCCATTCGTGCAGGCAGGAAAGCACAACTGTCTTCCACCCCCTCACTGAGGGCAGACATCAAGGGGCAGCTCAACACAAAAGCTCTGCCAGGCTGAGTAGCTCCAGGCACATGGGGTTGTGCCAGGCATCTGGCAACCCAAGGCCCTTGACAATGGCAGTCTCTTTCCTCTCCATAATGGAGTGCTGATTAATAATGGCTAACAATAACCTGTCTGCTTAGTTCCAATTCGGTTCCCAAGCTTTCAAGATTAGTTTTCAAATTCCCCTTTCAGCTGGTGACAGTGCTCCAGTTCTGTGCTCCTCTGAGCTCTGTGCTCTTACCTCTGGGGAGCAGCTAACCTTTTATGTTGCCTTTACTCTCTGCATTTCAGAACACTGACAAAGCCTGATGATTTTGCCAGAGACCTTTTGGTAATCATAATACGCTGCTACTCTCTTTATTCTTTAAGCATCTGTGTTTTATCTACAACCTCATTAGTTCCATTCCTTCCAAAAAACATTTTTATCCCTCTACTGCTGTGACACAATGCCTCTTAAGTTACACTTCACGTGCATCTCTGCAGCTCTATAGTAGCACTGAGAAATATATAGAAAATTAAGAAATGTATAGAAAGCTTTTGGTGGGTAATAACACACAGCATCTTATCACCTGCCACACTGAATCAGTTCTATGTGCTTCCTAAGCATCAGTGGTGAGAACACAAAATTGTTCTTACCAAAGGAAAAACTGACAGACAAGGGCATCACTGTAAAGGGTGACTCAAGTTTCCACAGAGCCCAAAAGCCAATTTGGACAGAATTCAGACCCTGCAGAAAACCATCAAACTGCTCTCACCCTCAGGAACACACTTTGCCTCAGCACACCCTGCTGTTTGCAGTACTGTGCTTGCCCCCCAGGCTTTTTTTCATACAGGGAACGGAGCATTGTCTTAATCAGAAGAAAGATGCACAGTCCAGGTATAGCCAGGTTAGTTTTCTTTACAGGAGAGAGCAACAGCTTCCCACTCCCCTTGAAATTTCTACCAGTCTTAAATTTGATTGTGTATTAAACCCGTAAGAGTTCAGGAAGATGCCTGTAGCAGACACATCACAGAATCACTATGATTGGA